>VDFB02193867.1:371937470-372537470 GCA_007258455.2 Sequoia sempervirens
CATACTTCATATTAAGGAGTGATTGTTTACCTAGATATATACATATATTATAAAGTACTCAATAGAGTGAGGTCCTTGTAGCTTATAGCTAGACTTAAATTGGTAGGTTATGGAAACACATATTTAACCTAGTAAAAGAGTCATAGATTACGTTGAGTATATAGGTTGTCCTTGGGGTTGTATATTATCTTATGGAGGGAATTGCCTATGCATAGAATATATTTGATCTTAAAAAATTGAGCTAGAATGGTGGGTGAACGTGTGATGTTCACTTGAAGTACTGGGTGATGAATACTTTGGCCAAAGTGGTGTAATTCGCCACTGGTTACACCATCAATTCATTGTGTTACCTTTTTACATGCTAGTTCAAGATTTTCATACACGTAGAACATAGATGTGTAGTATGGTAAAGCTCTAGTTATGTGGAACACAACACCAGCTCAGGATAGGATAGTACTATGTGGTTTCTAGACCAAAGCTCTTAGTCGAAGGGTAGGGCCATCTTACCATATGTGGTAGATGTGTGGGGGACTACAGTTAGTCCGTAGATGGTGGATAAACACTTGAGTGATGCTTCTCCTCTCAGTTGATAAGCCAAGTTTTGAAAGGGGATTTCCTAGATCATTTGTAATTCTAATGCCAATGGAGCTTAGATGAGTTATGTATGTAACTTATATCTATTTCTTGGAAAGATGAAAAATGTATTTTGTATTTAGATTATGAAATCATTTCTTTGGAAATAATGTACCATTTGTTGAATGAGTGAGAAAGTTACATTTTGTTATCATGTATGCATATTATCTTGTGTTTGAAATAATTTATTTTATTGCTATGTCTTTAGCCTTTATATTTAGTTAGCTTGTGGTAAAACATAGGAAAATTATTGTGTAGAACAAGGGGCATGTTACATGTGGTACCAGAGCTACCAGGTTTAGCTCTGGAACCTATGTGCTTGCTATGTTTTCCCCTCCAACATTATGTGAATACTGATGTTTGGTAAATTCTTATGCTAGGATGGTGCGACTCAGGTTAACTGCAAGAAATTCAGTAATCAGGAATGAGCATTACCTAAGGGCCAAGAAGGAAAATGAAGGACTTGTTTGTACTATAGAAGGAACAAAGTATGACAACGCCATCTTGCTAAGTGATATCGAGACAATTAGTCATGCTCTATCACGAATAATCCAAGAGAAGAGAAGTATGAGGAATGAAGCCAATTTCAACTATCTACCTCATGTCTCTCCAACAAAGTCAGACTCACTATCACTTTCTAGGGATATGCCCTCAAAATGTAGTGTTAGTCCAGCTATGTTGTTTAGAGATCCTCATGTTTTTCCCATGGCTGAAATAATTGTTATACCCTCTAGTGGTGATTCAGAAGGTTATCTCGATATCTGGCTAACTGATATCGAGACAATTAGTCATGCTCTATCACGAATAATCCAAGAGAAGAGAAGTATGAGGAATGAAGCCAATTTCAACTATCTACCTCATGTCTCTCCAACAAAGTCAGACACACTATCACTTTCTAGGGATATGCCCTCAAAATGTAGTGTTAGTCTAGCTATGTTGTTTAGAGATCCTCATGTTTTACCCATGGCTGAAATAATTGTTATACCCTCTAGTGGTGATTCAGAAGGTTATGTACCTTGTAATTATGTATCGAAAGAAAAATCCGAGGGATACTATCCTTTTTGGGAAAGAGAAGAACAAATTAGAGATGAGAATTTTTTTGAAGGGCATACCTCATTAAGCTATGTATCTGAGAGTGAATCCGATGGATACTCTCATCTTGACTACTTGAAAAATCATTCAATGTAAAAGAAAGGAAATTGAAATCCTTACAAATAAATGAAAAGTTATTTTCTATATCAAAACTTGTGAGAAAAATGGAATTTCTTGTATATGAATTTTTGCTCTTTTGAAAAGTTTTCAATATGTTAAATGAACCATGATAGGATCTAATATAGATGAACCTTCAGGTATAACATTTTCTTGAAAAGATGGTGAGAACAAGGATGAATATTGGAGAAAGTAGGAAGTTGAACAAGGTCCAGATAATACTGAAACCAAGTTGGATCATATCTTGACCATCATGGATGAAACTAGGGCAAGGATAGAAAATATTGAACAAGAAGTGAAAAGGAAAGAAAAAGAAGATCACGAAGTTCCATTAGGTGAAGAGGAAGAAATACCTAATGAGGATGAGGGAGAAAATTATCATGATCATAATCAATCAAATCAACATAGGGAAGATGAATCTTTGTCCAAATATGAAAGTAGCAAAAGGAAATGTGTGGGAGCTGAGTTGTCCAGAGATATGGGAAAGTTACCTTGCCAAAATTTGAGGGAAGCACTCGCAGAGATGATGATAAGGCTTGGTTAATCCAAATGGAAAAATATTTTGAGATTAGAAACTATTATGAGGTTACCAAAGTTGTTTGGGGTGAGTTTCAGTTAGCGGGAGAAGCTTCTAACTAGTGGATGAACAAAAAGATGGAACTTGGTCTTAATTCTCTAACCCTAACTTGGAATGAGTTTGTTGAAATATTTCAGAAAATATGGCTACCCCAACTCTTTTATGATAAAAATTTAATTGATTTTCAAAATTTGAGACAAGGTGATATGTCAGTGAACGATTATTGGGAAAAGTTCACTCGTCTTCTAAAGTACGTGTCAATGCATCAAAAGGATGAACATTTTTGTATAAGAAAGTTCATCATGGGGTTGAATAGCTCAATTGGTGGTGAAGTGGATGTACATGGTTAAAAAACTATGGATCAAGTGTCAAAGCCATTTCAATCCACTGGGAGAATAGAAATCAGAAGAAGCTGGGTGGGACTCAAGTAAACCAAGCACCAAAGAAGTTTGATGGAGCACAAGAACCTCAAAAGCAAGGAAATAAAGGATCTCATAGCAACTAGAACGAATCAAGAGGATATCACCAAGGAAATAACAACAAAAATTTCAACAATACTAGAAAGAATGTTAGTCAATTTGACAAGTCTGCAAGAAGGAAGAGACTTATTGATGGATGCTTTACTTGTGGAGGGTATCATTATGCTACTCAATGTCCCAACAAGTCTTCAGGATCTTAGGAAAATGAAAAATCTCTTCCTCCTCAACAAACTGCATTCCAATAGAAGATCCATGCAGCTGTGGATAATCGACAAGTTGAATATCAGTCACTCCAGTAGAAACTCTGGGTATTTTGTTTAGTATGCCTATATCTATACTTATTAATATAGGAGTAATTGAAAATTTTGTTTCACCTAAAGTTGCTAATCAAATATCTAGAAAATATAGATTTATGGAGAATTCTTGGGTTGTGGAGTATACAAACCAAACAGGAGTAACAGTGAAGCAATGCTTGTTTGAAGCTAGGGTAGAACTTCCTAGTTTGTTGACTGAAGTGAACTTGTACGTAGCACCCTTAGGATCGTATGATGTAATTCTAGGAATGAATTGGCTATGGAAACATAGAACCAAAGTGGATTGTCATTCCAAGGTAGTAGATTGTCTTGATGATCTAGGAAATTAGGTGACGTTGCAAGGAACACCAAGAGAGATTAAGTTGCGACAGATTTCTGCTATGCAAAGGCTTATGTCGAAAAAGAAAGGTTGCGAACTATATGCAATAAAAATAGAACTTAAGGAAGTCACTCCTCAAGATAATTTCATGGATTATGAACCACGAAATTTTCTAGGAATTGAAGAAGGAGAAATGGTGGAATTTGGAGAAATGGATATGGAGAAGTATCCCATTCTACAGAAATTTGTGGATGTATTTCCAGATGAGCTACTTGGATTACTTCCCAAGAGGATATTCGATTTCTCTATTGAAATTGTACCAGGATTTGAACCTATTTCCAAGGTGCCCTATAAAATGACTACTAAAAAATTAATGAAACTCAAGGCATAGTTGGAGGAACTGTTATCTAAGGGATTGATAAGACCCAATGTCTTACCTTGGGGAGTTCCAGTGATCTTCGTGAAGAAGGATGGAACACTGCACCTATGCATTGGTTATCAGATGCTTAACAAAGCTATGATAAAGAATAAATATTCGTTGCCATAGATTGATGATCTTTTTTATCAAATGTGAGGATTGACTATGTTTTCAAAGATTGATTTACGATCATATTACCATCAACTAAGAATCAAAGATGAAGACATTCAAAACTGCCTTTAGAATGAGATACAAGCATTATGAGTTTACAGTCTTACCTTTTGGACTTACTAATGCACCTGCGACATTTATGAACCTAATGAACAATGTTTTTCAGGGATTGTTTGGATAGGTTTGTTTTAGTATTCTTGGATGATATCTTAATTTACTCCAAGGATGAAGAGGAGCATTGCAAAAATATAGAGGTAGTTCTCCAGCGGTTAAGAGAACATAAAATGTATGGAAAAATCTCTAAGTGTACTTTCTTTCAGAAGAAGGTGCAGTATTTGGGTAACGTAATTTTGACTAAGGGAATTTTAGTTGATCCAGTGAAAATAAAAGCAATGTTAGAATGGAATGTACCTAAAAACATACCTGAAGTCAACAATTTCATGGGTTTGGCTGGCTACTATCAGAAGTTTGTTGCAAACTTTTCCAAGATAGCATTTCCTATTACTTCATTTCAAAGGAAAGGAAAGAAGTTTGAGTGGACGGAAAAATGTCAAGCAACATTTTATCTACTCAAAGAGAAGTTGACTATGATTGATATTGAAGGTACCGAATCTAGAGGGCGACTTCACTGTCATCACAGATGCGTCAGGAGAGGGAATAGGTGGAGTACTAATGCAAGAAGGGAAGGTCATTACATATGAATCAAGAAAGTTGAAACCCTATGAGAAAAATTATGCATCACATGATTTAGAGTTAGTAGCAATAGTCCATGCATTGTAGATGTGGAGACATTATTTGCTTAGAAAGCCATTTGAATTAAAGACTGATCACCGTGGTCTTAAGTATTTGTTCACTCAACCCAATTTGAATGCACAACAACGTAGATGGTTAGAGATGATATTTGATTATGACTATAATATCAACTACATCAAGGGAAAAGAAAATTAGGTTGTCGATGCCCTAAGTCATAGAAGGAATATCGCCTCAATGGTATCCATTCAAACTAGATTTAAGGGTCAAGTATTGCAAAAATCCAAGGGTGATGGGTACTATGAGCAAGTTAAGCAAGCACTCATGGATAATCCGTAAGATCCAAGGTACAAAGGATTTCATTTTGAACCTATTGGATTGTTAAGGTTTAAAGGAAGAATGTATGTGCCTAATTTTGAAGAGTTGAGAAATCTGGTATGGAAAGAGGTATATGAAGCACCATATTCTAGATATCCAGGTGTGACTAAAATGTTGGCTGATGTGAAGCCATTATATTTTTGGATAGGGATGAAAGGAGATGTTGCTAGATTTGTAGCAAGATGCTTAGAGTGTCAAAGGGTGAAAGATGAACATCATCACCCAATAGGTCTTGTGTATCCACATGATGTTCTTGAGAGGAAGTAGCAAGTCATTAGTATGAACTTTGTGTAGGATCTTCCTATGTCGAGGATAAGCACAATGCAATTTTGGTCGTAGTGGAAAAACTTACCAAAGTAGTGCATTTTATTCTTGGAAATTTGATGGATGGAGCTCCTATCATAGCTTGAAAATTATACAAGAGGTATTTAGATTACATAGGATTCCTGAAAAGATTATTTCATATAGAGATGCTTGTGTGACATCTAGGTTTTGGAAAACCTTGTTTTCCTCACTTGGGACTCAATTGAATATAATTTATGCATATCATCTAGAGACGGATGGGAAAACTAAAAGGGTGAATCAAGTATTAGAAAATCTAATGAGAATGTATTGCATGGATTAACAATACAAGTGGGAAGATTACTTTCCTTTAGTGGATTTTGCTTATAACAATTCCTATCATTCTGCGATTAAAATAACTCCTTTTGAAGCATTATATGGTAAAAAATGTAGAACTCCTATAAGCTGGGATAAGCTTAGGCTAGGATAAGTCTTGGACCATAGATGTCTTGGACCAGAGATGTCAGAAATGGAAGAGCAAGTTGGAATTATTAAGCAAAGGCTAGTTGAAGCCAATGATAGGCAGAAAAGCTATGTAGATTCTAAAAGAGTACCTAGAACATTTGAGGTAGGAGAAAAGGTGTTGTTGAGAGTAAAACCTCAAAAGAGCTCCATCAAGTTTGGAAAGCTTTCCAAATTAGCTCCATGATATGTAGGTCCATTTGAGGTCCTAGAAGAAGTAAACCATGTGCTTACCGAATAGTGTTGCCACCAGCTCTTTCCTGGATGCATAATGTTTTTCATGTCTCATACCTTAAGAATTATATACCAGGTGATAATCATGTCATTGATCAAAATTATTTGCAGGTACAAGACCCTAGAGTAGTAAGAGTCAAACCTATAAAGGTGCTTGGAATGCATAAGCTTCGCTTACGTAATAGAGAGGTTCTGCAATGTAAAGTCCAGTGGGACTAGTACTCAAAAGATTTTGCTACTTGGGAAGACTATACTGAAATTGAGCAAAAGTTTCCACATGTTTTACATGCTTTTGAAAGTTCTTGAAAACAATATTGTGTATTGTGTTTTATTTATGTTTGCTACATAAGATCATTAGGGATGATGATTCATAAGGGGGGGATATGTTACACCCCATAAAATATTTACTTAGTTACTTTTACCTAGCTAGATGAAATACTTGCATATGTGTGGGTGTATGTAATTTTGATGGAAATAAATGTGAATGTACTTTGATTGAATGAATCATTGAAAATATAATCAATAAATGGTTGATTCAAATTGTTGTTACATATGTGACTTAATGTTGACTATTGAATATATATTGCAAGTAATTGTTTTGTGATCAATTGAATACCTTTGCAAATGTGACAAGTTGGTTCCAAGTGTAGGTTCACGCCTTCAAAAGGGAGGGGAAGTATCACTCAGGAGAATTATTTTGGTTTGGAAACCCTTAGGAGAGTCTAATCTAAGCTTTCACACAATCAATGATAGAATATTCAAGTCAATAGCTTTGGGTAAAAGGTGAGATACCTTGAATTGATTGTTAGGAAAGGTTTTGTTTGTTTCTGAAGTCATGCTTGAAATAAGTGTTTGAGTTTCTTTATTTTTTGAGTACTTCCTTAAAAGTACAATCGATGATATAAATACATAGGATACATATACATACATATGCGCATGTCCACGATGAACTCATACACATGAGTAATCACATACATAAGTATACATAGATAGACGTATCTATGCATGCTTATGGGTGAATTACCCATATGCATAGGAACATCGAATGGATAAAGTGACATGTATATATATATATATTTATGTAAATATATATACCTAATGTATATAATTTAATCAATATTGTTGCTTTTATGAATGTTTGAAGGTAATGTTATATATATACGATGGATATATATGTATATGTGTATATACATATTGATATGCATGTATGTATTGACGTGAAGGCAACGTCCATACAAGTATATTAATATATACATATGTATATACATATATATATACACACATATACATATATATATATGTGTGTGTGTGTGTGTGTGTATATATATATGTAACACCCCTCCATTTTGTGCTCTGATGATTAAACGATGTTTTCCCCATGTTACACTTTGTTTCTAATAACTCTTGAATTAAGGTGTTTGGTTATTGTTTGATCGCTCTCTGTTAAGTGACGAGAATGTTATAGTTTGATGTGATTGTATTTTATTATGAGGTTATCATTATGGCATGTTTTGGATTGGCATAGTATGTACTTTAATTAATGATGCCTTGTGTTTTGATTATGTTAATGATGTAAGCTTTGTCAGTTAGTGATACTGTATTGGTGAAGGGGACAAGATCACATCACTCGCATGCGAGCGCCCTGTGATTCCGTGATTTCCTCTTCACGGTGTGTTTTATTATTATGTTATATGCATGTTTGACACTCGTGTGGTTGCAGGATGCAGGTATAGGACATTGACTCCACCTGGTTCCACAGGTCTGAGCGTGTCCCTTGTCCTACGAAATTTGATTGGGAGATAGTAGCTAGGTTTTCCGTGTCAAGCCACTACCCTAGTCTCAGTGTGTCATCAGGTTGTAGTCGGGTTGGGTGTTTCGTTGCCCATGTTACTTTGGTCTTTATTTAGATTCAAGTTTTAATGGCTTGCATTGTTAAACTGGTGATTTAATGCATTTGGTTGTAATGTTAGGAATGTTATTTACTTTATTAATTAATTTAATTTAATTAATAAAATAATCTAATCTTGGATTAGTTTTATTTTATTGATTAATTAAATTAGTTGTGTGGAATTGATTTAGTTATTCCTTGAATTAAAAGTGTTAAAATATTTAATTCTTTTGTTGAAAAGGAAATGTTAAAATATATTGAATTCAATTTGGAATTGGAAATTGTTTTAAGTTATTAAAAAATTCAAATGTTTTCATATGCAATGACTTTGGAGTTGAAAAGATATTTTAAGAGATAGTTGACTATTTTGGGGAAAGATATTTGTGAAAAGTTGAATTTGAAATTGAGTTTGCATTTGTATTTGAATTTAATTAGAATTTGAATTTGAAATTGGAATTTGTATTTGAATTTGAATTAGAAGCTGAATTTGTATTTAAATTTGAATTAGAAGTTGAATTTGAATTTGAATTTGGGAAGTTTGGAAAAAGGATATATTTTCATTTAGGGTTTTCTTTCAATCCCTCTTATGGGAAAATTGGTTGCAAAAGAGGGCTTTTGGTTATGGGGATGGATTCTTGGTTTGAAAATGAAGATCTTGGGAGGAGATTGTCAAAGAATGGAAGCATCAAAGGATCCCACACCAATTTGTTCTTCAAGCTTTTGAATCAGGTTTTATTCTTGTTTTGTGTTTGAAGTTTTGAAAATTTTGTTTAATCTAAATGGAAGGATAGAAAACATTCTGAAACCCTTTTGGATCATGGAAAATAGAACAAGGAATAAATCAAACAACATATATTTCAACAATGAAAATGAAATACAAGAAGAACACAAGATCTTGCAAAACCTCTCTTTGAAATTGAAAAAAATTTGTGAAATATGTGCTCATGAATCCGTGATTAAACGTTTTCTGGGTTCTTTATATTCGGTGGAATGAAGTTTCTCAATTTGATATGGTTTTGGAATCAATTTATATATATATATATATATATATATTCTATATATGTTTTTTTTTTTTTTAAATTCTGGTAAATTAGGCGTTTTGGAAAAATGCAGAACAGGGTTGCATTCGCCTTTTTTTGTTGCATTTTGTATAAATTAAATTTTTTTAAAAAATTATGTGGGTTTGAAAAGGGGAGGGGGGCGATAGCCATGGCTACCCCCGTCGACCCCTGTGGGAGGTCACTGCAGCACCCCCCACAGTATGTGGGGGAGGCGCTGCCACCAGCAGTGCCGCCTCCCACAGGGGAGGCCGGGCGGCCGCGTCCCTCCTCTATGGAGGTCGGCGGCCGACGTGCCCTAATTTCCTGGTTTAAATTCATTTTTTGTTTTTTTTTTATATTTATATTATATAAATATAATATATATATATTATAATATATATAATATTTAAATATTATATATTATAATATATATATTGTATATATATATATAAAATGTGTATGTGGATTTTAGTTTTATTTAAAAATAAAATATATATATATAATAATATATGTTATATATTATATATAATATATTTTATTATATATATTTTAAATAATGGGGTTTTATTATAATGATTGATTTTAGGAATTTAATGGAAGGATTTAAATGCGTAGGTATTTATTTTACTTTTATTTTAAAATATAAGTAATTGGAAATATTGTTTTTAGTTGAATTATTTATTTATTTCATGATGAAATAAGGATTAAATGATTTAAATTAAATGTTATTTATTAAGATATCTTGATTTTGAACGTAATATTGAAACTTAGAGATAACGAAAGATTTAGTTCAATCAGATGGTTTTAGTCATTGAATTTTGATTATAGAACATAATTGAAGAGCTTAGGGTCAACGAAGGATTTAGTTTAATCAGAGGACTTTATTTGTCAAAAGTTTGATTTATTTATAATTTGATTTTGATTATTACGGATAATTGAGTCAAATGAAATTAAATAGACATATTTAAAATATAGGTTATCTTAAGATGATTTGGTTGCGAAATAGAAGCTAAAGTGGATTCTATATTCCAATGAATTATTTGGAACGTTGAATTTTAATAGTCAAAGGATATATTTAAAAAAAAGGGAGATTTTAGATAATCAAGTGCTTTTACTTCAAAGGTTGATTTTATTAAAATATGTGATTGGGAAACGAAACATAATTATTGGTTTATACTCCTTAAGTGGTCAACGTACTTTGAGCTACAATTGAGCTTGTACGAATAATGTTAGCTATTTACTTAATTTCTAGTGTGACGTAATTGATTGACTTATTATTTAATCTGATTATTTTGTTAAACAAATGGTTTCATTTATAGTGTATGATCGTGAAACTAGAGAAATAATTGATTATTTATGTTATACCATTGTTTTTGCTTGGATTTAAAATATCCTAACGATAGGTTGTGGAATGATGTTCATTTTTTATATGGAAAGGAATAGATAAGGTTCGTGAAAGTTATATTGTTTAGAACTTATAAGTATCATTAATGGATTAAGTATATGATGCATATATGTACTTTGATTTATGTTTTATGAGAAAAGATTGCTTGCCGAAATTGATCTCGAGTTATTTAAAGAACGTGTGTGTCTATGATTGTTGATTTAAGTGATTTCTTGTTGGTATGGTATGGGCAATATTGTTTGATTGTGAGTGTACCTTGGATGCTCTGGGTTTTGTACCCTGAGGCTAGGGACTCTTTGATTTCATTGTTAATTCGTGTTGGTCTTGTTGATCACGTAAGTCTTCCAGTTGTGTTTTCTTGAGATGATGTTATGTCTCTTGTGATTTGCTTTGTCTATCTTGGATTGTGTGTGAGTTAAGCTTCAGTGGAAACCTGGTTCTTTGTACGAGTTGTGTGACCTCGTGATTAAAGGTCGAGTTGTGTATCAGTTCATTATGTGGGTTACCATTATGTTAGTCAACCTTGTGTTAGCCTTGGGTAGTGCACGCTTTGGTTTCAATTTTGGGCATATGTAGTGATGTGTTACCTTTTGAGGTGTTTAAATTTATTATGATAAATGTTAGTGCATTGTCTACCCTTGGTATGTGGTTGAGTTATGTGTTGTCAATAGGGGGGTGGCTTTCAAATGAGTGGTGGGCCCAAAGTGGTTCCAGGATAACTCGTGTGAGAGTCAGTTAATTAAGCGAAAATTAAAATAACTTCTAGGGAGAGAGTAGCTTTGAACATTAATAAGATAATTTAGCCTCACTCATTGGCTCAAGGGCTTGTACGAGACTTGAGATGAGTTGGGAAGGCCTGAAATGGCAAGATCGTTATCTTGTCTTTACGAGAGATATTCGGTTCCGCTCTGGTGTGCATGTGGGGCCGGGAGTCGGTTGAGGTTTCCAGGATATCCCTAGAGGGGGTCCAGGACCTAGGAAGGCTTGCCAGGATATCCCATGCAACCTTTGCGATGACACTCCTCCTATGATAACAGTCGGTATAGTGTTGTACCGTTGGTTTTTATTGTACAGTGATTGTACTCGATTTTGGAATCTGGAAGCATTGTAACCATTGTGTTAAGTGATGTGGTCTATGTTCTTATTTGTAGTTCAGTTTCTGTGTTAGCCTGTGTCTAGTGGTAGATGGTCTTGTTTAGGAAATCCTTGTTACTATCTCCTAGCACGGAGGGAGTGTGGCCTTTGTGTTCCACGTGGTCGGGTGGTGTGCATCTTAATCCGTTGGTTCTTCTTCTTGTTTGTGTGGTCGTGATTTCCAGTTGGAGAGCTCGTGGGAATCCGTTTCTTCTCATGCCTTGTTCTCTTAGTAGTTATTGTATTTTATTACCCCTCATTTGTTATCAAGGTGGAATTTGTAATATGTAATCTTAATTGTTGGCTTACCTCATTCAGGGAATGAGTATTGTAATTTCATTGTAAATCGTGTTATTGGAATCAAGAGGTATCTCATACTCTTGAATGTAAATTATTTGGAATGAATGTACGTGAACTTTTATTTGTTAAGTAACTATTATGTTATGGTTTTAATTCCATGTTCTGTGTTTGGTTTATGTAACACAGTCTCGCAACCTTAGGGGTTTAGTTGTTCTAGTTAAGTGAACTTGTATGTGATTTGTTCTAGCATACATACTATTGTTCTTTTTCAAAAAAAAATTAGTTCGGTTGTGTGGTGAATTGCAACTTTCCCTAGGGTTGCAAGGCGGGGCGTTACACTATATATATATACATGTGCAAAATTAATTTGACTAGTAAATGTATATAAGCCTATACATTCGAATATCGAATGATGCATATTTAATATCGTTTGAGTTGATATATATATGTATAATGAATATATGCAACATGCATATATATATATATTATTGTTATTATTAATATATTTTATTGTTTGATAAAGTGTTGCTTATATAAGTAAAGCGTTGGTATTAATTTAAAACCATGCACATAGTGTGAGAACCATAGTATACAATGCATTTCAATAAGTGAATAAGCGCAAGAATAAAGTGTGCATATGTGCAACACTATTAACATGTATAATGATTTATTCTTCTTGCATATAGAACAAAATATATAAAGGAAGGTGTGTGGCATATATGAGACTTGGTCAATATGTATTGTAAGCTATTTGCAAAACATTTAAAAGCTTTGACCTCATCAAAATCTGCAAAACACCAAAAGCACAAAAAGAGGTTAATGTGGCGCCAAACTATGAATATTTGCTTTGCATTAGAAGTATATTTGGTGAGCTTTGTACAATGATAGAAAACCAAGTAAATGAGAGAATAAGTCTTGTGAATGCTAGAAAGTATTGAGTCGACCTGGTTAATTTATTACCTTTCATATCTTAAATGAATTCTTGTTGTCTTTGAATGGGATGACCTACCATTCTAATTAGCTGAGTATGATGTTTTAAGTCTACCACCTTTTGTTTTTCAAGCCGAGTCAAACCATGCAAACTGAGATATGTCGACCCATCCACCATGTTTCTAGCATTTGGAAGCTGATTTTTGAGTATATATAGAGGCATTCTATACCTCATAGGGACACATAATTTTCTCTTTGTTGTATTTTTTTGAGAGCTGCTCTGTTTTCCTAAGTTTTGTGAGAGAATTTTTAGAGTGAATTGCAAGAGTTTTATTGTGAGAATTTGTGAGGTAGTTCAGGAAAGTGTAGAGGTGATTTGTTGCCAAGTAGCAAGCTGATTGTGGAGGCTAGGATCGAAAACTAGCTAGATCAATTTGGAGCTTTATACTTACAAGCATGTTGAATCTTACTCTTTTATGTTTGCTTGATTTAAATTGATTATATTTTGCTTCTTTGTTGTTCGGGAAGTATTAAGCTATAGGGAAAGATTGTTTTCAACATATGAGAATAGATAATTATTTGTTGTTATAAATTGGAAATTATGTATTGTTTCAAGTGATTGTACATACTCCATATTAAGGAGTGATTTTTTACCTAGATATATACATATAGTAGAAAGTACTCAATAGAGTGAGGTCTTTGTAGCTTGTAGCTAGACTTAAATTGGTAGGTTATGGAAACACATGTTTAACCTAGTAAAAGAGTCATAGATTATGTTGAGTATATGGGTTGTTCATGGGGTTGTAGATTATCCTATGGTGGGAATTCCCTATGCATAGAATATATTTGATCTTAACAAATCGAGCTAGAATGGTGGGTGAGCGTGTGACGTCCACTCAAAGTACTGGGTGATGAATAATTTGTCCAAAGTGGTGTAATTCACCACTGATTACACTGTTAGCTCATTGTGTTACCTTTTTACATGCTAGTTAGATATTTTCATACACATAGAACATAGATGTGTAGTATGGTAAAGCTCTAGTTATGCGAAACACAACACCAACTTAGAATAGGCTAGGACTATATGGTTTCTAGACCAAAGCTCTTCGTCGAAGGGTAGGGCCATCTTACCATATGTGGTAGATGTGCGAGGGATTGCAATTAGTCTATGGATGGCAGAAAAGCGCTTGAGTGATGCTTCTCCTCTTAGTCGGTAAGCCAAGATTTGAAAGGGGATTTCTTGGATCTTCTATAATTCTAATGCCAATGAAGCTCAGATGAGCTATGTATGTAACTTGTATCTATTTCTTGGAAAGATGGAAAATGTATTTTGTATTTGGATTATGAAATAATTTCTTTGGAAATAATGTACGATTTGTTGAATGAATTAGAAATTTATTTGTTGTTATCATGTATGCATATTATCTTGTGTTTGAAAGAAAAAAAATTATTGCTATGTCTTTAGCCTTTAAATTTAATTAAATTGTGGTAAAACATAGGAAAATTACTGTGTAGAACAAGGGGCATGCTACACTTCGGTTATCCTTGAACATTGATTCACCTCATATACATCTTCATAAACAATCCTTGGACAATTTTAAACCCATTTTTGGATCCCCCTTTTAATAAAAAATCATCCCAATCCATCATCTAGGACCCTTAATTATCGTAGGGCCTAACCTCCAATCCTTGGGACCCTTAATTATCCTAGGGCCCATAGTCCATCCTTTGGCACTCTACAACGATGTGTAGGTTTAAATATATTGATCAAATTCAAACATATCTAGGGTCCAAAAGTGTGTCACATCCATGGTCCAAGATTAAAAAATTAATCCTTTCATCCATGTATTTTATCCAACCATCCATTCCCACCATTCAAAATCATATTATCCATCCAATTTATCCAAGTCATCTTAAAATCACCCATAATATTACCTAATATCATCATCCACTTGGTACCTAACATCCCTTATCCACTCATTTGATCCAAGTCCAACTCATTAACCATCAACTTTCATCCTTGCCACAATAAATCTGAAAATTAGGACCAATGGCTCTTGTCACAAGGCAAACCGCTTAATTTGGAATACTTGAAGATAATCCATTTCATATTTAATCCCTTGTAGAACGGTTCCCTTTCCTAGGATATCCATCCTAAACCCACCATAATGATATTTATATTGACAAGAAAATTCCTAATCAACCTAAGTACATAGTTTATCCCAAAAACCTCCTTACTTCTAAACAAGGATGCAACCTCATGGAGAGGTTTATTGAATTAAACAAATATGTAATTCTTGGGTATGTTATTAAATCAAGGGCCAAATTTCCACTCAATTATGACCTCTCCATCCTTAACATTATAGTGTATTTCAACCCCCTAGATCATGACCATGCTCATGCTAACCTTAATCTAAACCACAACACCACATCCCAAACTAAACATTACTTCACCATAAAAGTAAATAATATGCATGAGGACCATTCCCAATGTTAAACATAGACCTCCAACCAAAACTATTTCTAAAATCCTCCATCCACTAGTTTGGCCACATCTACCATAGATACCTGATCTAGGGCCAAATAACATGATTCTCAAGTGGAATACATCTCCATCCCAATTAACCAATAAAATTCCCATGTTTTCACTTCCAACATGACCATCCCTAGGTCACCTCCTAAGATCAACCTTAATTCTTGTGGTCACACACACCACCATCAACACCTCACATCTCCCAAACATCGATACTCCCAACATAACCCACATCAAGATAGACATTAATTAATTTTGTTGTTTACATTTTTTTTTGTTGGTTATAGTCCTAGTGCTCCATGAAACATAGAATCACAGTCACCATTATATTTTATATTATGGTGCATTATGACAATGTGCTCATTGGATCACCATGCTATTTTCAACTTGTGTGTTTGTGTGTTCATCCTTATACTACCTTAATTATCTTCCAAACCATTGAACCTTTCTTAAAGAGTTCCATCCACATAACATTATCATTAGTAACTCTAAAATACTTGAAATTAATAATTCTAGCCCAAGGTTGCTTCAGGTACTTGCATCATCTCTGATATAATTTGATAGCAAGGGCTTGATAATTGAACTCAAACTGCTCAAGAGCGTGGCCTCCACATATTTTGGATTTGTAGTCTTGCTCCCAACTAACTAAACTCTAATTTTTGGATTCTAAATTTCCCATCCAATTCCTAAAAAGAGTGTCAAAATTCCTTGGTAAAGCCCATAAGGGCCATTAACACTAAGAATTTTTAAAGAAAGAACTTACAAAACAAATTTTAAAAGTGTCAATTATTGAGAAAAATATAGCCACCTAAAAGTATAATGACTAACCCTCATGTAGAATCTTTCTAGAATCCTCTTACATTTATCTCTTCTAAGGTTACTAGTAAATAAGGGAATACCCAAATAATCCAAAGGGATATTTCCTATTATAAAGTGGAGAATGTGCACAATTTTTTGCTAGACAAACACAAAAGTATTAAAGAAAAAATTGGATTTATCTTCATTAATTTTTTGACTAGGGTAGACAAATAAATGTCTAAGTCTTTCCTAAAGTTGATTATGTGACTATTTTTTGCAACCCCCATCAAAGTTATATCATCCATAAATTGAAGGTGTGATTGTGAATCTAGATCCTAAACCCAAGACCAAGCCTAGATAAAACCATTAGCCCTTTGGTGATCAATCAACTAACCTAGAAATATTTCCATTAGGATATAATGGTAAGGAGATATAGGATATCCTTGCAAAGTCCCTTGGAAGCATAAAATTGAGGAGAAGGGATATCATTGACAAGAACTAAGAAGGAAGAAGAAGCCATACAAATCATAACTGACTAGATCCAGCCCAAGTAAAATCCAAAAGTTAATAACACATTCATGAAAAATGACCACCTAACCCTATCACAAACCTTAGACATGTCCAGATAAATCAAAATAGCTTTATTCGTGGAACTGGACATAGAGTGGATAACTTTAGCAACAACAATAATATTGTCAAGAATTTCATGCCCTTTTATAAATCCACCTTGCTAAGGTCAAATAAGAGAGACCGAGAACTTATTTAGGTGTTAAGCAATAAATTTGGTGATTATCTTGTAATTAACATTGCAAAGGGTGATGGGGCAAAACATATCAAAATATTTAGCCCCCTATATTTTGAGAATTAGGACTAGCAAGGTAGAATTGGTAGCTTTAAGCACTTGCTTATTGATCTAGGATTCTCAAACCACCTCTAAAAGACCGAATTTCATAATATCCCCTAATTATTTAAATTTTTTACGGGAAAACCATTAGGACAAGGATATTTACCTTTCTTTATATGAAATTCATTCGTCTATAGCTCTTCAATAGATATTGGTCCCATCAAAATATTATTCATATCCTTTGAGGCTAGTGGGAATGTAATTCAAAATGAGGCGCTCCTCCTCCAAAACCCTAATACCACTTTCTATGAACAAGGAGAAAAAATACAAGAAAAATTCCTGGGAAATATCGTGGAAAGAGGAAAACTGGTCACCTTGAGCCAAGATGAGAGATGAAATAACATTTCCACTTCTTCTTTGAAAAAATTATGGAAAAAGGGAGTGTTCTTATCCCTTTCCTAAATCCAACCAATTGTTGATTTCTACTTCAATAATATCTCCACTCAAAGATCACATTCATTAAGTTATTTTGAACAAACAAACTCCTTAGAAAGGAGCTTCTTGTTCATTCCAAGGTCCTTGATTGGAAAGTGATACCATCCAATTTATCTTCAAATAACCTTTTTCTTAATAAAAATCTAAAAGAACCTTAGTTCTACTACTTAAGCTTGATCTTAATAAAGTAAAGTCTCTTGAAGAAAGAATACATAGCAGTACCAAAACAAATATTTCCCTCCAAGCACCATGCAACCATGTACTCATGAATATCATGATCCCTAGGCCACATAATTTGAAACTTGAAGGGAGGATTTGTAGGAAGAGAAAAATAAGAGAAAATTTGATTGACTAATGATCTAAGCACTTCCACCCAAAAATATCATAATAAGATGCCAAATTTTCACCAATATAATATTCAAAGACTAAAAACTTAACAAGCCTTTCAAAAATGGAATTAAAACCCACATTTTATAATATTCCAATTAAAGAATCCATTTCTTGGCATAACTAGTGGGTAAAATGGAACTACTAGAATCAATGTAAAAAGCCACCAATGATGAGGAATGTCTACTTATTGTCTCAACACAAAGGAGTGAGCCTACCAATCTCACATATACAAGCTATCCTTCCAACTTAGAACGTTGGGCCCCAATACACTGAAATTGATTACCTCTCCAAATATTAGAAGAAAAAATAATCGTTTTCTCCACAAAGAGTTTAGTCTCCTAAAGAAATATAATATAAACCTTGTGATCCCTTAAAATATCTCAAAAATTCTATGTGATGAGGGGTGTTTCTAAAACCCTTAACATTCCAAGAAATCATAATCACTTTTAGGAAGTATAGATGTGAGTATCTAATGTTTGAATCACACTAGATTCATTTAAGTATCATCTTCACCTTTTCTTGATCTTTTTTAATCCCTACCATATAAATCTTATTTGATCCCCCTTTTTTGAGATTTTGTGTTGGACTCCTAACATAGGAGGACCTTTATTCTTACCATAATACTTTTCTCTTAGGGAATGAGGAGCATTTTTTGTGACACTATTAGCAAGATCTTCCATAGGAGGCTCTATCAAAGCAGGAGAAGCTACAACTAATCGAGAATCAACATTATTTGTTTCCTGATACTAAATAGATCCCTCGAGATATTATAAGGGGGGAGACCCCCTCTTTGGATAACACTTATATGATTTTTGAATCATCAAATTCTGATAGATTGGATAAGATACTAGAATCAAGAAGACTTGAGCCTTGACCAACTTTGATATTTTCATGCAAAGTGGATTTAGGTTCTTCAAAAATTTCAAGAACATCAAAATTATTATTAAAGTTTCCTCTTGGGAGGTCCTTTTTCCAATGATTCGTATTTTTCCCCTTATTTTGAGATTTCACTTGGATAAAACAATTTGAGTTTGGTTCTTTTACATGAGTTGGGGCTTTCCCTTTTACCTTGAGTTTAGTTGTATAATTCTCTAGAAAGGACTCAAGATCCCCTAGAGCCTTTTTTTTGGATAGTTTCTCTATAAATACCCATAATAATGATAATCACAACATTTAAAAGGGAGAGTTTCTTAATCTATTTGTTGGACCCATTATGTGTTTCCAAATCTAATCTCTAAATAATCAAGCAATGAATTATTCAATTCAATTTAAAAACAAATGTGTGCATAGGCTGTTTCCTTTATTGAAATCATACGATAAGAATGGCCCAAGGGTTTCCCGAGAATAACACATATGTATTATAGAATATCAAGTCTCCAAAATTCTACAAGAAGTCAAATAAGGTAGATCCAAACTATAATTTTAGAAGGGATCTTCTCCACCAAATCAAAACCCACATGTCAGGGTTTGATGAATAAACCCCCTTGATTAATAAAATATGGACCAACCTCAAATATCATATCATGATCCACCATTCTTGAGAAGACAACAAAGAAATGGTCATTTCCAGGAATAATCTCTATATCTCCTTTGAGTTGCATGTTGAGTCCTTTGATCCCAAGATTTTAAGAAGGGTAAAGAAATCCTAATGCCCATAAATTTGTATATCATATAGTACTCAAATAACTAGAACATGTCATATATAATTAAGTTTGAATTTATGACCAAAATAAGTTGATCTACACTTCAAGCACCCATTTGATCTAGGATAATTTTCCAATTTCTTATTTGATTTGACCTCATTATATGCATGAACATAAAAATTAACTACATTAACATGCCCATAATAATAAGGTTCATTTTCTCTTACAACATATTTAAAAGATAAAGGAGGGGTCCCATGGAATACCAATTGCTACCATGTATCCAAAAATCTCGTGTGAAAGGGAAGGAACCAAAAAAAGGTGGAAAACAAATCTCCACCCCACTCACACCCATTCCTCACTCCAAAAAGTAATTACACTTGTAAACCATGGGACCAAATACCTCACCTAAGCCTAGGCCTATGACTTCAAATTATTGTAATGACCTTGTTCTTCATTGCTATTGCCCTCTTAAAATTAGTCTCATTTTTTATTGTGGTGTTTTATAGTGTGAAAGATAAAAATAATATTATGTATAATATATAATCCTAGGGTCAACACTTGCTTCTACTTGAAACATGACATACAACCTTTAATATTCCAACAAAATCATTCACTATTATGCCACTTTAGATTCACCTCCCACTTCAATTCTAGTTTGATGTATGTTTAAAATCTATTGGTAACCCACTCAATGGATTCTTATAAATTGATACAAACACTTCTAGATTCATTCATACTACCTTTGTTTTTATGTTGGTTGATTTAAATACTTTAAAATATTTTCCTATAGATACTATAAAAATTATTGATTGTTATTGGTCTCATCATTTTGGATATTGAGAGACTACCTTTCCATTGCCATAGGTGTTTTGATATTGGCCACTTGACAGTAAATTGCCCAAGGTACAAGCATAAAATTGAATCCCAAGCATCTTGGTAGAATGATGCTTTTACCCATATATTTATTATTGAAGGTTACTTCAAGGCTTCATGCCCCTCTTATGAGCTCTTTCAAGCATCATTGAAGGTTAACAAGGATGTCAATAATAACCAAAAAATAATTATATAGAAGTCAACCTCTCACTCATATGTGGCATCTTGAACTATGTAGGGTTTGATGTCTACTTACGAGTCCCTACCATCTTTTGATGCCTATATTATTGAGGATGCAATGGATACATGGAATACTATACAAAATTAAAAGAAGTGTTTAGTAAAAAAAATGTATGAGGTCTCATGACATGATTCTATATTAACGTGTTAAAATGGGTAAAAATTCCTCAAAATTGGACCAAATGGAAATTAAATCAAGCCTCCTTTGTAAATCCCTTAATAACTTATATTTCATACCTATTTATAGTTTCACCTCTCTTTTATTTTTTAACATAATCAGTAGGATGTTCATGATCACTCTTTACCAATATATACATATAAATACACACATATATGTGAATGTGTGTAAGGCCTTTCTAATGTTTAGTAAACTTGGTGTTTCATGGATAAACACTCAATTTAGAGGGAAGATTCCTAGCTGAATAGTTCACTAAACCCTCACAAAGACTTCATTTAATTATCGACTAGGGCTTTGTAAGCTTGTGATGATGTTGGCATTGTATTGGCACCTAGGGACTCTACACAACCTATACTGTTGGAAATATGTGGTTTAAATATGTGCATAAAATAGGAAATGTTGAAAAGGAAAGCAAAGCATAAACTTTCAAAATAGAGTAAATAACTTAATTTTCCACCTATGCTACAGGTACTCTCAGCTTAGTGTTGTTACTATTTAACTACTAAAACCCGAACTCTGTAATAAACTATACCACTAACTATTGAATCTTCACAACTCAACTAGTTAACTACTTTGAAGATTGACTCAAAGTAATGTTACAAACAAATACAACCATGAATCTATTTAAAATCAATACAACATGAAACACATACTCTAACAACAAAAATTGAAGTGGGTGGACAATACCTTGAGTGGCCCTTGCTCAAGCTATTGTACCCACAAAATAAACCAAATATGAGCTACTGGATCAACTAATCATAATAGTAGACTAAAAACATCTTTATTGCATTGAAAACTGAATGCTCACAATACAACAAGAATCTCCAATAGATTTACCATTCATAAATCCATATTCATTACAACAATAAACCAACAATTGTCTTATTAAAGCATGAAAAATGAAAATACACTCTAACTACAATTCTAACTTGATTTACTCCTCGACCATCAATCCCCTAGATATATAGGCGTGGGAGAAGATTTATTTGTACAAGGACTCAAAACTAAAATTAAAACATAAAACTAAATTCTAGTGTCCACTCTCCTCAAGAATAGGAGGTGAACAAGTCTTTGCAACTAAACTGTAATTAAAAGAACAAGCAAGACTCTTGCTCAAATGGTTTTGATAGAGACATAGTCAAACTGCCATGTGAGCATAATGGTGTTGACTCCTTATTCCTCTGTCATGTTTATTCATTGCCTCGGTGACTCACAATCTGACCTTGTCAACAATCACCTTCATTTATTCTAGAACTATTGCATGTTCATCAATCTAGACTCTCCCTTGCTGCTCATGATCCTTTGGCTGCGAACTGAGTGCTCTTGTTGGTACGGGTTACTAGCTACAAATAGTTAGTTCCATATAACATACACACATCATTAATAATCATGAATCAAAAAAAGGTTCATATTAAATTTCATACACATTCACACATTTATCCATGCAAATACTAACATATTATAATCATATTTCCATTCACCAAGATTTGGTTTAGATTGCATGAAGGATATAAAAAGATATATAAGTTTAGGAATGTATATGAAATAAATAGCTTGAAATGTCTGAAAGGTATGAACTAAACAAGAGAAAACTAGCTATTAATTAGTCTCATCAATGTGTATATATATTCACCTATTGCTTGAGATTGTATATAATTAATCTCTTACCTCCTCTTTCATCAAGGTAATTTGGGGTTTTTATATATTTGTGTTTTATGATTAACATATCACAATTAATTAATTTATCTTTATTTGGTATTAAATCTTGTCATCTAAGAGATCTTAAGTTTATATGGTTGTTGTTAGTGTTACAAAGTGTCTATTGGAGTTGTAAGGTATGTGTTATCTATGAATGAGTTGTACGTGATTAGAATAAGAAAAAAATAATTATATACTTGTCATTTGAAATTATGAATGAAAAGGAGTATTTGATAGGAGAAATTTGCATATAGACAAATTGTTTTGATTATATGGGAAAAGCAGGTTTTGAAGGGACCCGAAACCCTTTACAACTAAACATACAAAATACTACTTAAAGATAAAAACATTAAACCATCAGCAACAACCATCAACAAAAAAGAAGCAAAACAACAACAAACAAACATAGACCCAACAGTAAGGAAAACAACAAAGTAAAACACGAAACTGAACACTATTTCATTTTCTTTAAGGTGTTAGCCACCTCAAGTTCCTAGTTTCGATGTAGATCGATCATGTCCATCAGTTATTTCTTCTCCTCCTCAAAGGATTTCCTCGAGTTACCCTTCCCTCTAGTAGCAGGGCCTTTAACTTCATCCTTTCAAACCTTTTTCCCTTTTCCCTTTACAATTGGGTCCTTCTCCATCAACTCAACAAAGTAGAGCCAGTCTTCTCTAAGCTCACTTATCTCGTGGAATAGAACCTCCAAGGAATCAACACTCACTATAAAAAATCCCTGTGATTTGCTCCATTTTTTGCTTCCACCCATTGTTTTAATGTATTTTTTGGCAATTTTTTGAAAATGTCGGTGCTATTTATCAGGATGGCACAATTTTTGTTGTTTATTGTGCTAATCAGTACAAGTCGGCGCTAATTTAGGCACTAATTAGTGCCTAAAGTAACGCCGCCTTTAGCGGTGATATTATCTTTGAGTTTAGCACTGCTTTTAGCTCTGACTTTAGCTTTGAGTTTAGCTCTAGGTTTAGCGCTGGTTTAGACACCCCTATGTTGAAGAGACTTATTTATATGTCTCATTGACAATGTAAAATAGTGAAATTTCAACAAGATACAAACATATCGAGGAGATAATCACTTATGTCACATTGACAAAGTGTATCTACAAGTGCTCGGCGAAACACAACTCTTGGATTTAACTAAGTAATGTCGATGAGACATTGAGATATCGGTAAGACAATTAGGATTGTCTCATTGACACTCTTCAAGTAATGATCAAAAGCATACACCGCTATATTGCCAGGAAGGTGAGCAACATACGTGGTTGAGCGGTATACATCGCAACCCCGCAACAAGAATCCTTGAGCAAGGTGGTAGTGTGGTAAACAATGGAAGGGAAGGGAAAAACACCACTATACCACAACGATAATCACAAGTCTCCCCGACATGGAAAAGTTACACTGATATATAAAGAAATACAGCTGAAAGAAAATATTGATGAGACAGTGGCATATCGGCAAGAGATATTAACTTGTCTCATCGACACTGGAAACCAACATCAGAGGAACATAAGATCTAATGTTGATGAGACTTTGAGATATCTGTAAGACAAATAAGATTGTCTCATCGACACTCTTCAAGTAATGATCAAAAGCATACATCGCTATACCACCGGGAAGGTGAGCAACATATGTGTTAGAGCGGTATACACTGCAACCCCACAACAAGAATCCTTGAGCAAGGCAGTAGTGCGGTAAATAGCATAAGGGAAAGGAAAAACACCATTATATTGCAGCGATAATCACAAGTCTCCCTGACATGGCAGAGTTACACTGATATATAAAGAAATACTGCCGAAGGAAAATATCGATGAGACAATGGCATATCGGCAAGAGATATTAACTTGTCTCATTGACGCCGACAACCAACATCAAAGGAACATAAGATCTAATGTTGATGAGACATTGAGATATCAGTAAGACAAATAAGATTGTATCATCAAAACTCTTCCAGTAATGATCAAAAGCATACACCACTATACCGTCGGGAAGGTGAGCAAGATATGCGGTAGAGTAGTATACACCGCAACCCCGCAACAAGAAGCCTTGAGCAAGGCGGTAGTGCGGTAAACAACAGAAGGAAAGGGAAAAAAACTACCATACCGCAATAGTTATAAGAAGAGACGACGGTAGTACGGTAATCGTGGCATCATTACAATTTACACCAATACATGCATAAAATCACATTAGTTTCCAAAATTAAATGCTATTAAATTATTAAGAGTTGCCAAAACTAATATGATTGAATACCGCGCCATCCAAAGATAAGTGAGTTTTCCCAATATTGCACTCAATTGCAATGCACTAGTGTGGAAGGAGCTAAGGATACAAGAAGAAGAAGTCCTGCAAGCGTGAAATACTTGGGTAAGTGCACGGAAACTCTTTGAAAGAGCTCTGTAACATATAAAAAATATTTCAAGGTTTTGTCATCTGAAGCCATAGTAGAGAAAATTGAAACATGCCTCCTAAAAGAAAATGATCAGAAGCAAAAGAAAGTCAGCCTAAAATTAAAGATGAAGAACCTAAAGTAAAGAAGAAATCACTCCATCCTAAAACAAAACAATCAGAAGTAAAAGAAAGTCAGCCTAAATTAAAGATGAAGAACCTAAAGTAAAGAAGAGACCACTCCATCAGTCCATATTAGATATAATTCTAGGGTCTCCTAAAGAAGGTAATAAGAAGTTTCTCGTGGACACTGCACAAAGTTGTAGGGATGCCCTCATTTCCAAATTTGGATGGGACCTATTTTGGTATTTTTACATTAAGAGAAATGAGAAAATTCCAGTGTCAAATGCTTGGATGTTGGATATAGCAAGGTTGATTGTCCCAAATGTGTTTGTTCATGTAGAATTTATCAGATTGCTATCCAAACACTATCACTCAGCTACCAAAACAGTAAGGTTTCCAAAATGCACAGTATTGGTAGAAGTAGCTAGAAAAGCCATCATTGAGTGTTTTGGCTTAAACAAGGAGGCTCTGACCAAGATAAACCTACAGAAAAGTGAGGAGGATTATGCTAGGTTAAAAAAGACTTATAGAAGTGATGAGGTACCCCTATATATGAAAAGAGGCATTAGTAACAGAACATTCCCCATCTCTACTACCACTATTGAAGCATTTAATGTGACATATTTTTAGTATTACTTTGTGAATACATATTTAGCTCTTTTCCAAGTGTTGGGGATAGATGCTCAAGATAAAATGCCAATAGGCCTAATTATGATGGCCATGAGAATTCAAAACCCTGAAACTAATATTGAATATGAATTTGCTTCATACCTTGAGAAGGCGTTAGATGATGAATTCTCCCAAGTTATAGAGGATAGAGCACCGATTACATTCAGACACTATTCCCTATTGTGTCATCTGGTATTGTATCAGAATAGGGACTATTGGACTAAAATAATGGACTTGGCTACAATGGATGAGCAAGGGAATCCCACACCTGTCCAAAAATGGTGCTATATTTGGGATAGTTGGTGCAAGAATTCAAACTTTGTTGTATTCTACGAAGATTTTGTACACATAATCCTTTGAGTTCTTGGGTATGCAATATCAAGATTGTCAACCAAAATGTTGTAGCTAGTGAGACCTTTGGCTTTAAGACTAGAGTAGGGTCATACACAAAATTTTGGAGATTGGTTCTTCCTCCAGGAAGTTACAATAATAAGAGTTTATGGATGCCCTATTGCTCCACACATACTGCCAAAATTTGTGCCCCTTAGATTAGCATTTCTTGAATTTATGTGGAAAATGATGTGGATGGAGAAATATGTAATGCACAAGCAGAAGAAAGGAACTTTCCTGCCAAACCAAACCAAGTGTGAAGATTGGACTATAGGCTTAGACACATTGGAGGAGTTACAGTATTATTTGAAGACAAGATATGCATTGAAATATGGAAAAGAAAGAGCCTTTGATCTTGAAAATCTTATGAACAACATAAGGCACAATATTCTTACCAAAATGATAGTGCCACACCAAGTGGATTTTGAAGAAGATGTCATAAAGAATTACATTACTTATAATGATGTATTTAGTAGAAGGAAAAAATGGGAATATATGAAGAAGGTTGAAGAAAGGACGAAACAGAGGTCCAAGGATTTCCTAGGATACTTTGTTGAGGAAAAGGACCCCATCAAGAGGATAGAATTGATAATTGGTAGATTTGAAGAATTGTATAGAAAGAAGGAAGCATATCTCCAAGAACATGATAGTGGTGCAACTGTAGAGCATACCCCAGGTGAAACCTCTGAGCCTCCCATGGAGCAGTTACCTCCCAAAAGATAGAAGACAGGAAGCATTAAACAGTTAGTACCTTATGAGGATACTGAAGAGGTGGGTGATACTGAGGAAGTGGCTACAATACTACAGTCATTGAAAGGTGATATTGAAGTTGATCAACCCATCCTTGAGACCAGTGCCCATAAACATGAGGAAAGGATGGGTGATGTAGAAAAAACAAGTACAGAGGTACATGAAGATGAAAGGGAAATTGTAACCAGGAGATTCATAGAAGATGATGAATTCATTAAGACTCCCAGGTTTAAGGATTTCTGGATGAAGATGAAGATAAAATAATTTCAAGAGAGGATGGAATCAACTAAAGCAGGAATTGAAGAATCAGAGAAAAATGAAATGGTAGCAAAAACTTTCTAGGAATTAAGAGTTAACAACATTGAAATTAGCCCCCAAAAGGCTAGAGAAATGGTCTTGAAGAGCAATATGCTCATTTTCCCCGGCTTGGAATTAAAGAAAATGTTTCTGCTTGATCAAGTGCGGGCTCAGGAAGATCCAATGCTAGTTGTAGAATTTGACTCTGATGGAGGTGTGAGTGGAACTGGGTATAACCAAAAGATTGAAACCTTGACCATATGGATGAAACAAAAATACACAGAAGCCAAAATTATTGGATGTAATTCAAGGGATGAAAGGGGCAGCGATGGTAAGGAAAATACAAGATACCACCCCTTTGGAGGTAGCCACAATGACCATGCATTTGACCATGTTCACTCAAGCGAATGATAAGGGATTAGAAGACATATTGAAGGAGTATGAAAAGGAACAAAGGTTCCTAAATGATGAAGTTAATAAACTGTTCATGGAGAATGCAAAATTGAAAGAACAATTAAGAGGAGAAGGACCATCATAAAGCAAGGAGATGGTGTTATATAGGCCTCCTATTGCTCCAATGGATATTGTGAAGAACATTTCTGCAGAACAGGTAAAAATTCCAGAGAAGGAAGTGGATGATGTAAAGAAGGCCAACAATCAAACCCAGGATGAAGTGAAAAGACGAATTTGTGAAGTTATGGAAAATATTCTTGAGCACAGGATAAAATTGGTTATGGATAAACTTGAGAATGTGCATGATATTTATAAAATACTTCAGTAGGCAATGGATCAAATAAATACACATATGCTTGTATTAGATCCTTTGTTCAAAAGGTGGAAACCTATTCACCACACTTTGGCTAAGTTATGCAAAGTTCTACAAAGAAGTCCTGATGCACCCACAATATTAAAGCCAAGTGAACAAACTATGAAGATGATTATTGATGAATTTTAGTATGTACAAGGGTTTGATAAAAAGATTGTAACACAAATGGATTTATTCCATACCTGCAAACAATGGTATATACCTGAAATCGTGAGAGATGGTGATCAGTTGAAGGACTTGGATAAGTGGAAGAAAGAATTCAGTCAAGTTGTTCATAAGTGTGTAACTCATATACAGGAGGATGATAATACCAGTCTTCCCAGGCTAAATTAGATCATGGATGGGTTGATTGTTCTTGATGCGGGATACCTAAAGTTTGTCAATGATACAAAGGCATTACTAGATAGTTGATGGCAAACTCATCTTGCAAACATGCAAAAGATCTAGGAATATAAGTGGCCATCAGATTTTACGGTGTATTAGTGGGAGGAAAAGTATTTGGTTTTAGAAGAATAGGACACTAAGGCAAGAGCATTTGGAATCAATGATCACAGGTCTTCTATGTTGAATAATGGAACCGTATGTCAAAATGTCTTAAGTCTTGTTATTTCCTTAATTATGCTAATTAAATAGTTGTTGGTTTCAGAAGAATAGGACACTGAGGCGAGATCATTTAGATGTTCATCATGGAGAGGAAGACTTTTCCAGATCAATGATCATGGGCCTTCTATGTTGAATAATGGAACCATATGTGAAAATGTCTTAAGTCTTGTTATTTCCTTAATTATGCTAATTAAATAGTTAGTAAAAGAAGTAGTTATGAAAGGTTGTTTCTTTTTGTAAAAGGCCTATAGCTTGTTGATTCCTGTATAAATAGGAAACTAAGGCCTAGTTTTAAATATCATCATCATATATCATTTCCATTTTGAAGACTTATGTTATTAATATATATCAATTGAAGCAATATAATGGAGAACATCTTATTATCAGAGATTCTCCATGACTGTGTTATCATTATGTATTTTTTCTTATGTTTTCCATACTTATTTCTTCTTATATTTGAATGAATATCAGTTATTGAGCCTCAATACTATGCTTATGTGAATGAATATGCTGATACAATAAAGCATTTATTGTGGATGTTGGTAGAGCTACTAAAAAAATTGAAAATTTGAGCTTATTTTGCCTTGTTACATGTTCAACATAAAAATGGAAACTATTTAAAAATAATAAAGTTAACAAAGTTTCTTATTTAAATAATTGTGAGTTATATGCATTAATATTTTATTAACTTTTGTGTCTTCACAAACATATGTTGATACAAAATGAATGGAAGAAGCATCCAAGTAATCCTAATTTTTTCTGCCAACAATTCATACCAAAGATTAAACAATTTAAGGATATTGCAATAGATAATTAAGGATATGATGATGATAATATATTCTTGTACTTGTATATTCTATGAAACATTCCTTATTTTCTATGAAACAGTGTATATATTCTTGTACTTGTAAATATTCTTTTACTGTTATGTCTATTAAATAAAATAGATTTTGAATAAAAAATGCTTCACCCTTTTTTGTAAGTGAGTATGTGAATTATTGTTTAAGGAAAAATATTATAGTGTTTACATTTTCAGTTTACTAGTTTCAAATCTTCATTTTCTATGCATATAAAATTGTATGTTCTCTTTATCTTGAATGACATAAAACAATAATATCATCAGAATCAGGGTTTTCAATTTCAACACCATCATTGTCCACACTTTTCATATCATGTTCACTTTTAAGTACAATCATAAAAAAATTATTTTTATTTCTTGTCCCAGTTAATCTTGATTCTTTTCAACACAACACAGTAGGTTGCATTTTAAATTTCAAACATTTTCTTTGCATTTTTTTGTATATATTATTTTCTCAGTGCATCATTATGTAACAACAATTTCACTTCTGAGATATACAGTAAAAATAAATGAAAGCACATGTTTGCTTCGTCAAGGGAAATGTATGGTGAATATCCTATGTCTTTCAGATAAGTGTGCAAGAAAAATAAGACATAACTGATTGAATATGATTTTCTACTGTACAATTGTTTTTTTATGTGCTTTTTACTTTTTGCATGGATTACCCTCAGAAAGAGACTAATCTTTTCTTAAATGAAGCCTTTACATTTCTTGTCTATGAAAGGAATTTACTGCTTGACAACAGGTTCATGAACTTCGTACAAATTAATATTGGTGTAAAAGGCCATACCCGCAAATGTTGTTTTGTCTAGAATTGTAGTGGAAAATAAAAAAAGCTTGCTAGGAGAATAAAATAGGTTTTCAATTTTCCAAGTACAACATAATATTACTGAAGCATTTCAAAGTTTGGGCCATAAGAATCATCCTTTTTTAAACATGGACTGCAAATAATTCTGAAAATTTAGAAGTCTTGGTCATTAACATTATTGTTTGCTACAATGTCATCCAGTGTATCATTGTCAATGTTCATAGGTTCTTTCAAGTATTTAATATTATCATCATCCTCATCTTGACCTGCATCATCTTCATCATCATTGAAATTTGACTGTAGACCATCTATATTTTTATAGTTAGATGTATTTGTATCATCATTTTCTATACCATCCATATTGTTGTCTTCCATAACATCATCTAACTTTGGATTGTTGTCTTCTTGTGCCTGAACATAACCATCTTCAACATCATCATGGATGTCAATTTGTTTGATGTTCTCTAATCCCTCTCTCTCATTTTGTTGGCCATCATTGTTTTGCTTAGTATCCACTAATGCATCATCAAATACATGCCTTAATCTTGGATCATAATGTATGACAAATATCCATTTCAAGTCCAAAATATCTTCATAGAAAAATACCTGCACATGAACGACATACATATATTAGACATTATATAAATTGTATGAACATATATACATCAATTGAATAATGGAACACTATTTTATAAACTACCTTTTTTATACAATAATTGTTATAAAACACAATTTTGACAACATAGTTTATAAAACATTAGTCCACACTCATTTATTATTCTTTGGTTTTTTGCCCTTAAGTACATCCTTAGAAAGACCTTGTTCTTCCCTCTTCTTTCATGCAGGAGTGCGTTTTAAGAAAGGGTAATCAATAAATAACTCATCCCCAATGGTAAGGTCCATAATATCCTCAACCATTATCAATCTATCAACCTCTCTTTCCATATCTCCATCTTTATCATTTATAACCTCAACAAATTGACAATTCGGTCTTACAGTAGGGTCCCTTCCCTTACTACTATTTATAAATCCTGCAATATTTTTGTGTGTGTATGCACGCCCATCTATATACATAAGATGACCTCTATTCATTTCTTTTCCACTTTCCAATTGGAGATGATGTGTATACATATTCAAATTTAGACCATATGCTGACATGCTAGGCTTATATTCTGCTAGCCTTCTCCATTCACCACTGTAATATGATGGACCATAATATGGCATTAATCTCCTAGTGGTTTGTTTTGAATTGTTTCTATGTTTGGATCCCACATGTAAATTTTGGAAAATAAAGAGGCCTAGATTCACTCCATGAATATTGGAGGGTCGTATCATGTAGCTGTATCCCCAAAATTGAAATACCTCGTACACTCTATGCAGTTGTTGATCACTAGGCAAAGCACAATATAGTCGACGATCAAATGTCTCTTTGTAAATTGATCTTAAACTCAGGGGCAAGTCATCATCTCCATCACATTCATTCTCATAGAGTATGTAGTCCACCTTCCCCTTGTCTTTAAGCAAATTATGCATCTTCACATCAGTTCTTGTTCTATTACTTGTTTTCATCAATTCCTCATCTTCCGAGCTGGTATATTCGCACATATTTTTGTTAGATGTATCATTTGATAAATGATCATTGCCCTCTAGGCTAGAATTCGGTGATACAAGAAACTTTAAACTAAGAACTTTATCCTGCAAGTATCCATTAAGAAAAAATTAGTTATTTAAATAATATAAAACAATGTTTAAACGAAGTATACATGTTATTTATATCAAATTGGAAAATTCCTCACCACAATTCCCATTGGGTTTGAATCGATTGTAGGAAGCATACTACCGACTGGAAGCTCATCATAGATGTAATGTCTTTGTATAATCACTCATTTGAATTGTTTCTTTCCACGACATACAAAACATCCACAAACAACAATTTTCTCAAAGTATTCATCCCATGTACTATAGTCCTGACCTACCTCTTCTTCAGTGCAATCATTTGTTGTGTCTACAGTATCCATTGTCATATCCTCTTCCACCCATTTTCGTCTACGTTATTTAACAATTTTAGGTCCACATCCACATAAATATCTTGCTCTTTTGCTAGTTGAATGCTTAGGCTTTGCATTTGCTCCAATATCCATCTAAAATAATCAACAACATACATTAATTTATGTCAAGATTGGATAATACATTATAAATTTCAATAATACTGTGAAAAAAGATGGACGTATCACAAAATGCCATTAGATCATTTTTTCCTAAGTTAAGTCAAAATTTGAGTACCTGATGTCCCGCTTCATCCGTTGTGTCCTCATTTTATATGAAACGATCTGTTGCCATGGCCTCGTCTCGCCCCTATAATACACAAAATAGTAAATAATTTTTAGTACACCAATTATATCATTTCAACGAATATGCTATCTAACACAAAACCTCACTTTAGTCATATATTTGACATATTGATATCATGTTTTGGCTATCCTAATTTTCAAACTTTTCCCTTGATCATAGAATCACATTTAATCACCATTCCTGTGCATTTTCAACCAATAAGTTTGACCTCAGAGGCCTCATGGACAAAAAAATGACTTTATCTCCTTTACGTCGTAGCATTTGTGAATTCATAAACACCTTCCTCCTTTGGTTGAGGTTTCTTTCTCTACTTACCTCTATTGTATCTGTAGATTCCGTTGTCTCATCTATTTCCACCCACTTTCCTCTCAGCAATTTAGTATTTCTACGACGTCCATGTCCTCTCTCTATGGCCTCCTTTGTGAATAAAAATTCTGCCACAGAAGCTTTCACCGCACTACTGCCGAGAAGGAAAAAGCAACTTGTCGGACCATAGTAAAAACTGCTCTACCGCACTGAGTTGATGAAGGAGCCGCAGGACAATGGTGGCCACCACACTACCGACGCCAATGGTAGAAGATTTGTGGGACTGCAGGAGTCACTGCAACACCGCCAGGAATAGAAGGAAGACTCGTGTGCCGCCACATAAGCTTTCACCGCACTACCGCTGAGAAGGATGAAGCACCTGGCAGGACTGCGGTAAAAACTGCTCTACTGCACCGAGCTGATGAAGGAGCCTTGGGACAACAGTGGTCACAAAAACAAGGAAGGATTTGGAATTATTTCCAACACTTTGGATATTGTGATACACAACAATGATAGGTGCTAAATTAGGCGCACTTGACTCTACCTTATACGTCCCAAATAGATTACATTAACGGCCAAAAGTCAGCGCTAAAGTTGGCATTAACGAATGCCGACTAAAGCGTCGACTAATGAATCAAAATAAAAAATTTAAAACTTTCCTATGTGAAGGAAGAAATCAGACGACAAAAAAGGGAAAAATGCCACACGAAGGAAGAGAGCAGGGCGCTACCAGCAATTGATGAGAAATTTGATTTAGTTTGTGACACCATAGGTAAGGTTACAATTTTTTTTTTCTTGGTTGAATTTGTGATTGTTTACTGCTCTTTGTATTGCATTTGAATTCATGATTTTTTACTAGTTCATGGCCTAACCAGTCTAGGCAACCTCTAAATTGTCCCATCATTATAAATTATAAAACCTTTGAGAAACCAACAGAAAATTTTACCCTACCCATTTGAGCTTTGGTTCAAAATATTATAGCACGAAGCGAGGATGCCTCCGTATTCTTTCCCTAACTTGGGTATCAAGGAAATAGTGAACTACTTGGAAAATCTGGGAATTGGGTCGATCACTGCTGAGCAACTGCTAAAAATAAACACAAAAACTACTTGGTTTTTCCCAGTCGCACCATAGTCACCAATGCCATGAAAAATTCATGCAAGATTGCATTATGAAAGAGTTTTCATGATAAGGTTATCAACACTAAGCAAACCGAGTGAACATATTTTCCCTAGGTTATCAACACTAAGCAAGCCCAGTGAACATATTTTCCCACAAAATAGAACTTTCATACCACAAACTGGAAAAAAACTTTCATACTTGACAGTGTGTACTTCATTTGCCTCCACAGACTAGAGGAAAATAATTTACCCTAGGTCACCTCAAAATGTCAAGCAATGGAGGGAAGCGAGCATTGTTAGAAAACTCTGGCCACAATGAGGTAATTCATTTTCAATTTATAGATTTGTAAATGTTTACATTGTTTCTTTGAATTTGAATTTTTAGTTTTTTATTTCAAAATTTAAAAGTAGAAATATAATTTAAAAAAATATATATAGGGACATGAGACTGACAAAGATAAAGAGGAATTGGCTTCCATATTGAGGGTAGAGGTAGTGAAAAAATTGGTTAATGTGGATTGGAAAACACTTGCCAGATACATAGAAAAGTAATCTATTAATGCCCCTCAAACATTGCAAACAAATCAATTGTCTCAAAGGGAATCAATTGATTCCCCAACTAGTCCTGGATCAAGCAAAAGATCCAGGAGGAAATCATTGATAGTAAACTCTAAGAATGTGGAATAGGGAGTAGAGACTTCCACTCCTGGGACACAGACTTCTTCCACCACACCATGTTTTCAATCTTGCATTGGTAGCTACAATACGAAGATAGAATACGAGGTGGTTTCAGGGGAATTCCAAATGACAAATTTTGGGAAAATGTTTGTGAATAGGTTGAAGGAATCATGCCTTCAATGGTTCAAAGACCATCTACATTTTCCATTCTCAAAGATACCCATGCACCTGAAAAAATCAGTTATTCATGACATGGAGAATGAATTTGGCACAGGTTGGTTTGTAAAGAAGATAAAGCTACGAATGTCTCAAAAATGCAAGAGATTTCGGTGCAACCAAACAAAGAAGATAAAAAAAATCCCTCCTAAGCTAAGGTAGAAAAAAAGGCCAATTGATGTAAGTGTGAAAGTATGGAGAGAGCTTGTAAAAGCATATGAGAAGTCCGATGCACAAAGGAAGTCTGGTGAGGAGAGTACGCAGGTATTTGAATTTTCTCATAAGATTATATCAAATTTATTAAATGATATTTAAAGCATAGTTAAATTGAATTAGTATATGTTTTAGGACAAGGCCTCCAAGGATAGGCTTGAGAAACTTTGTGCCACACATTGCAGTGGCCAGAAAGGTTTATAGGCCTTGATATGTACATTTGTAAGTATATTTAATATGTTAAATGATATATATATATTTTTTCATTGGAAAAAGTAGATGATTGAATATTAATTAGTTTAACTAGTCCATGTGCCATGTTTTGACAGGAGGAGAAATATGGCCACCATCCAAAGCAATTTGAAAAGAATATGTTACAAAACAAAAAGTGGAACAATTTTGTAATCTGGATGGAGAATGAGGTATCAATAGTTGAGTTTCAATAACTTAGTTGGATATTGTTGTGTTAATATGTCAATTTGCATCTCTTGTGTTGAGTTGTTTATTGATGCATAGGATGAGTAAATAGAGCTCAAATCTTATGATTACAAGATGACAGTTTATGTGCATGAATAAATAGTAGAAGGATGTAGATGAACTCAATTCATCTGAATTTATGCCTCTTGGCAGGAATTCCTCTTGAATCTCTAATATCAGGTGCCTGAGACTTCCTTATAGCTTTTACCTTTTGTTGCCGCCTTTCCTCTTCATTGTTAGAATCATCTCCTTTTTCCTTATCTGCATTTCTGGCTTCAACTTCTAATTCATCGCATGTTTTACCTTCCTCCTCTTCAGAATCTTCTTCTTGTTCTTCGTCCTCCTCTGACTCCATAAGAGATTCATCTTCTAAACCTTCCTCATCTGATTCTAATTCCTCTTCTACATCAGAGGGTTCATATCCTTGATCTAACTCTTCTGAATTATCAAAATTAGAATCACTAGCTTCCATATTCAAAAATTCCCAACCAACATCTTCAATAAATTTATTTGGATAATCAATAATAGTCTTCAAAATTGGCCGTTAGTTCAAGTTCATTATGCTTTCATAATACTTTATATCCATGGAGTTCAACCATTCCTTGATGCCATCAAGCGAAGATTGAGGAATGACATACATGCAGAGTACATCCCACTTGAAGTCTTTGAAAACAATAGCCATATCAAATGCCTTTTTCCCAAGTCCCACTCTCTCAAGGTTAACAATCTCAAATTCACTAATAGCGATTACTAAGAAAGGTAATTCCACCAACTCTACCAAACAGTTTACCGTAGGAACAATAAAAGTAGAGGCTTTGAAAGGAACTCCATGAAAACCAAGCTCTCTAAATGGTATATCAAACTCTAGTTCAAAATATTTTAGATGAGGCTGCTACCATAGCTCTCTTACTCGCTTGACAAATCCTTGAAACTCTGTATTGATTTTATTTTCCTGTCCCTCTCTTGCTGTTCTTCCTCAATTTCATTAGGATCACACATTGACCTTCTTGCCCCTCCTAAAGTTTGGACCACATCCATTACCTCCACATAAAACTGGACATCCTTGGTCTTCTTGGTTCCTAGGCCATGATATGGTTATGCAAATGAAAATGAAGCAAAGTAATCATCTCCTTCTCCGTTGGCTGGAAGAATGCATGCTTAATGTTTTGATACATGATATCAACTCTCTCTTCTTCTCTCATGGTTGAATATCGAAATGCAGTATGGTGGGCCTCCAGAGTTCTAGTCATCTTTCTTCCTCTTCCACCAAATGCTGGCCTGATCCACACATTTTCCAACCTAATTGGCTTTGTTTTTGAAAGCTAAAGTTTCTCCCGAGTCACCAATGCAACTCTCTCTACCTTTTCAGACTCTTTCATTTCTATAGATCGTCTCTAGGATTTAATCATTTGTACAACATGGTTGATGTGCTTTGAATCCTTGCATCTAAAGGTAATTTCCTTAACATAAATACTGCTAGGGAATTTCAATGTTGCCATGTAGTTGGCATTAAAGCCTGTACCTGCAACATTGAAAATTATCCTTATATAAGAATTCCCTCCATCTTGTTAATTGGCTTGTAATACTCTTGATGGTGGCTACATGAAATTTGATTTTGATTCCTCTTCTTCATCAGAGGGTTTGTATCCTTGATCTGGCTCTTCTAAATTATCAGAATCATAATCACTATCTTCCATATTCAAAAATTCCCAACCAACATCTTCAATAAATTTATTTGGATCATTAGTAATAGTCTTCAAAATTGGTCACCAATTCAAGTTCATTCTGCTTTCATAGTACTTTATATCCATGGAGTTCAGCCATTCCTTGATTCCATCAAGCGAAGATTGAGGAATGGCATACATACGGAGTACATCCCGCTTGAAGTATTTGAAAACAATAGCCATATCAAATGCCTTTTGCCCAAGTCCTACTCTCTTAAGGTTAACAATCTCAATCTCACTAATAGTGATTACTAAGAAAGGAAATTCCACGAACTCTACCAAAAATTTTACCGTAGGAACAATAAAAGTAGAGGCTTTGAAAGGAACTCCATGAAAAACAAGCTCTCTAAATGGTATATCAAACTCTAGTTCAAAATATTTTAGATGAGGCTAATCCCATAGCTCTCTTACTCGCTTGACAAATCCTTGAAACTCTGTATTGATTTTATTTTTCCTATCCCTCTCTTGTTGTTCTTCCTCAATTTCATTAGGATCATACATTGACCTTCTTTCCCCTCCTAAAGTTTGGACCACATCCATTACCTCCACATAAAACTAGACATCCTTGGTCTTCTTGGTTCCCATGCCATGATATGGTTATACAAATGAAAATGAAGCAAAGCAATCATCTCCTTCTCTGCTGGCTAGAAGAATGTATGGTTAATGTTTTGATACATGATATTGGCTCTCTCTTATGCTCTCATAGTTGAATACTGAAATCCATTATGGTGGGCCTCTAGAGTTCCAGTCATCTTTTGTCCTCTTCCACCAAATGCTAGCCTAATCCACACGTCTGCCAACCTAATTGACTTTGTTTTTGAAAGCTGAAGTTTCTCCTGAGTCACCAGTGTAGATCTCTCTACCTTTTCAGACTCTTTCATTGCTACAGATCATCTCTAGGATTTAATTATTTGTACCACATGGTTGATGTGCTTTGAGTCCTTGCATCTAAAGGAAATTTCCTTAACATAAATACTGCTAGGGAATTTCAATGTTGCCAATGTAGTTGGCATTAAATCCGATACCTGCAACATTGAAAATTATCCTTATATAAGAATTCCCTCCATCTTGTTGGCTTGTAACACTCTTGATGGTGGCTGCATGAAATCTGATTCTGATTCCTCTTCTACATCAGAGGGTTCATATCCTTGATCTAACTCTTCTGAATTATCAAAATAAGAATCACTAGCTTCCATATTCAAAAATTCCCAACCACCATCTTCAATAAAATTGTCTGGATCATTAGTAATACTCTTCAAAATTGGCCGCCAATTCAAGTTCATTATGCTTTCATAATACTTTATATCCATGGAGTTAAGCTATTCCTTGATGCCATCAAGTGAAGATTGAGGAATGGCGTCAATGTAGAGTACATCTCGCTTGAAGTCTTTGAAAATAATAGCCATATCAAATGCCTTTTTCCCAAGTCATACTCTCTCAAGGTTAACAATCTCAATCTCACTAATAGTGATTACTAAGAAAGGTAATTCCACCAACTCTACCAAACAATTTATCGTAGGAACAATAGAAGCAGAGGCTTTGAAAGGAAATCCATGAAAACCAAGCTCTCTAAATGGTATATCAAGATCTAGTTCAAAATATTTTAGATGAGGCTACTCCCATAGCTCTCTTACTCGTTTGAAAAATCCTTGAAACTCTGTATTTATTTTATTTTTCCTATCCCTCTCTTGATGTTCTTCCTCAATTTCATCAGGATCATACATTGACCTTCTTGCCCCTCCTAAAGTTTGGACCACATCCATTACCTCCACATAAAACTGAACATCCTTGGTCTTCTTAATTCCCACGTCATGATATGGTTATGCAAATGAAAATGAAGCAAAGTAATCATCTCCTTCTCCACTGGTTGGAAGAATGCATGCTTAATGTTTTGATACATGATATCAACTCTATCTTCTGCTCTCATGGTTGAATACTAAAATCCATTATGGTGGGCCTCCAGAGTTCTAGTCGTCTTTCTTCCTCTTCCACCAAATGTTGGCTTGATCCACAAGTCTGCCAGCCTAATTGGCTTTGTTTTTGAAAGCTGAAGTTTCTCCCGAGTCACTAGTATTAGCTGTAACTTTTTTGAAATTTTAGTATTGTATGTGCACTTTGATACGATGTAATATGATTATGGTTTCATCTCATATGTTGTAATATTAGATATATAATAGAAAAATAAATTATTGTATGAAATAAATAATAACTTTTCATTCTAAATGTTTTTTTTTTGTAGAACACGAGTCTTCCAAAAGATCAAGATGATTCTCGACATGATAGATATCCATAAAATATTGGTTCTTCCAATACATATCACATGGTAGAGGATGATGATGATGCAAATATGGAAGACACCGAGGCCGATGACAATGATGATGATGATGACGACGATGATGACGACGACGACGATGATCATGATGGTGATGATGATGAAGAGACAGTTGGTGGTAGTAACCAGTGACATTCATGATCATATAGAATGCATCATGGATCATTGTTGATATATTGGTATGATGACTCTTTTCATGGTTACTATCATATGTATCATTTTCACGGCCTACAGTACTATATTATTGAGTTGTATCATATTGACATGTATTATTTTCACTATATCATTTGGACATATATCAGTTTGAGTTACATAATTTATCAAATTTATTTATATCATTTGTACATGTATCATTTTCACTTATGTCGACTGTTGGAAATGTATCATTTTGACATGTTTTTGATGTACTGGCATATTTGACTTTCACTTGTTTTAGTTATATATGATGATCTTATCAATATTAACTTGTCAATTTATATATATTAAAAGTGGTTGATGGTTTTTGGATGGATATTTATTACGTATGATGATTTTAATTTATTGCTTAGGATGGATGTTGTCAAATTCAATTAAATTATATATATTTGACTCACTTTTTTTAACATAGATGATGATCATGTTAAAATAATAGTTCAGGCAGTGATGAAAGGTAAAATTAATGCTTGGCACCTCCAGAACATAATTGAACAAATCAGAGAAGTGTTAAGTTGTTTTGAAAGTTTTGTGGTGAGCCACATTAAAAGTGGTGGTAATGTGGAAGTGGATGTCTTATCTAAATGGGCTTTAAATTTTGGTGAAACGGGGGAATTCAAGTTGGAGGATTTTAGAGGTGTTAAGTTAGAGGACTTAGGTGAAAACATGGGAGAGGACAACGCCTTAAATGAACAAGGTGGAAAAGTGAGTGGGGTAGGTTTGACATGACAAGCGAAGGAAGGGTGGCATGCGGTGGTGAAGTAGTACTTCATTAAAAGAAAGTGTGGGCAATCCAAGATGGTGTTAAATGCAAGCCCTCGATTAAGATGTGTTAATTGCATTTGGAAAGGGTCAAGAAAAACTCTGCAACAAACTTTGGTGGTGGCCGTGCTGGTTGTCTGGAGAAATGGAAGCCAATTTCACCTTCCATTCACGAAGATCTTTGGGCCCGTTTTATGGAGAGGTGTTCAAAAAATGACTGTAGGGCCTTTTCCTTATTGACGATGAGCAGCTAGTGCAGTGTGCAAAAATGATTTGTGGTAGGGATTTTGGCTCTCTGAAACATAGATACTGAACCGACATGGACATTTACTCCTTAATTGCGGCGTGGGGCTTGGATTTAGGTGAACCAGTGGAAATGGTGAGGATGGTGATGCAAAAAATTATGCATGAATATTTTCTAGTAGGTATGGAGTCCATTCTCGAATGGGCGGTTCCGGGTGTAGGTTTAGATTATTCTGAAGGATTGGTAGATGATGAAATTGAGGAGCTGTATGGGAGACCGGGGCTCAAAATCTTTATTCATTGGCCCGAAGGAAAATACAAAGATCATTTCCATGAGGAAGCGTGTTTGGGATGGAAAGTGCTCAAACTCTTCATTGAATTCATGGAGGTTGATGAAGTTCTAGCACAAGCAAAGGCGGAGATGCAGGGATTGGAAGCAAAAAGGAAGTGCCAAAAGAAGAAGTTAGGGAAGCGGCGGAAGAAGAAGCCTCTGAAGGAGATAGCCAAGCATCCGTTGGGTCCGGCCGGAGCTCGTTAAGACTGGTCATGTTTGTCTGTGTCTAATTTTGAATTCTCCCTCCGCTTTTGTTGTATTCAAGTGTGTAACTCTGAACACTATTAATGGTGGTTATTTTTTGTAAGGATTTTACTGGTAAACAGTTATAGGGGTTACAAGATTTATTTAATGTTTTACTTTGCACGTTAAGATGCCTCTAGTTTTTGTTGTTTGTTGTGGAATTTTGGTGGGTAATGACACTAAACAATAGATGTACTTTTTTATCTTTACAAGCAATACAAAAATTTCGTGTTACCGACCCAAAAAAAATTTATCTTGTTATTTAATCATATGAGTTAAATAATTAAATTACTTAGTCTATAATCATATGAGTTATTTAAGAGGCACAATATATTTAACTAATTAAATTGAAATAAAACACATTAAATCAATAAATGGAAGCAAAACAAGAAGCATTTTTAGAAGCAAAAAAAGAAGCAACAATGGAAGCCAAACTAGAGGCAAACCAAAAGAAATCTTGGAAGAAAAATTGGAAGCAAAACCAAAAGCAAACGTGGAAGCAAAATTGGAAGCAAAATTGGAAGCAAAACTAGAAGCAAATCTGGAAGCAAATTTGGAAGCAAACTTGGAAGCAAAACTGGAAGCAAAACTGGAAGCAAACCTGGAAGCAGAATCGAAAGAAAAACTGGAAGCAAACTTGGAAGCAAAATCGGAAGCAAACATGGAGCAAAACTAGAAGCAAAACCAGAAGCAAAACTGGAAGCAAAACTGGAAGCAAAACCGGAAGCAAAACCAGAAGAAAAACTGGAAGCAAAACCGGAAGCAAAAGTGGAAGCAAACCTGGAAGAAAAATTGGAAGCAAAATTGGAAGCAAAATTGGAGGAAAAACTAGAAGCAAACCTAAAGGAAAAATTGGAAGCAAAACCGAAAGCAAAATTGGAAGCAAACCTGGAAGCAAAACTGGAAGCAAAACCAGAAGCAAAACCGAAAGAAAAACTATAAGCAAAAATGGGAGCATAAATAGAAGCAAAACTGGAAGCCAAATTAGGTGCTAATTTAGGCTTTATTTCCAATGTTATTTATTAGCGCTATTTAAGGCACTAATAGAGGTGCTATTTTTGACGCTATTTCTCGGCGCTAACGGGGGCGTTGTGATTTTCTAGTGCTAACTTTGGCGCAACGTCCGATGCAAAAGTTGGTGCCAAAGTTGGCGCTGAGATGACCATGCCTATTTGCGCAGAGTTTAGCGCTAGCCAAATCACCCAATTCATGAATTGAAATACACTAAAATTTGACGCTATTTTCTTGTTCTACTATAGTGATTATTCTTAACAAAAATGTGGCAGGCATGCAATAGATTTTTTATTTTTGTGTTGGTGTCGATGACCTTAGCCTCCAATTCAGAGAAATGTTGCTCACATAAGGACTTGAAGTCAAAAAAAGCACACTCTAAATACACAACTCTATCAATCAAAATATATGAGGAAAAACCTTCGGCATATTTTGACATTTTCCTTCAATCCCCTGATCTTGATATTCACCTTACTAAATTCCTAAAGATTCCACTTCACCAACTTGAAAGTACTAGTGGCCGCCGCACACGCCATGTCAAGGAGCTCAAAAATTGAAGTGGTATCATCATTCAGGTATGAGAAATCCTTAGACAATGGGTTTACCTTAAGAGGCTCTGGCTTTCCAGGCCTCAAATTAACTCTCTCCTCCTGCACAAAATTCTCACTAGAAGGCTCCACACTTGGTGTCTTTCGAACCCAGGATTCGTCAATTTCAACAGTCTTCTCCTCAACATCCTTCTCCTTGCAATGCTCCATGACCTCCTTTAAAACATCTTTTGATGCCTTATTTTTCAACATAGCAATATGCTTGGACGCTCTTCTAGGCTTTTCCTTGGCATCCATAACCACAAATTATCCTGTAGACCATCCTCCTTACCACCCACCACAACATAATCCTGCCCATTAAAGACAACATTGTACTTAGACCTGGAATCCCTAGAAACCACATCCGTATCATTTCTAGCAGACAAGGACTCCAACTCTTGAAGAATAATCTTCTTAGCAGCCCATTTTCCTTTAGGGTTTCCCTTATTTCTCTTCTTAGAAGGGGTGGATACATGAGAAGAAGACCCATCCTCTCCCTCCTCATTCCATTCCTCCTCCCCAACAACACTAATTTCTGAACTAGTTGAAAGGGAAGCATCATTGATAACATTTTCCTTTCCCTTAATTGATTTAGCAGGGATGAGGGCTCTTACATGCTCCATTATAAGTAGGATGAGGCCCTCATGCAAAACTGACACCCTCCTATTCTTCAAATGTGCATACATAGACACCTCCAATGGAGACAAGATAAAGAAAGGAAACAAAATAAAAAGCCCATGCTTGAAATGATTCAATAAGGTGAAATGGTGGCCTAAAATTGTAGTAAACCTTCCTTCAAGGGTAACATACCGTATTATAATCTCCGCAATATCCACCCAAGTTTTCTTCAGAGACGTTCGTTTGTAGCCCCAAGATGACATCTTGATAAGCTTTTTCCGTTCATCATCCTTAAAGAATTGGGCCATTTCCTCCTCATTGCTTTTCTTATCCTTGAAGAATTTGAGACCCACCAAAGGAAAACTAGTAATAGCAGCTATAAAATCCTCATTAATCTCAAACACCATACCCTTAACCTATAGCTTACAATTATGCCAATAGGAATTTTTTTTTTCCAAAGCCTTGGGATCATGGCCGTGGAGCCTTTCTAGGAAAGGCATGAAGTTACCATATAAACAAATTGTTTAAAGAGGGTGGTATGTATTTTTTCTAGGTAGTGACTATTCTTCATATGAAATTGTATTGTGGTCATGCTTTACCATTAACTAACATACATGGTCATCCATATTGTTTAATTTTTTTGGTTTTATATGGAGCCCTTGACATTTTCAATGAATTAAAAAGGTTACAACATCTTGGTAGAAAAAATGATATGTATTACATAGTGATGAATATTAAAGTTAATGTTAATTGAATGCCAAGAAGTTTTATTCAAAAATTCCTTTACCCACCCTTTTATCATGATAATCTAATACCATCAAAATTACACAATATAATGGTAGAATTCAATTAGAAATTATGGTAGCAAGGTTCTTCTAATACTCTCTATCCATGTATTCATGGAAGGAAAAGGAAATACCAATGAAGGTAGGAGGTAAGAACATAGGATAAAAGGCTAAGAAGAAGAAGGAAATGCAATTTTTTTTAACATTAAATTATTTAATTTAGGTATGCCTTTTTAAATCTTAGTTTGATATTAATCTTTTTTGTTGTTGTTGAAGTGAGGGATTAGGGCCCTCTTCCATTTATCTATATAAAAAATTAGAAGATTATATAGTACATCCCAACTAGTAGTAGACAACAAAAACCATTATGAGAATCAAATATTGACTATAATCAACCTAACTAAAAACCATAGACCCAATAGTATATTATACATTAGACTAACCCCATATAAAATATTACAAAAAATTAAATGATCAAAAAACAAAACTACAACCTATAATAGTAAAGAAACTAAATAACACCACCAATATAAATCCCATTAGAACCACTTTTTAGCTTTACTAGTGTCACTCACTTGATCAAAAATGTAATTAAGTTCTCAGCCTTAGCCACATTGAACCTTTCCTATTGAGGAGAGACTTCAATAGGTTGAAGAAGCTCGAGCACATCAAAAATAGGTCAACAATACTCCACCCCCTTAATATAAATTCTAAAGCTTTGAATATATTTCCACCTCATGAATCAACTTCTCAAGGATTGCTTCAATTCTCCTAATATAATCAATATAAGCAAGGTTATGTAATTCATATCCCAAAATTGGAAGAGAGATAAGATTTTAAAATGAAATTTTATCCGTCTCTTGCTCCAAACTAACTCTATACTTTTCCCATATGTAAAATCCACCTATAGCCTTCAAGAGTTCTGTATTTATTGTTAATTTTAACAAATTCTCAATGAATATATAAGATACATGAATACTTAACTAATGATTTGCTCCACCTTTGATAAAATATCTACCCAATATCTAAATGATGTTATTCAACACTTATTTTTGTTGGAAGAAGAAAACTCACTTCAACCTTGCCACCATGATCTCACCCCTAAAATCCATATGTCAAACTAGCTATTGTAGGTGTAATATTAGCTCCATGAAAACACAACCAAACAAAACTAATGCTTAAAACAAGTGATGATGGAGGCATCTAGGTGTCACCATAAATGAAGGCCACGTGAGTAGGAGTAATTTCTTGTACTACCACATAACAAGCAATGAAATCTCAATTGAAGGAAACAAGCCATCACTACATGTGAGGGTGAGAATTAGCTCAAATGTGAATCATTATAAATAATGGGTGGAAGCTCTGGAAACCATGAAATATCCTTGAGCACCATACTATTCTTCACCTTATTGATACTTTTACTAGAAAGGTTCTCAACAAAAACAATACCCTCCCTATAGTAATGTTCAATAAGGAAGTTAACAATACCCTCCCTATAGTAATGTTCAATAAGGAAGATTTTGAATGGAGGTGACCGTTGGTGTATCCGTTGGAGAGAAGGCTGGTTCAGTTGCAGGTTTGAGCAATTTGAATTTGGACGCTAGCTTGGGGTTTCTGGACACTTGGCAGTTCAAGCAGAATACTGAGCTGGCTTTTTCAGATTCTTTTGGGGAGAAGGATGGATCGTATGGAGCAGATTTTGTCCTGAATGTTGCTTATGGGAGGAATGGGTATTCAGGTGAGGTTTCCGTCAAAGGTGCGCTTTTGGAGGTAAAGTGTGCAGAAGAGACCGTCAAGGTGTCTTGTGGCGGTTGTCCCTTGAAGGAGTTGATGATTCCAGGTCATGTGGACTTTGTCGTGCCTGGTTTTGAAGGGCGGGTCCCATCTGGGGATCCTGATATGCCTCAAGTTGAGGTGGCCCAGGTGGATGCCAATCAGACAGATGGGATGTCATATGTGCTGGGCCAGCGGTGGTCTGATCTTTTTGCTTCTAAGCTTAAGGGTAAGAGTATTGTTGCTGAGTCAATGTCTTCTTCAAACGAGGAAGGGATTTTATCTTTCTCTATCCTAGATTCCATTATGGAAAATAAGATTGCTATTATGGATTTCTCTCTGGTGGGAAAAGTTCTTGGTCCTAGACTAAGCATTGAGGAGGTTCGATCTTGGGTTCGCAAGAAATGGGCTTTGAAAGGGCAGGTGGAGGTCACTGCAATGGCTAAAGGTTTCGTCTCTTTTGCCTTCTCATGTGATGAGGACCTGAGATATGTTTTTGCGTAAGGTCCTTGGTCTTTTGGGAGGTTGTCGATGGTGCTGCACCCGTGGGAACCAGGAATGGACTTATCAAAATGTCTGGCTAATTCCACGTCGATTTGGGTCAAACTTCCAAATTTACAGCTTGAATATTGGGATGAGGAAGTTTTTAAGGCGGTTTCCAATTCCTTTGGTCGACTTGTTTCCATTGACGAGACCACCGAGTCGAGGAGAAGGCTTTTTGTGGCTAGATTTTGTGTCATGATTGACCAGGATGCAACGCTGCCAAAGTATTTTTTCTTAAATGTAACGTGGGTTCATGGAAAAAACACATTTTGTTTGAAAATTTTCTGTTTGCCTGTTTCAAGTGTAAAAAAATTGGTCATTGGGCTAAGGATTTCCCTGCCTTTGGTGTCCAGTCTAAGACTGTCAAGCAGAATAAGGTCTGGAAGATTAAGGATTCAAAAGGGGCCCAGGGTGATTTGGAAGTTAGTAACGGGGTAGAGAGGGAGGCAAATGCTAAGAAATGTATCTCCCCTTCTGTTGAAGCTAGTAAGGACGTGGAGGGTCCGTCCAAAAGAGGTTGTTGGTGACCAGTCCTTTCTATAGGAAGTGGACCATGTCTCTGAGATGATCCTCTCTCCCAAAAGGCCTGTGATGGAGGTGAAGAGTTAGGAGAATATTGTAAATCAGGAAGTAAACTATGTTTCTGAGATAGTTTTTTTCCCCAAAGAGACCTGTGGGTGAAATGGTGATTCCAGAATTGTCCTCATTAGGCATGGGTCCTGCAAATGATATTAATCTTCTGGAAGTTGTGAACTTTGTGAATAATAATGAGGAGGGTTACACCTAGGTTCATAATAGGAAGAATAAATATTTTTCATCCCCCCCTTAACCCATCAGAGGAGGAGTTGTTGCCAGAAGGAAAAAGGTTGATTGTGGGTCTGATTCCAAGGGCCCGGGTAGACCTACCTCACAAAAGAGTAGGGAGTGGAAGTGCAAGTAGGATATTGTGAAAGGGGTCTAGAAAACCCTCTTTGATATGTACTTTAAGAGCACTCCCCGCTCTGGAAAATGAAAGTCATCTCTTGGAATATTAGGGGGATGAATAACCTGCATAAACAGGACCTCCTAAAAAATATTGTCTGGGATCATAAGCCAGACATATTATTGATCCAGGAAACTAAGATGCAAATTGATAAGCTGGAAGCCTCAAAGAGTTTATTTTTTAAAGACTGTGGATTCCATGGTGTGAGTTATGAAGGTGCCTCAGGTGGTGTGGCCACCTTTTGGAATGCTAAGCTATTGAAGGGTACCCAAGTTGTTGTTGGCTCGAATCACATTGAGACAAGGTTTGCTGGGCTTAGGGATTGCTTTTCTTGGAATATCTCCAATCTCTATGCTACTAATCTCAAAAGAAATAGGAAGAAAATTTGGGAGGATCTTGGCAGGATTAGGATAAATTTTATGGAATTACCCTGGTTGGTTATGGGAGATTTCAATACTCCGCTTTATGATGATGAGAAGATGGAAGGATCTCAAGCGGATCTTGAGAGCAGATTTGATCTTAGATCTTTGTTGGATGATAATTCCTTGCTTGATGTTAAGCTGTCTGGAGTTAATTTCACTTGGTCTAACAGGCATGTGGGAGCAGATAATATCCAAGTTAGACTGGACAGGGCTCTAATTACTGCACTTTGGCTTGTGGATTTTGCTTGTTTGTTGTCCTCCATTTCTTGATGTGGGTCGGATCACTTCCCCCTGAATTTCATTGTGGATAATTTTGGAAGGAAGAAGTGCTTTCCTTTCATATTCGAAGCAATGACGCTTAGGGATCCTCACTTTTTGGTGTACATTGACAGATGGTGGAAAGTTAATGTGGATGAAAGTGTGATGTTTAGAGTTGCTAGGAAGCTTAAATTTGTCAAAAAGAGTCTTAGGATATGGAAAAAAGACTTGTTTGGCCATATTTTTGAGTTGAAAAGCTCTATCCTCAGTAAGTTGAATAATGTTTAGCACGCTATTAATCAGAAGGGTTGTTAGAGGTTTTTTAGAAAGAGGAAGATGGGTTGTTGGTTCAACTGCATAATGTTATTGCTAAGGAGGAGGATTTCTCGAGGTAGAGATCCAAAGCTATCTGGCTTAAATCTAGTGACTAAAATTCTAAATTTTTCCATCTCACTGCCCTGAGACATAGGGCGGCTAACAAAATTTCTTCGATCTGTTGAAATGGGTCATTGTTGGAAGCTGAGGAGGATATTCATGGGGCGGCGGCTAGGTTTTTTCATGACCTCCTAAGGGATGACCTGTGTTGGGACCAAAATATTGTGGATGCGGCCCTTGATGTGATTCCCAATATGATTACAGAGCAACTGAATAAGGATCTAATTGCTATTCCATCGACCTTGGAAGTTAGGGAAGCAGTGTTCTCCTTTGAAGGTAACAAGGCTCCTAGCCCTGATGGTTTTCCCTTTTTATTTTTCCAGTCATGCTGGGGGATAGTTTCTGAGGATGTGATTAATGCTACTAAGGAGTTCTTCGGCTCTAGATTCCTTCTTAAGGAATTGAATGCCACTTTTTTAGTCTTGATTCCTAAGAAGCCTGTTGCTAAGTCCTTTAGTGATTATCGACCCATTAGCCTTTGTAACTCTAGTTATAATTTTTTCCCAAACTTCTAGCGGCTAGATTGTAGAAATGTCTCCTAATTCTGGTTTCCCATTAGCAAAGTGGCTTTTTCTAGGGGCGTCGGATCTTGGAATCCATTGTCACGGTTCATGAACTGGCCCATTCTATTCATGTTTCTAAAAAGCTGGGTTTCTTTTTGAAACTCGATATTTTAAAAGCTTATGACAGGGTTAGTTGGAATTTTCTTCTGAATGTGTTGGCCAAATTCGGCTTCTATAAGAAATTTCTCCAGCTAGTTGAGCAACTCATCTCTACTCCCTCATTTTCTGTTATGGTGAATGGTTCTCTGTCCCCCTTCTTTAAGAGTTTGCCGAGATTGTGACGGGGTGACCCTATCTCGCTACTTCTATTTATTACAATGGCTAAGACCTTGGGTTGTAATATCACGAAGGCACTTCAAGATGGTTTGGTGCGTGGTCTCTTGCCTTCTTCAAGGTGTAATCCGATTACTCACCAATAGTTCGTTGATGACACAATAATGATGGGTGAGTCATCTATTAAGGAAGCTAGGGTGGTTAAGAAGCTGTTGAATGATTATGAAATGGTGTCAGGCTAGAAGATCAACCTTCCCAAGTGTCAGATTTTCTTCTTCAACACTCTAGAACATTTGCGGACTAAGGTGGCCATAATTTTGGCTTGCAATCAAGGTGATTTTCCTTCCTCTTACTTGGGTCTTCTGTTGTGTATCTCCAAGATTCCAGACTCGTTTTAGTTGGGCTTGTTGGATAATTTCAGCAGAAAGCTTGCGGGTTGGAAAGGTGCACTTCTTAGTCAAGCTGGTAAAATTCGGCTCATTGTGGCTACTCTTCAAAACCTGCCTTTGTATGCTATGAGTCTCTTTAGAGTACCTGTTAAGTTTGAAGGCATAATGGAACAAATAATGAGAAGATTTCAGTGGTTTGGGGTGGAGTCCAAAGCGAGGATTCCTCTTGTGGCCTAGGATTTGGTTTGCAAACCTAAGAAGTGGGGTGGTCTGGGAATTAGAAATATTAGCTTGTTCAATAAGGCCCTCTTGGATAAGAATATTTGGATACTCTTGAAGGGGGATGCTAGGTGGTCCACTCTAGTAGGTAGCAAGTACTTGTATGGGCTGGATAGGCCGTGGGACTTGCTTTCTTCTGATGTGGTTCTGTCTGGTTCATGTTTCTGGAGGAATATTTTGCTTTGTAGAGATATTGTGGCTAAAGGTGCTAAGTGGCTATTGGGGGATGGTAATAGTATTCTCTTTTGGGATGACATTTGGTGTGGGGATTGTCCCTTGATCTCCTTTCCGTGGGTGTCCCTTAATGCTCCTTTGTGCAAACAACTTTTTGGTGTTAAGGTGGCAGACTACTTTGTGGATGGTGATTGGAAAAACTTTGAGGACTGGGACCCATCTTTGAAGGTTCTTAAGGATTTCCTTGGCAGTGTTCAGATCCCTCTATTTCCAAGGCAAGATAGAGTTGTCTGGGCACGTTGTCCTAGTGGCAACTTTTCGGTGGCCTCTACTTTTTTGAGTTCTATGATGGCTCCTGATTCTTTTCCTTTTTGGGGAAGGCTATGGAATAAGCTCCTGACTCCAAAGATTAATTTTTTCTACTGGTTGATCATGCAAGGTAAAGTTCTTATGATTGATAATCTTTGTAAGAGGGGGTTTGCCATTCCCAATAGGCACGTTATTTGTGAAGCTAATGGGGAAAATTCATTTCATATCCTCATTGAATGTGATTATTCTTTTGCCCTATGGAGTAGATTCCTCAAGCTCTGGGATGTGCGTTGGATTTTCCTGAAATATTTAGCCAAGTTTTATGAGCAGTGGTTATGTCCCTCTTACTCTCCTTTATTGAGGACTCTTTGGGATCTTATGGCCTTGCATATTGCGTGGGGTCTTTGGAAAGAAAGAAATAATAGGATTTTTAGGGAAACTAAGATTAAGGTTGATAGCCTTTTTATCAAGGTTCGTAGGGCTATTTTGAAGAACTTTTCTCTCATTAGAGTTGATTCCCAGAAGTGTGATCTGACTATGTGTCTTGCTGGCTATGACTTAAAGGTTATTTCTAATTGGAGAATCTTGTCGATTCCGACCATGGACCCTAGAGCTAGTACCATTGCAAGAAGGAACACCAGATGGCAACCACCTTTGGAAGTTTGGGTTAAAATTAATTTTTATGGGGCTGCGAAAAGGAATCCCAGGCCTGCATGATGTGAGGGGTGTTAAGAGATAGTTTTGGTAGACTTCTTGGCGCGGTGGCACTCCCTTTGGGTACACAGACTAATCATTGCGTAGAAACAAAAGTTGTGTTCATAAGCGTTAAATATGCCATTGGTAAAGAGTATTCAAAAATTTGGGTGGAGGAAGACTCAATGAATGTTATTAATTATTTGCGTGGAGTGCATCCCCCGAGTTGGAACATGGATTAGTTAATCAAAGATATGGTAATAATGTTACGAACTTGTGATGAGACCCGAATATCTCATGTTTATCAAGAAGGCAACTCTCTAGCTGATTACTTTGCCAATGTGGCTGTCAGCTTTAGCAAATTTCACTCATGGGAGGAGGGATGTATCATTCCCAAGAATGCTAGGAAAATATTAAGAATTGATGGCATGAGATAATTTGATATGGAATTTATGGTCTTGTAAGGCGCCCCATTTGGCATGCTTTGTGGGTGTTTCTTGGCTCTGTGGTGTGTTTTTGGTTTTTTGCCACCAGGGTTGTGTGTTTGCTATTGGGGATTCCATGGGTGGAGATAAGAATCGTGTTGAGCCTGATTCGTGTGGAGAGATTCAGAGAAGGAAGAAGGTTTGGAACATTCTCAGTCATGGGAACTTCACTCCGTTTTTGGAAAGATTACGTGGTCATGACTCAAATGCTTTGACTAGATTTGTTTTAGCCTGGCATAACCGTATGCTTGTGTTGAAGGGTATGGAGGTCGAAGTTAATGAGGAACTCATTGTGTCTGTTACGGGTTTTCCGACTGTGGGAAGGAAGTTTTTAAGGATAAAAAGAGTAATGAGGAGGCCATGAACCAATTTTTTAAGGACAATGAGAGGAAAAATTTGGTTAAGTTGGAGAATTGGGGCTATGATAGGACTTCTCTAAAGAAGATTTGGGCTAGGGTGGTGGAGGTGATGATGAGGTATGTGACATTGGAGGGGAGATTCAAGGTGCTTCTTGGTCACCACTTCACTCTACTTAACCATTTCAGGCATGGATTGTTCATTTTCTTCCTTTCTTTCTGTTATCTTCATTAGAGTCTTTTATGTATGCTCACCTTAAGAACAAACGGTCCCCCATTCTTCATGAGGGGCTTATTTTGCTTATTATGGAGCATGTTTAGTCTATTACCCTGGTTCCTTCCATCACTGGTAAGGGAGAGGATTTTAATGCCTTATTTGGGTCATGAAAATCAGAGTCCTCCTCGGATGAGGAGGAGTGGAATGAGGAAGACGTTGGTATAGCTTTGGGCTCCAAGAAGAGGAAGGTGGCAGGTTCTAAAATTAACAGAGCCCCCAAGAAATTGGCTATTTCTAGTAGTGATGACATTGAGGTAGGGTCAGATGGGTTCACCCCAAGAACTAGGGAAGTGGTTGTTGATAAGGGTGCTGCTGGTGGGGGTATTGAGGTTGGGGCCCAAGAGACTGTTGATGTTGTGGAAAATTTGAGAAGGCTTTCAAAGAGATTGGACAATTTGAAGAATAAGGGGTCAGTTGTTACGCCCAAGGCTCCGGCTAAAGCTGAGGTTAGTATTAACCCTAATGTTAATATTGTGACTATGGAGGACTCTCTTGTGCATGATATCCACAAAGTGTTTTTGGATAAGGAGGTTGGTGAGTGGAATGTGGAGGATGAGGGTAAGAAAAATAATAATCCGCCCTTGAAAATTGACCCTCTATCGGAGGATTTCTCTTATTTAGATGAGGACACATCAATGTTTATATTGCTTGACATGGCTAGGGCGGGTGCCACCGGTACCTTCAAATTGGCTAAGTGGACCCTGCAGGAATTCAACAATATCAACATTAAAATTAGGGGTCTGAAGGCTAACCTATAGAATGTCTAGGAGACCTCGGTATTGAATATTCTCATTAACAGATTGGTGGACCTGGAACATACTAATAACAAGTTCAAGGAGTAGTGTGAGGAGAAATTGAAAACCCTCAAAGCTAAGTTCACAGGTCTAAATAATGATATTAGGAATTTGTTGCAGGTGAGCCACATCTTGGTCAAAAACAACACTGAAGCTATGGAGGTTCTGTTTAAGAAAATCAACCCCAACTTAGGGAGGAGTAGGTGTTCTTCTCTGAGCTCATGGAGAAAGATCAAGCAACGAAGGGTAAGGGGAAAAAATCCCTCAAGGATGATGACAAGGTGCTGGTTGGGAGAGGGTTAGCGGAGTGGAAGAAGGATTTTGATGAGGAAAAAAAGAAACTGTTGGAAATGGTTGAAAAACATAAGTCCCAACAGCTCGAGATGGCCAAGACTCTAGGTGGCCTTCAATAGTTCTTAGTTCTCTATTTCTTTTTGCTGTTTTCATCTTTGGTCTCTGTTTGTTAGTTTGTTGTTGTTTTGCTATTGGGAGCCGTTGGTTGGTTGTTGCCTATCTTTTTTCTGGCTCCCTCGTTTGTTGGTTGGGTAGCTGCTGGTGGTTGACTGTGTTTTTCTCTTAGCAACATTTTATGGCTCTATTATTAAGAGTTTCGGGTCCCTTTAAAACCTATTTTGCCTATTAATCAAAATAATAGAGTTCAATATATCCCAAGCACCTTTCAAAATATTACTTATTTTATAACTATTAGAGCATCTATTCCTTAAACACAAAATGAAAGTCATTGAGTTACCTTCAATAGTTATATTTTGAATATTACAAGCTTTGACCATATAGAGTTCCAATAAAAGGGCATGCACTTTAGCTTTGTTTTCTATCCTTGAGCTAATTTTCTTTACAACAAATTTTAGCACCTCTCCCTCATGATCTTGAATAACACACCCAACCCTAGAAGGCTCTAAGTTTCCATGAGAAGTGCCATCATAAATTAGTAACCAAGTAGGGGTGAAGACCACTTAATTTAGTTTTGATTAGCCAAAAAATGAGGTGAATTGGAAATCCCATGAACGAGGGTTTGAAATCCATGTTTTATGTATGAAGGATTAAATGGGGTTTTTTTAAAATTTGAAGATAAAAATATATAATTTTTATAGTCTATAAATTCAAACAAAACTTCTAGAAGTTGAGTGTTTTCCAAACTATATTTTTGTAATAAACAATAAGTAAACTATCATCATTTATACATTTTAATAATATTATTTTCTAGTACAAAGAAATTGGAATGAATAGTTTGAGTTGCATGATATTTGTTTCAACCTACATGTTTTGAATTTTAATTCCCTAAGCCATACACCTACGACATTAGCGAGTAGAACATATTTTTTTGAAAGGAAACCAATAAATGAGATATGACAACAATATGTCACACTGCACAACAACATACACACAAGTGTCGTGAAATATAATAGCACAAGGACACTAACAACATAAATGACCTCACCATTGATACGAGCAAGGTGACACTAGCTAAAGCTTACCAATCATGGGATGAAGTTTCCATGATGGACTTACAAGAGGGGAATGACATTTAAAAGATGATCGAGTCTAACCCATAGTCTCATTCTCTCACAAATGCAACACAAGGTAGGATGAGGGAATTATCAACCTCAAATACTAGCAAAAACATTCTTACAAACTCTTACAAATACAAAGGAAACTTACACAAATGACATAATGACTAGTAAATATTACATCTCCAATAGATAACATAACATTTATCAATTGAGAAGTAGGATGAGGGTTAAAACCACTACCAATTGACTCAAAAATTACTAAAACAACACCCAAACATAAGATCAATCCTTCACAATAGCTCGTATTACTAGGAGGTACAAGCCCTTTGTAAGGCCTACCTAATGCTCAATAAACTTGGTGTTAGACACACAATTCAAAGGTGGTTCCTAATTGAATAGTCAACTAAACCCTTGCAAGGCTCCATTTAATTATCAACTAGGGCTACATAAAATTTTGATGATGTTAGCACTATATGTGCATCTAGAGATTCTATATTGCCTATATCATCAAGTATAGGTGGTTTACACTTGTGCATGAAAATGGGAAATAATTGAAAAGGAAATAAGGCTTAAATTATAAAAAAGAGTAAATAACTTAATCTGGCACCTATGCTACGGGTACTCTCAGCTTAGTACTGTAACTAGATAACTGCTAAACTGAGCTCTATAATAAAAAATATCATTAACTATTGGATCTTCACAACTCAACTAATTAACTACCCCGAGATTGACTCAAATTATTGACATAACATGCATACAACCATGAATCTATTCTAAAATTAATTTAACATAAAACATCTATTATAACTACAAAAATTGAAGTGGGTGAACAATACCTTGATTGGCCCTTTCTCAAGCTGTTGTACCCATGAGATAAGCCAAATACGAGCTACTAAATCAACTAATCACTAGTACATAAACAACAATATATAACTGAAAAAACTACTAAAAACTGCTTATAAATGACCGAACATGGTCACGTGACCATTAGTAGTTTATTTCTAGTCATTTATAATGTGACCAGATTGACGACAACCATTTTTGGTCATTTATTGGTTGTTTTGATTGATCAATTTGGTAGTATATTTAGTCATTGATTGTTGTAATCTAGTCACTTATTTAGTCATTTTTTATTCACTGATATATTTAGTCGTTGATTTAGTCATTGATTGCTGTAATCTGGTCACTTATTTAGTCATTTTTATTCACTGATTTCTGTCCATTGGTAGTGTATTTAGTCATTAATTTTAATCATCATATTGATCAATTTGGTAGTATATTTAGTCAATTTAATTATTAATTGACGTCAATTAGTAGTATATTGAGGTCATTTTAATTGACTGATATTTGAGGATTTAAACATAAAACACATAAATACACACCAATCATCAATTGCACATAATAAGACAATCATTGAGAAGGAAAAATCGCTGAAATTTATTAATAAAAGAAAGGTGTTCTAGTTACAACTTAGAAATAGAGTATTAGAATTTTTATTTTTAGTCACAAGACTAAAAATTTGAGTTACAATGCACAAAAATGACAAGAAAGAAACTTCTCCAAAAAACTTAGACTACAATGATGGAAATGCATGCTTGGAGCCCTTCAATGCGAGCACATGCCCCTTTCATCTCTTAAAACTTCTACAACGTGGGAAATCTTCTTGGAGCAAGCTGTAATGTGTAGAATCCAAGAATGAGAGTGTTGATCGTGTCCCACATATGAAGCTCTCTCCTTCAATGCAGTCAACAATAACCCAACTAGAATATTTCCTCCTTTATATGCAACGTGCCATCTGATATGAGAAACAAGGTGCTACCTTTTCCACCATGAATAAAGTTGTGCCTCAATACAACCAAAAAAATTACTATTAGTCTCAATTCAAAAAGAATAAAAGTGCATTTTATATTGCAAGTTTACAAAAGTAAGTCCAAACAAAACAAAAAGATAAATCAATTAAAAAAATGTAGGAGATAGATCACATCCACAAACATGGGAGAGCTATACAAAATTGGAGAAATTGGATTGGAAAATGAAGGAATCAAGGTATTTCTAGATTCAATACTTTTACTTAATGATGTGGAATAGAAGAAAAAATAATCATTTATCTGCCACCATAGTGAAAAGTTAGCAATTGAATTTGGTTTGTTAAACATGGCCCCTGGTACAACTATTAAAGTTGTTAAGAACCTTTGAGTATGTTATGTTTTTCACACTGCATCTAAATTCATCTCCAAGATTGTTGCAAGAGAAATTGTTCTGAGAGATGCGAACCATTTCCATCATTTTAAATAGGGACAATGTTCATGTGGAGAATATTGGTGATGCTAAATGAAACAATCTGAAAAATAGGCTTACACTATAATAATGTGCACTACATCATATATCTAGTAATAATGAAGGGACATCCATCAAAGCATAAAAGTAGGGATTTTTTTGTCATATGTTTTAGTTACAAGTGCCCTACTAGGCATACATGAAAATGTGGAAGCATAGACAAGGCAAGCGAACTATTTCAAAAAATGCCTCAAAGAAATGTGATATCATGGAATGTCGTGATTGAAGGATATGTTCAAAAGGGGTTTTTCTAAAAAGTCCTTAGAAAATTTTAAGAAAATGCAACTAGTGGGTGTAAAGCCCAACTCCTCGACCTTTGAAAGCATCCTTCCTACCTGTGTGTGAATTGGAGCTTTGGATGAGGATACGAACATCCATCAAAATCATATTTGGAAGTGGTTTTTAATCAAATATTGTAGTTGCAAGTTGCACTTTAGATCACCAAAGCCTTCACAAAACCTTCTGCACAACCATCACAACACCACATGACTATTGTTGGGCCTTCGCGGTGATGTGGGGAAAGCTCCCTACATCACCGTGAAGGCCCAACAACATTCGTGCGGTGTTGCAGTGGCCTCCCTGCATCACCGTGAACGCCCAACAACAGTCGTCCAATGTTGTGGTGGTTGTGCAAAAGGCTTTGTGAAGGATTTGGTGATTCAAAGTGGAACTTGCAACTACAATATTTGATAAAAATTCACTTCTAAATATGCTTATGCCTTAATGAGAAATAATCACTCATATAATTGGTTAGTTGGAAGAAAATTGGGAGATAGCATGAGTGCTCAGTTAGCCATAACAATATTGAAAGCAACTACCTTGAATGGGAGTGCAATTCAGGAAGCTGGTTTAGACACAAACTTGTCTTAGAAAATGGTACTTAAGCTTCCTTAGAAATGTGGTGAGTGTGGAGGATTTTCCTCCAAGAGAGTATCAAGGATGGCAGGCTATCATGGAGCCATGTATCATCCATTTATTTTTTGCTTGCTATCTACTGTAGCAGTTTGTGTTTGTGTATGTTTATTATTCAAGGGACCCCAAAAAAGTTAGTTCAATTCCACCATTCATGTGGGAAAAAATTGGTTATGGTGCATATTAAAGCTAAGTTGCTTTGGTTGGGATGCTGGTTCTACATTTTGTGTTGCAAGAAGTTGGATTCTATGGATATGAAGTCTCAAAATTTTGCACTCAAACTGTGCCTTGTGACATTGAACATGCTACACCACATTACACATTCAAGCAAAGTAGATGGAAATTTATTCCATTAGAAAATGAGGGGATCCTTCTCATCAGTGGATAAGCTATTGTAAAGAGCCCACAAATACTAATACAGGCTCTTGAGGAGTGACCTAGGAAGAATGAGAGCAAGGTTTTCGACCTTTCAAGGTTCTTGTTGTGTGAATATTATCATAAATGTGTATTTTGAAATTGTGGCAAAAAAGATGTGTATATAATCATAAAGATGCCAATGTGTATTTTGAAGCAGCTTATGGTATTTTGCATAGGTGTAGACATTCTTTGTAAGGCTTAGTTTTGGGTGGGCACAAACATTTCATGACATACCTTCTTTCTAATTGTGGAAAACCATTATAAAGACACATTTAGGCTACAAAATATAGGGCACATATACTCTCAGTCATTGCTTCTTTGGGTGGTATGGAATCGGGTGGATACCTTGGAATAGAGTACATTATACGCTATCTTATGTACCAGGGAAACTTGTGTCAAGATTTGAGCAGATAAATGATTCTTTTACTGTCAAAACATTATGCCTTCCATTCTCAGTGTATCTGCTGTCATACCTCTCACTAACATTGTTATTATATTGACACCGTTATCCTATCACCTCTACAAAAGAGCTCCATTTGAAGGCATCTTGACTACATATTATGCACAACAAAACTCTACAAGTGCAACAAGACGTTTGCAAGATAAAATATGAATTTATTGAAACATTACTATCTAAGCAACATAATATCTTCAAATGAAGGAGCACTGTAACTGTGACTGAGAAAACATTGTGTAGGCATTGTGAGCTTTAGGAAATGAAAAATATAACATATTGAATTAGTTGATTGAGATCATTGAAAGGAATATCATTGTTAGAGAGTAAAAACTGTGAATTGTCCTTTATCCTATTGGACCGAGAAAGGAAGAACACTGTCAAACAATGATTGAATCATAACAAATGGTCAAAAAACAATGGAAGTTACTGTCAAATGGTGACAAAGATTTGTACTCTAAATCATTTGCACACAGTGATTAAGAACATAGTGATTAAGAAGTAAAAGAGCACTAGATCATAGCGTTGCAAAATGGTCATGAGTTATGCAATGAACTTCACTGTTCTTTTGATCCCAAAGGAGATCAAGACAATAACCAACATATTGATCTGCGCATTGAGAATGTTCATGGAGTGTAAAATTCCTTACAAAGCAATTACCGTAATAGAGTTTGAGGTGAATTGCACCTGCTATTTTATGCTGATCTGGATATGTTCTAACTTGTAGTTAATTGTTGTAGCATAACATATAGGCTAAATAGTTGTTCATATACCATTGTTTCAAATTCAAAATTGCTATACCTTATTCTAGGAGAAAATCACAAGGGGAGTCTATACATAAGACACCATCGTTTCAAATTCAAAATTGTTGTCTCTTTCACAATTATGTGCTTCATTTATTTGATCTAAGACAACCTGCTGTATAGAAGATGATCTAAAAATCACAGTAAAATCCTTTATTTCGGGAAGACTGTTCAAAATCTTCCCATCATAAAAATGAACAAAAGCATTAGTCATTAACCTAAACTTTTCAAGAGTTTCATCAAATTCTACTTTTCCACTCTGAATTTTATTCCCAATTTCATCCATGAAGAACTTCCTCAACATGTAGATCCTGTTGTTAGCCATAACTTTACCAAGTGTCGAGGATAGCTACGAGTTTTTACCCAAGAAGCAATTGACAAAATTCAGCCTTACCGGATACAATGTGTTGAAAAGCTCTTTGAAGTTATTTTACAAAAGAGTTCCTAAGAGTATAATGCATAGTTTTGAATTAACCTTTTTGCATGAATTCCATATATTTGATCGGCTATTTTGAGCTTGATGAACTTCATCAAGAATGAGTAGACCTATGCTCTCTAAAAGCAACTTTCCAATATGCTTAGCCTCTTCATGAAGGATCACATTTGTCTCACAAGTGGGTGGCATAGAAGAAAAAGTGTGCTTGTTATTGGCTACAATATTTTTGTATACCTAACTTGTGAGACAAATGTGATCCTTCCTAAAGAGGCTAAGCATATTGCAAAATTGATTTTACAGAGCCCAAGTTTGCTCATTCTTGATGAAGGTAATCAAGTTTGAAATAGCCAATCAAAGATATGGAATTCATGCAAAAAGGTTAATTCAAAACTACGCATTATACTCTCAGGAACTCTTTTCTAGAATAACTTCAAAGAGCTTTTCAATACATTGTATCTAGTAAGGCCAAATTTTGTCAATTGTTGCTTGGATAAAAACTCAAAGCTATCCTCGATACCTAGTAAAGTTATGGCTAACAATAGGATTTACATGCTGAGGAAGTTCTACATGGATGAAATTGAAAATAAAATTCAGAATGGAAAAGAGAGAGGAAAAGTAGAATTTGATGAAACTCTTGCAAAGTTCAAGTTAATGAATGATGCTTTTGTTCATTGTTATGATGGGAAGATTATGAATAGTCTTCCTGAAATAAAGGATTTTACTGTAATTTTGAGAGCATATTCAATATAGTAGGCTGTCTTAGATCAAATAAATGAAGGAAACAATTGTGAAAGAACCAACAATTTTGAATTAGAAACAGTGGTGTCTTATGTATAGATTCCCCCTATGATTTTCTCCTAGAATAAGGTATAGAAATTTTGAATTAGAAACAATGGTATATGAACAACTATTTAGCCTATCTATTATGCTACAATAATTAACTACAGGTTATAACATATCCATATTAGCATAAAATAGCAGGTGCAATTCACTTTAAACTCAATTGTGGTAATTTCTTTGTAAGAAAGTTTGCACTCCATGAACATTCTCTGTGCACATAGCCAAACATTTAAAGTTTTTAACCAAAGCTTCAAAAATGAGTATCTCATCATTGCATGACTCCTACTTTTGCTCTGAGTATGACAATACCTGAGATTTTGGTGTTTCTAGACGGAACCTATAGCGAAAAAGTGTAGTCTCCATCTGAAGGAACCATCTTCGGAGCTCTTCCCTAAAATGAGGGTTGAAAAAATTAGAAGAAAAGCAATACCATAATTCTAACAATTTGTATCAAGCCAAATGTTAGAAAGTATAATTAAAAAGACAAATCCTTACAATTGGACCTCAAATTGGACCAAGCAGATTTATGATTTTATCTTTAGAATGTAGGAACTTTCTCTGTCAGAGCTTCATGAAAGGATCTCAAATTGGACCAATAGATTTATGATTTTATCTTTAGAATGTAGGAACTTTCTCTTTCTGATATTCACGACCTCAAATTGGATATGAGATTGGACTAGTAGATTTATGATTTTCTCTGTCCATCGATGTTTGTATTCCTATACTTAGGTTTTGCTTCCGACTGAAAACACCCGAAAATGTTTTAGATCGGCTCAAGGTACTCTCCAACTTGGTTATGCCATTGATAGCAATCCAAGTTTTCCTAAACCGTCCATACCCGAATGTTGCATCACAATCTATTCTTCCTACACATAAAAATGCCAAACATTAACCCCTTCTAAATAAAACATTTAATCATCATAAAACCATAATTAATAAATCATTTTAGTTTTAGAAAGAATCCGATGTCATTTACTATCAAAACAAAAGCTGTATAAATCACAAAAAATCCATGAAGCCTCCTAAATGTAGCTTAAAGCAAGTTTACAGGATGGGTTTCAGCATAAGAAGCTTTCTACTACAACTCTCAATGAATGTATTATAAGCATAAAACAAAATTCTTCACACTTTTGAAGTAATGCAGTCAAACATTTATTCCAAAAGTATGTTAGTAGGAGTTAACTAAAAATAGAATGATTTTTTACTTGGTTTCTTTTATCAATATTCCACGTGGAAATGGAATAATCACTAAGAAACCCTAACAATAAAAAATGAAGTAAAGGTTCAAGAAAGGAAATTCCAATGTACTATTTTGTAATGGTGACGAAGGCACTTATATGAGCATGACCTGTATAGAAATCCCTACCATTTAATTGCCATCCATCCAAAGAGAAAATAAGCAATGTAAGGATTTGGGCAATATAAGTCCAAAGGGTTATGTTGTAACAGTAATGGAATCACCATAAGAGCACAACTGAGGAACAAATTCTTGTGATTGTAATTATGTGATCCATAACTCTATTGGTCATGTGGCATAGTTGTTGTATAACAAATACATGATGTATTCATGTGTGACCAAAGTTTAATGTGGCTATGTTGTGATAGAAATGGAGGCACTCATATGAGCACAATTCATGTACAAATTAATCATTGTCATCACAATTAGGTGTCAATCATCATTGGGTGCATTCAAGTTGACTCAAGTTTAACAGGTTACAATGTAAGGATAGCATGATCCAAGAGCGATTACCTCTTGCTGCAATAAAGAGCCAATAACTCTGGTTGATATGCAAAGTGGTGTTGTGTTATATCAATTATGTAGTGCATTCAAGCACAACCCATGTTTAATGGGCTGTTCTAGAGAGTGATCAATATTTTCTAAACCTTATGAATGTTACTTAAAAGTGTACAACTTAAACTACATACCAAGTTTGTTACATACTTGAATGCAATCTTGGGTTACCACAAACTATAGTAATGTGATATGCTAATAACCATTATGGGAAGTATTAAAGCAAGAACCATGCTATATAGGATACATTTTCCTAATCATGTTTACATACCTTAATGATTAAACACAAGCTTCCCACACACTCTAGGATACAATCCAAGATCATACCACACCCTGTCAAGACAACTAATTTTCTGACCCAAGATTTAAGGTTGTTTTTTAATACCAACAAAAGCATTGGTAAGAGCATGACTAGGGTATAAACCCTAGGCCTTTGTAGAAACGTAAACCATAGCTCGACAACAATTTTTTTTATCCAATACCAGTCTTTTTAAATACCCATATAAAGAAAACGCCCAATGTCCTTTTTTTAAATAACAAGATAGTCAATAACAAAGGGTTCACCAAACATCAATTTTTTTTAATGCTCAAGAAAAATGATAAAAAAATCAAAATTTAGAAAACTGTGTAATACCAGAAAAGGTTGAGACCTCATTTATTTCTAAAAAAAACATTATTTTGATAGCAAAAAATATGCAATACCATTTTTTTAAAATACTCATTTCAAGTGAAAACCCAACATCGAAATACCCAAACAACCAATAAAAAAATACCAAGCATCAGTTTTTAAACATACCCAGATATCTAGTAACAAAACAACTAGCATCATAAAATTCAAATAGCCAAATAGTACTTCATGAAAACACCCAACATCAAATTTTTCAAATACCCTAAAAAAAATTAATAATGATTTACTTACCTTTGAGATGATCAGCAACAAAAAGTTCAAAATCCTCAAGACATACTTCCAGGTGAGGAACTATCTAATAGAAGGATAGGTTTGGCCACATTCTAGACCCGTACCTTGAAGCACTGTTGGCAGGAGATTCCTCTGCTAGGAAATCCCTTTGATTATTGCTCAATATCTCCATATTCAAAACCCTTCAACCTCTATTTTTTTTCCCATACCATTTCTTCTAACTAAGCAATAGTTAAAAACTGCGGGAAAATGGTGGTCTTATATCATGATTTTTGTTAGGCATATATATATATAATTTTTTATACATAGGCGTCGACTAAAGCCTAAATTGAGTTTGATGCAAAAAAATAGTCATTTATTTAGTCATTTATACCTGTGATTTTATTCAATGATCAAATTAGTCATTTGTTTAGTCATTTATAGCCATGTTGCAAAAAATGAGTAGAATTTAGTCATTTTTAGTTGTTGTGACTAAAATTTTTAGTCACGTAGTCATTTATTTGCCAAATTCGACTAGTGAATCATAGTAGTAAATTGAAAAGATATTGATTGCATTGAAAATTGAACACTCACGATATAACAGGAATCTCCAATAGATTTCTCATTTAGAAATTCATATTCATTGCAACAATAAACTTAATAATTGTCTTACTAAAGTATAAAACTAAGAATACACTTCAATTGTAATTCTAACGATATTTCCAACTATATTCACTCCTTGATCATTGAGCCCTGAATATAGGTGTGGGAGGAGATTTATTTGCATAAGGACTCATAAAAAAACTGAAACATAAAACTAAATGCTAGTGTCCACTCTCCTCGTGAATATGAGGTGAAATAGTCTTTGCAACAAAAACTTTAATTAAAAAGAACAATAGAAGAGAAGTTGAAAAATGACTCTTGCTCAAATTGTTTTGATAGAGACATAATTAAACTGTCACATGAGCCCAATGGTATTGAACCCTTCTCCTTTTGTCATGTTTATTTATTGTCTTGGTGACTCACAATTCACCCTCTTCAATGATCACCTTTATTTATTCTGGAATTTTTGCGCTTTCATCAATCTAGATTCTCCCCTGCTACTCATGATCATTCGGCTATGGGCTGAGTTTCCTAGTTGCTGTGAGTTACAGTATGCTTGCTCTAACTTTTGGGTTGCAAGGAGTTAGTTCATCTAACATATACACACTACTAATAACCATAAATCAAACATAGATTCATACTGCATTCTACACATGTTCGTATAATTAACCATGCAATTACCAACATATAATGATTATATTTCCATCCATCAAAATCTGGTTTACGTTGCATGAAGGATATAAAAAGGTATATAAGTTTAGGAATGTACATGAAATAAGCAGCTTAAAATGTCTGAAAGATATGAACTAAACAAGAGAAAACTAGCTATTAATTGGGCTCATCATTCCCCCCAACTAGAGCAATTGCTTGTCCTGAAGTAACCTTTCAAGGGTGGAGGTTGTACTATAAAGTTATTTCCCTAAAATTTGCAACTACATCTACTCCTTTTATCTGTTTCAAGTAGTAGCCCCCATAATATGAAAGCCTTGCCCATTTGACATGTTTTGCCTCTTCCCATTCTGCATTCTTCTCCCCTATCTAATGTGGCACTGGATAAAGGAGCATGGGTGGATGAAAGGTTAGAGGTAACCATGTGAGTCCCTTGTCTTTGGAAATTTCTACGTACCTCTGAGATCTTTCAAGAATGGCTATAAAGTTGTACGAGGAGTGTGGTTCCTTCTTTTGTAATTTAGGAGTTAAGTCTATCCAAATTTCTTGTACAAACTTGAAGGCGTGATGAATGAGTCCTGCAGCTAGTTGTTGCATCCTGGCATAGTCATTTTCTCTGATGTTCATAATTTTTCTGCCTATACCCTTATAATTCAAGATATTTGTCCATTCTTCTACAATTACATTGAGAACTTTTGACTCCTTACGGATATGAAAAGCAATAGATTTTTCTCTTTCAACATAGTCTTGCATTATCTCACCCCTTTGTTGTTCATTTCTAAAATAAGAGGCTAATGCTCTAACTTGCAAATCTCCTACAAACATTAACAGGTTCCATTCTATCACATTTGACAAAGAAAGATTATGCAAGTAAAACTCACACGGTTGATCTTGCATATCTGGTGTAGAATCAACAAAAGCATTAAAAAACTTAAATTTTATATTCATAGCAATTGGTAAATGTCTGACTAATTGATTGGAATAGAAACATAAGTTCTTTTCTTGTAAAAATAATACATACACCCTAGTCAGAGCTTTGCATTTTAGTTCTTTGCAACTTTATCTGCTATATCCTCAATCCTTACTGTCAATCTTTTTACTTTTGTCTCCTATTTTTCAAGGGCCCTGGGGTGGTCAACTATCATGTCTATTTTTTCCTTCTCCCATTCTTTCCTTTGTTAAGAGAATTCCTTGGTTCTTTTCTATAACTCATACCCTAAGGACATTACAGTGGGACCAATTGGAGTTCTAACTTGAGGAGGTCATCCTATAAATATAATTTCCTTATTACCTGCCTTAACAATGGCAAGTTGTGCAAGGATGTCTAATTTAGACCCATGCCCAAATGTATGTAGTTTCTCCTCTATTTCCTTTATTTTATGTCCCTTTCACCATCCTTTTCCTGATATGTCCTTACCAATTCCTCTACTTATTTTATCCTCTCAAGTGCTTCTTGAAATTCTTTTCTAACATTTCTTTCCTCTATTTACAATTCCTCTCCCTTTTCTAAGAATTGATCATCATCTCCCATGGTATGTTCACAACCCTCACTATTAGGACTTTGTGGGGTTCTTTTCCTTATTTTTCTTGTAACAAATGCATCCTCCGAATCAGATTCAGAGGTGCTTGTGAAATACCATTCTTGTTTAACTGGTGTATGTACATTTCCAAGGCTATCCCCTTTAATTCTAAATCTGTTTCCACTACCACAACATCTTCCTTTTCTTGTTTCTTGATTGATCCTCTCATAACACCTTTCTTCTTTAGGTGGTGTGAACACCTAGGTGGTGTGAACACCTAGGCTGTGTGGATCTCTTTTGGCTCCTTGTAGGTGCAAAAGAATATTCACCTTTCCTTTTCCTAGTTCTAGGTGCTTTTCCAGAGGTAGGGGTTTCCTAGGTATCTCCTGCTATGGGTTGCTCAGAAGCCGTAGGTGGTGAGTCTTATAGGATTTTCTATGGTTCTCCTCTACTGTGGGTAGGTGAAGTAGTAGGGGAGCCAAAGGGAATTTACCTTCATGATATAATAGGCGATTCTACATTTTCTGGAATAATAGGTTCCTCAAGAATGTTATTGATATGACTGTAATTTAAGAAACTCTCCTATGAAACATGTGGAAACCAAACCCTCAAACTTATTTTTATCAACAGGGTGACTAAACAGTAATGTGACAATGTTGTGTTGTTCCTCTTCCTCTTGTACTAAAAAATCATTCTTTTCAGTTAATTGTCTTCCCCTTTAGGCTTATATTATTTGAAAATGGGGAAAACAAAATGACGAAAGGTTTCAGAATGGTTTTGGTTTTGAAAATAAAGAAGATAAAAATAACCTCTCCCCCCAACTAAAGTATTAAGTGTTTGCACTTAATTGTATGTTTCTTGATAGGGGGTGTGATGAGATGTAGTGGAAATATAAAAAATTGATATGAAGCATGCAAGAGTTAATATGAAAATATGTATAAAATCAAATTTAATCTATGATGATTATGGAAAATTAATAGTACATGTAAAATCACAATGAATTGAAAGTTAGCTCATGTGAAGTTGATGAGATATTCATGCAGCTAGGTATGATGTGACTGCTCATAATTTTAATTGGAAATGAATGATATGACTACATGGCGCATAGTAAATGATGGTTGAGAAAGGCTACGGGATGTATGGGTGACGTGATATGAAATGTGTTTCATAGTTTGTGTAAATTGACAAAGGTAATATGAATGCTAGGTGTGAGGTGATGGATATGTTGCATGTGTGGAAAATAGTAGTGGAAAATATAGAGATGTAATTAATTTGGTGGGGAATTTTGAAATGACTAGAAGGTAATTGCTACAAGTGCCTTCAGTTACAGGTCCCTTTCTAAATCTTGCCACTTTTAGGCGTGAAGCTACAAGTCCCTGCTGCTTTGACTGTAAGAGAGAAAAATGAATGGGGTATTGTTTTCAACTGTGTAGTGTGTTCTTGTGAAGTTTTATATATGAGACTATTCTTGTGAAATATTAGTGAGTGACCTATGTAGATCACCGAATAATTTAGTTATAGAGCTTGTACTGTTTGATGCTAAAATTTTGTGATTAGGTCCTTTCTCCATGTCAGATTCATTGTCATTTTGAGGTCTGTACTTTTGAAATAATGAAGGAATGAAATCCTTATTTTGTGTTGGCTTCTTGTAAAGCTTAAGCCTATGCCCATTAACCAGTAATGAGAATCTTACTTTGTATCAATTTTCTACAATTGGACCACCCCATTTGGGAATACTTTTTGTATCTCATATGGGCCAAGCCACCTTGTTTCTAACTTTCCCTTGTAGTCATTATATCTAGAGTCATAAAGAAAATCCCAAACTCCCACACTGAATTCTTTTGTTTTGATAAATTGATCATGCCATTTAGTTCTTTGATTTCAAACAACTTTAGTGTGGTGAATAGCTTCCATTTTGATGTCATCAATTGTATTTTGATTATGTAATCTATCCTTTTGTGTTGTTGTCAAGTCCATGCCCAGTGTTACTATTGTCCTCAATGTTTTGTACTCAAATTCAATAGGAAGAACTATTTTCTTGCCATACACCAAATTATATGGTGTAAAACCCGCAGTAGTTTTCCAAGTTATTCTATAGGCCCAAACTACTTCTGGTAGTTTGGTTGCCCAATCCTTTCTATGAATTTGTACTGTCTTAGGATGTTCTCAATTTCCCATTTTTTCACTTCTACCTACCTATTGGCTTGAGGGAAATAGGGTGTGGACTTTTTGTGTCTAACCTCATACTCTTTAACCAATTTGGTGATCAACTCTGATGTAAATTGGGGACCTTGGTCTATGATAATTTTCCTTGGCACTTCATACCTTGTGAATATGTCTTCATATAGAATTTTTTCCATATTCTCATCTTTTGCAAAGTGCAACACCTTAACTTCAACACGCTTTGTAAGATAATCTATGCATAATAATATATACTCCTTATTGTTTGATGTTGGTGAGATGGGACCAATGAAGTATAACCCCCATTTATCAAATGGTGCTATTACCAACTGTGGCTACAATGGAATTTCATCTATCTTTGTTGGTCTTCCCATTCTCTGACACCTATCACAACTCCTAGTTTACTTTATTGTATCCTTATGGAGTTGGCCAATAATAGCTAGTATTGAGAATATTTAGTGCTATCCTTTTGCTTTAAAGTGTCCCCCATAGGGTTCATCACGACATGATTTGAGCATATCATAGACCTTATCTTCTCTAATACATCTCATTATATTATCTAGTCATGTGTAGAATAAGTAACCAACTATCTATGAGTAGGGAAAAATGTTGTGAACCAATTGCCTCTTTTCTCTAGGTGAGAAATGAGGTGGTGTTTTTCTTGCTATTATATTGTTGAAAAAATCAGCAAACCAAGGTGTATGCAGAGACAGAGCAAATAAATGCTCATCTAGGAAGGAATCATCAACATCTTCTATTGATTGAGTTGGTAGCTTGGATATAAAATTTCCCACTAAATTTTCTCTACTTGGCTTATCCACTATGGTGATGTCAAATTCTTGGAGTAATAACAACCATTTGACAAGCTTGGCATTGATCACTGGTTTATTTATTAAATACTTGACTGCTATGTGATCAGTGTGTATGAACACATGATATCCTATGATGTAGTGTCTAAAATCATTTATTGCATAAACTAATACCAACATCTTTCTTTGTTAGTATATAATTGAGTTATGCCCCTTGTAGATTCTTGCTAATGTAATATATGGCATACTCTTTGTTGCTTTCCTTCTGTCCAAGCACTACCCCTATAGAAAAATCAGAACCATTTGTATGGATGTGGAAAGGTAAGGTCCAATTTGGCCCTCTCAAGATAGGTGCTTTAGTTAATGTTGCCTTGAGTATTTCAAAAGAGTGTTGACAAATAGATGTCTACTCAAATTTTGTATCTTTTGTGAGTAAAAAAAATAGTGGGGTTGCATGTTTGCTAAGTCTTGAATGAATCTTCTATAGTACCCAGTATGTTCTCACAAACTTCTAACATCCTTTTGTCTTTGAGGCATAGATAGTGTTGATATTACTTCAATTTTATTGGGATCTACTTGAATTCCATCTTTTGACACAAACTATCATAGTACAATTCCTTATGTCATCATCATGAAACATTTTTCATGACTCAGTGATAAATTGTTTTCTTGACATCCTTTTTAGGACCTTTCCAAGTTATCGAGTTCTTCATCATATGTATCCCAATAAGTTGTGAAGTCATCCATGTAGACTTCCATGGAATCATGTGCAAAATCTAAGAAGATACTCAACACTACCCTTTGGAAAGTGGCTAGAGCATTACATAGCCCAAATGGTAGGACAAAATAAGCATATGTTCCCCAAGGGCATGTGAAAGTTTTTTTTTCCTAGTCCTCTGGAGCTATCTTAATTTGGTTATAGCCATTGAATCAATCTAGAAAAGAGTACTTTTTCCCTGCTAGTGAATCAAGTACTTGGTCAATAAATGGTAGTGGAAAGTGGTCCTTACTAGTGGTAGCATTCAATTCTCTATAATCCACACATAATCTCCACTTTTCTCCTTTCTTTGGTACAATGACTAGAGGTGACACCCATTGACTGCCAAAAATAAGATAGATGAAGCCCTCATCAAGCAATTTTTGCAATTTTGTCTTAACTATATCTCTAAGTGCAGGGTTCATCCTCCTTTGGGGTTCCCTCATGGATTTAAAACCATTATTTATGTATATCCTATGCATACACAAGGTTGGATCAATCACCTTCATGTGATGGTAATCCCATGCAAAGGCTGTTGCATGTGCCTTCAACACAATGGTCAGGGAGGTCTGTTGTGCAATAGTTAATGCACTATTAACATTCAACATTTTACCAGGCATAATTTCCAAAGTATTAGATGTTATTTAAACTTATGAGAGGTCAAATCCTACTATGTTTTGGGTACATTGTTGTGGTAGAAAAGTATGAAAAATTTGGGAGATTGACTCAGATGAACTAGCAAGGATAACATTTTGTAGAGGATCTTGCAAACATGTCATGCAGTCCTATTGCTGCGGGTCCCTACCATAGTTATTCTGTATGATGCTTGTGATGCAGATAAGGGAGGCCAAAACATTAACAATGCCAATTCAACTTGTTTTCAACCAATCTTTAGTCCACACAACCCTAACTAGGGTGATTTCCTTTACAACCCACCTTTCACTTAGTAGGTTAACTAACTCATTTTTGCTCTCTTAACTCTCAAAAGGGAAACACAAAACCACAAAACAACTATCATTTCAAGAACCCATTAATCCCTTACAAAACATATTTCAAAACCCCATATGGTTACTTTGGACCAAATCCTCCAAAATCATGCAACAACTCTGTCCTACTTGGCCAATTAGGTTTGATTTACAAAGAAACTCCTCTCAAAACTCTATTCCAACCCCAAAAACCTATGGGAAGTCATTTTCCATCCTTCAAAACTTCTAAATCAATAATTTTTAACACCAAGACAACCCTCCAAGTCACTTATTCACCAAACCCTCACTTTTGCTTGTTTTGGAAAGGGTTTATTGAAAAACTATATTCCCAAATCAATCTCACCCTACCAAAGCCTCAAACACATTAAAAAATGTCTTCATATTCTTAATACACCTTTAGAAATTTCTTCCCCAACATATTTCAATCATTAACCCCCTTAAACCACTCATTTTCACTCAAACTTCTCACTTTTTCCAACTAGGGCATCACCTAAAAACCATCAAATTGCCTTCCCTACTCTTGAAACATCACATAATCCTAAAAGAAACCTAATGGAGCCATTCTGCTGAGTTACAAAGATTTACAGTGGGTAGAATGGCTTAAATCATCATTTTACACTCTCAAACCCTTGTTCTTGAGGTTACACAGGCAGTTTCAGAAAATTGAGTCAACCTTCCTTCAAATTCAATATTAGACTCTCAAACCAAGTGCAAGATGAAGTTAACACATGTATCCAATAATTTAAAAAACTCTTAGAGTACAATCCTTCTGTACGGGGCCGTACAGATCTTAGGAACAACAAAATAACACAAAATTAACAAGGAAAACAGAGATATTTCATTAAGTTTTACTTCAAAAGTCCATGTAGAGCCTTTACATTGAGATCCTCAACATATATAAAATTTTTCCCTAAAAAAAAAACACCGAAACTGACTCCAATGACCATTTGAACTCAATGACTGTTGGTATTCCAAAAATCTGCCTTTTTGCACTTTTTACAATTTTACATTTTTGCATCTTTACATAGCAACTTCTGACAACGTTGCAAAAATACGACAATAAAAACTCAATGAATCCCCTAGATGATTTAAAAATTTGAAAAATGGCCTACATAGACCTTATTTAATGACAAAATGAGACTCTAGACATCAAAGCTCACCCTAAAACCAACTTAAGACCTACAAAATGGCTTGGTGCCCCTACACTAGCTTGCTATTAAGTCATCCTCATCTTGGTTTAAAAAGGGGCTGCATTCTATAGTCATGAGGGTTTGCATAAAATACTAGTCTTCTTCATCTAGAGTAAGCCAAATGGTTTGTTCTAGATCACATATGGATGAGTTGGTGGATAAAGGACCAACTTCTTGTTCACATTCTCATTAGAGATAATTATATTCCCAGACTTGAAACCTATAAATGAATTTACTATTGCTAGCCATGGACTTTTTAGGATGAGAGGATAGCCTACAAGATTAGCTATACATTGTAACACAATGAAATTTGTAGGGTACTCCCATGAATCCATTTTTATGACCAAGTCCTCAATGATGCCCTCAGGTTTAACTATTGACCTATCTACCAACTATAGAATAGGGGGGTAGATATGAGCTTTATTAATTGTAATAGTTGCATTGTTTCCTTATTCATCACATTAATAGCCACTCCCAAGTCAATCAAGGTGTTCTTTATGAGAGTGTCATTTATCTTGACATCTACTACATGACTCCTAGGGTCTGCATACTTAGGGATAGTTATGTTTCCCAACATAATGTTTACAAGTTTTCCTAAGATATCTATAGTTTGAGGGTATTTTCATTTTCTTCTTGGGTTCTTTAGGCACAATTCTCTCACTATCTTAGTGTAAATAGGTACCTCCTTGATGGATTGAATGAGGGGGATTTTGATGCAAACATCTTTAAGTTGACCTAACAAATTAATTTCAACTTGTGTTTGATGCATTTGAACAAATAATCTCTCAGGAAATGGAGGCTCTGGACTTGAATTTGTTTGGTTAACCTAATTTGAGATAGGTTCCTTACGTGGATTTTTTGAGGTCTCTGATAGGGGTTACTTATCAACCAACTTAGTGATTTGAGGGGATGAGGGCCTAGCCAATGTTTTCCCTGAACTAAGGTGGACATCTCACCTCTACCCCATAATTAGGGTATTGAATAGCTTCATTAGTGTATCCTATTAAACAATCTTGTTATTTGGGTTAGGTGTAGGTTGAGCTGGAAATTAAGGTTCTCTAGGTGGCTGTGGTGATGGATTTGTTGGGTTTGGCATAATGGCTTGATGTTGTGGCTGCAGGGGTTGTTGTGGCTATTGGTAATTCATGTTTTGGTTTTTTCATTGTTGGCCTATTTTTCATTATGGTTGTGAATGGTTTTGTTGTGGTGGCCATTGAGAATTATAGTTAGGTCATTGGAAGTTTTGTGGTGGCCACATGTTGTTCTATTGTTGGTTCTAATTTGGTTGAGTATTTTTCCATTAGTTTTGTGGATTTTCCCAAGGCTGAGGGTTGCAACTGGAGAAATTTGAATTGTTACTAGGAAATGACATGTTGTAATTCAAAGGGTCTGAAGGAATACCTTGTCTTGGCTGCCATGGTTTCCTTTGAGAAATATGGAACACTTGTCTATTTTCATCTTCTAGTACATGAAATTCTGGTTTCCCTTGTTTTTCCTCAAAAATACTTGCCACTCTTTTGCATTTGCAATTAGATTTCCTCTGTCTACAATGTAGGGCAGTATTTTTTAAGGGTTGCATATGTTTCTTCTTGCTTTTTCTTTATATGAAAAGTATCCAATTGTGTTTCCAAATGGCTGATAATATCCTCTTTCATGTATATAGAAGATTACTCAATTCAACTCTAGATTCTCCATTGGATGATTTTTTGATAGAAGATGTCCTATATCCTCTAGCTTTCTTTGTGAAAGACCTTGAATAATTCCTACAAGCCTTGCAAATCTCCTCAAATGGTGCTTGAGAAATATATCCTACCCCAATGAGGTTAAGTGCATTCATACAATCCTCATTAATCCCCCTCAAGAATATTATCTTTAAAGTCTCATCAGAGAGTCTATTTTGGTGGAATTTCTTAAGAAAAAGCTGGAACCTTTCCATTTAGTCTTCCAAAGGTTCATCCTCCTTTTGTGACATCCTAAAGATGTTATCTCTCTTTTTGTCAATTCCTCTATAGTGGTCCTGGTACTTCTCCAGGAACTTTGTCTTCATGGAATTCCAATTAGGAACAACATCTTTTCCTAAACCCATGAACCATCTTAGAGAAACATCCTTCAGTGTTGTTGGAAATAGTTTCAGCCTATGTGAATTTTTTGTGTAATCATAACTTCTACAAAGCACATCAAACTCAAACAAGAACATATTTGGGTCCTCAATGACCAACCCATAGAAGACAAAAAATGTTGAAGGAGGTATATTATTCAAGGTAGTTGCTCTCTCTTGGTTGGTAATTGGGAACTCAAAGGTTACATGCTCTATTGGGTCATCCATCATTGCATCACCCATGGTTTGGAAGGTATCCTCTGTATTTGTAGTGGATGTTGGTGTTAGGGAAAGTTCTTCAGGAATACCCTTTCTCTTTTCACTTTGATCACCAATATCCTCTATAGAGTTGTGTGTTGAGGGGAGAAATCTTCCCAAAGCATCTCGTTTCCTCCACATACAATAGTTGTGACTTCTTGTATCAACAAATCTTGCATAATATTAGTAAATTTTTCTGGTATTGATGGAGCAAAACCTAATTGTCCTAATGCTGGAAACAAAACACTAAACTATGAAAGCCTTGAAATAATACAAAAGAATCTTGAATGTGGCACCATCCCTGACAATGACACAAAAAATGTAAGGCATAACTAATGCTCAATCAACTTGGTGTTAGACACATAATTCAAGGGTGGTTCCTAACTGAATAGTCAACTAAACCCTTGCAAGGCTCCATTTAATTATCAACTAGGGCTACATAAACTTTTGATGATGTTGGCACTATATGTGCATTCAAATATTCTATACTGCCTGTATCATTAAGTATAGGTGGTTTACACTTGTGCATGAAAATGGTAAATACTTGAAAAGGAAATAAGGCTTAAACTGTAAAATAGAGTAAATAATTTAATCTGGCACTTATGCTATGGGTACTCTCAACTTAGTATTGTAACTAGTTAACTGCTAAAATGAGATTTGCAATAAAATATGCCATTAACTATTGAATCTTCACAACTCAACTAATTAACTACCCCCAAGCTTGACTCAAAGTAATAAAAAAACATGCATACAACCATGAATATATTATAAAATTAATGTAACATAAAACATCTATTATAATGACCAAAATTGAAGTGGGTGGATAGTACCTTGAGTGGGCCTTGCTTAAGCTGTTGTACCCACAAGATAAGCCAAATATGAACTACTAAACTAACTAATCATAGAATTAGATTGAAAATATCATTATTGCATTGAAAACTAAACACTCACGATATAACAAGAATCTCCAATAGATATTGAAAAATTCATATTCATTGCAACAGTAAACTTAACAATTGTCTTGCTAAAGCATAAAGCTGAGGATACACTTCAACTATAATTCTAACTATATTTCTAACTATATTCACTCCTTGACCATCAAGCCCCAGATATAGGTGTGGGAGGAGTTTTGTTTTCATAAAGACTCATAATAGAAACTGAAACAGAAAAATAAATTCTAGTGTCCATTCTCCTCATGAATAAGAGGTGAAATAGTCTTTCCAAGCTTCTAACGCCATAGGACCATGTGTGTTTGGTTTTAATGAAGTACATTACTCTTGAAGGAAGGTTTAAATTTTTCTATTTCTATCACTTTTTCGTTGCTAAACCACCTTCGCCATAGAATGCTCATTAGCTTCCCCTTCTTCTTGCTTTCATCTCTAGAAAGTTTGGTTAGGAAAACTATGGAACTTGCGACTAGGAATTCTGACAAACCTTTCTTGTTACCCCTGTATCAAGGTCTCATTCTCATTCTCCATCTCTATCACTTCCACCTTTCCCTTTTCCCACCAAAGCCCATCTCTACCATTAAAATTGAGGAACCTGAGATAACTGATCAGTCCCCTGCTAAACCATCACCAATTATTTTGATTGGCCCTAAAAGAAAGATCCTTCTTGCATCTAGCCAACCTAAGGATTCCAAACTTAAGCCCCCGACCAAAAAGAAGAAAGGTAGCATGCGCTTGGCTCAATCCAAAGTTGCTAAAGGGATTTGTGAGCTAAAAAATAATCCCACTAAGAAGGATGGTAGATTTCCTACCAAAGCCAAGCCTAAATTGAAGAAAGGAAAGGACACCACTTTCCATGTAGAGGAACGTCCCATGGACAATGAAGATGAATATTCCACTAATAGAGATTCTTGAGGGGATATGGTGGTGGTTGCAAGTATTGACATGGGGTTGAGCAAACAAGTGTTCGTAGGTCCAATAGACTGGAACAACATAAGAAGGAGGTGCAGGTTGATGATATTTATAGTAGTTAAGAGCAAGATGAAGGTCGAGAGGAAAGCAATCATGACACAGTTGAGGAGACTGAAGAGCATATGGAAGGATCTAGTCTCTTCCCTGAGTTGAATAGGATGGTTTAGGATGAATCCACTCCATTTTCCTCCAATCATCGAACTCAGGTGGAGGAGACTAACAGGGTGGAAGTTTCCAAAGACGAAGACCCCAACAACTTGTTTGCTTGTGTTGCTAAAATGGAATGAAATTTTATAAGGCTGACTCGGTTCACAATGAAAATCATCCATCGCTATGCTGTCACTTTGTTAGTGGTGCTAAAAGAGGAGGTCGACAAGAGGGTTGTCGAGGTTGAATCCAACAATAATTAGGTTGGGAATGATGTGTTGAAACTCCTCATGGAGGAGTGGGAGGGTATAACTAGGTGATGGGGGGTGTGTGGTTTGCTGTCGAGTGGGTTGTCTTTTTGTTTTTTATCTAATGTCTCTATATCTAGATTATGCTGTACTAGTTTTTGTTTTTTGATCTGAACTTTGGCCTTTGGGGCTCCTTGTGTTAAGGGTGTTGCACCCTGTAAATGCAACTTATATTAACAAAAACATAAAATTTAATGAAAAAGAACAACAAAAGAGAAGTAGAAACATGACTCTTTCTCAAATGGTTTTAATAGAGACATAGTCAAACTGTCATGTGAGCCCAACGGTATCCCCTTCTCCCTCTATCATGTTTATTTATTGTCCTGATGACTCACAATTTTACATCTTCATCGATCACCTTTATTTATTCTGGAACTATTGTGCCTTCATCAATTTGGATTCTCCCCTGCTAGTTGTGATCCTTTGGTTATGGGCTGAGTTTCTCAGTTGCTGTGAGTTACAATATGGTCACTCTAAAATCTGGGCTGCAAGGAGTTAGTTCATCTAACATATAAACACTACTAATAACCATAAATCAAACATAGATCCATACTACATTCTACACACATTCACATATTTAACCATGCATTTACCAACATATCATAATTATATTTCCATCCATCAAAATCTAGTTTAAGTTGCATGAAGGATATTAAAAGGTATATAAGTTTAGGAATATATATGAAATAAGTAGCTAAAAAGGTCTGAAAGATATGAACTAAACAAGAGAAAACTAGCTATTAATTGGGCTCATCACCCTCCACCAATAGGAATGATGATAGGTCATTTTAAAGCAAAGACACTTCCCAATGCAAAAGATATCATAAAATATAAGGTATGGCACTTTTTGATTGAGTGAAAACTTGGGAAGGGTCACCAAGGTTTGAGGAACACATTTCATATGCAAGGTTTCCTCAAGAAATGGTTGGAAGAACTTGTTGTCTAATGAAACAAGGGACAATAGTGTATTAGAGGACTATAGTGCTAGGAAAGGAAACTAGCACACTAGGAGGACACTAGCACCTAGGAAGGAAACTAGTGTTCCAATCCACAAGTGTCCCAAAAATGTGCTCATCTCTTGGTACTATGTAAGTGTTCCAAAAATACGTTTGAGTCCATAATCTACATTATAGTCCTATTTTTCTTTGTAGTTTTAACCACGTGCTATAGTCCTATCTAGAGACTAAAAAAAATGATTGTTTCTAGATCTCAGATATAGGGAAAACACTTAATACTCACAAAAAAATTACAACATAAATAGACTCCAAAATAGTAAAAAATGACTAGGAGAATAAGAGGTACAACCCCATCCAATATCCAATAAATTGGCCAAGAAAGGAGATGATCCTCTTGGGATGGGAGGACTAAAAGGGAATCCAACATAATTACAAGGAGATTATAGAAAATGGAAAAAATTCCCAACACACCCTACTAGTCCTTCAACCAAGAGAAGAATCTAGAGATCACTCACTTCACTAATTGAAAATTTTGAGATGTGCATTATAAGGGGAAAATGTGTATCATCAAGATATGACAAATAAAAGGATTTGGTTCCAAATATTTTCTTGATTTGAAAACTTCCATTTTAGATAGAGTCAAACTTGTCATGAATTCCTTTAGGCTCCTTCCTTTTGTTCCACAATAACATAAGATCTCTTATAGAAAATTTCTTTTGTTTAGTTTTCTTGTCAAACAACTATTTTACCTTTGTTTTGTGTTATATAATTTTTTCCACTAATTACTTTCTCTATTGTTCCATCTTGTTCAAATATAAAATCCTCTTCTCCAATGGGTCTTTAAAAGGATAGTCTTCTAACACATTATGAATTTGTAGAGCTTAAAGTTCTAAAGGAAGTGAAAATTTAGCTTCAACTCCATAAACTAGCTCAAATGGAGACATTCCAATCACTCTCTTCTTGGTTGTCCTATTTTCCCATTTAACGCATCATATAATTTCTTATGCCAACTTTTCTAATTATCCTTTATTGAATGATTGTAGTAAGATTTTTTGTCAATGGGCTTTGCCCGACCGTTCCCTTGAGGATAATAGTCAGATGCATGAGCTAGAATAATGCCATATTTATAATAAAATGGAGATAACTCATGATATTTTTTTTAGAATTAGCTATTATAATTTTATGGAGGACACCACATCTCACTAGAATATTTTCTTTTATGAAATTGCATACCACCTCTGAGGTTGTTTGCTTCACAAGTATATCCCCTACCCACTTTGTGAAATAATTCGTTGCAACCAAAATATGAGTATGACCAACATTGGAATGAGTGTTAATTGAACCAATGAAATGAAGACCCCACTACCGAAATGGTTCCTCAATTATTATTGGGTTCAATGGTACGACAACAAGCTAAACCTTCCCTTTAAACTATTGACAAGATTCACACTTTTTAACCCATTTATTTGCATCTTCGAACATGCCAGACTAATAAAAATAATTCCTAAGGATTTTAAATGTTGTGACTAAAGAGGAGAAATAGCCTCCACAAGATCTTGATGAAAGTATTGAAGACACTTTTTTCTTTGTTATTTGTTCACACATCTTAAAAAGTACAATCAATTCCCTTTTTATAAAAAATATTGCCATAAATGATATATTTGGCTTCCTTTAGTTTCATTGTTCTCTTTTACTTTTGGGATAGATGGGCAAGGTTTTCTTCATATGCAAGGAAATATGCAATATTGGAAAACCATTAATCTATTATTCCAACAAGGAGAACTAGGGGCAAGTTTGGATATTTTTCTCCCTGTTCATTTGACTCATTTTCTACTATCAACTTACATAAGCCTCTAGCTTTTACAAGCTTTATGGATTTGATATCAATATCATACTCTTTTACTTTAAAAATCCATGAATATCTTTTGTTTATTCTTATCTCTTATTGTGTAAGAATAGTTTTGATAGTTGTATTTAGTACACAAATTATAGAATGAGAATTGAAAATGTAAAACCTAAATTATTTTACTATCTAGACCACAACATATACATATTTCTACATTGTAGATTATTTCAATTCATTCTTTTTAAGAGTCACACCCATGAATATAATAGATGCTTCTGTTTATTCCTCATTGTATTGACTTAGAATGGAAGGCAAAGTTGTGTAAGATGCATAATAATATATATTAAATTTCTTTGTAAAATACGAGTGAGTCAATGTTAGGACATCGAATATGGCTACTTTTATTTGATTAAAATCACTTTTACCTTCATATTTCCACTTAAATATCATGTTACCTTTCATCATATCTACAATAGATTTAGTTATTTCTAAAAAATTGGCACAAATCTCAAAAAATTATTCTGGCCAAAGAAAGACCTACCTGGTTTACTGGAAGGTAAGGATAGTTGTTGTATAGCTTTGACTCATTCTAAATCAATTCAAATCCCTTATTTAGATACTATATTCCCTAAGAACTTACATCCTATTAACCAAATATGGATATCTTTGGATTTAATGAGATGCCTTGCTGACAACAATGTTGCAATACACACTCCAAATGATATGCATGATTTTTATTTTTCTTGAAAAGATCATCTAATTATCTAAATAAATAACAATAATCTTATTTATTAAATCACCAAAAGAGAGATCCATGACCCTCTAAAAATTAGCACCTACATTCATTAACCCAAAAGGTATCCTATTATAGCCAAAGGTACCTCAAGGAGTGGTAAAGGTTGTCTTATGTTGATCTTCTAGAGCAAAATTGATTTGGTTGTGACTTGAAAAGCCATATAAGATATACATCATTTCTAACCCCGAGATAGTTTGTAGTATATGATCCATAACAGGAAGAGGATAATTATCCTTTAAAGAGGCTTGATTAAGGTTTTGAAAATCAACATAGATACAAATTTCACCACTTTTCTTATTAATAGGAACTATGCTGGCAACTCATGTTGAATGATGAATTGGATAAATAATCCTAGCCTTAGGCATCTTATCGATCTAGCAAAAATAATATCTACTATCTTTGAGTTAAATTGCCTCTTCTTTTTCTTGAATGGAGTAGCTCCTGGCTTAAGGGAAATATGATGTTTAAAATCACCATATATAAACTCTTTGATATCATCATAACACTACGAAAATACATCCTTATATCTTTTAAGTAGGTCTATGAACCTTTATTTCTATTTTCAAGAACAATATTTCCCAATTAGAACAACCTTGGTATTATCCTTAAAACCAATATTCACTTTCTCATAATCAAAGGAATCACATGACTATTGACTAATCTTACTCTTTACATAACGGTTATGTTTATCAAACAATTTTTCTAATGTAATCAAGCCTTTGAGCATAATGTTTCTTTTTAGTTGTAAAATTTAAAGATCCATGTCTTGATTCTCATTTTTGTGCTTTTGATCTAATGATTGAATCCCATCAAAAAGGAAATTAGCAAAAGGTCCATCCATGTCAAGGAAATTGTAAGGGTGGAAATAAGCATAAGGAAAACATGAATGAATTAAATCAAATCAATTCAAAACAAGATCAAAATCCCAAACCATACTCATGAAATGAAGTTATAAAACTAAGAATTCAAAGAACAAATGCAATCATAAAGAAAATTAAAACAAATTCAAGCCTTAAAATGTTACCATCCCATGGTGAAGTGTAATTCATATTCATGTTGGATTGCATTGAAATCAATATGAAGCCTCCATTATTTGTTGCAAAAACTTCAAAAGTGTGTTAATGGTGATCAAAGATGTAAGTGTACTCAATGTGCTTCAATGGATATTTTTACATAACCTCTCCATAAATTATCTAGATTCTCTAATCATTTTTGAGAAGAAAGAAGGTTGTTTTATAGATTTTCAGGTTTCAGATGAATGATCGAGATTCAATAGGGAAAGATCATGATCAACGATTGAGAACCATTGAGAGGAAATAGATTGGCCAGTTAGCTTCTATGATTGATCCAATTAAGGATTTTAATTGGATAACAATAAGATTGGATTGAAATGATTGGTGGGATTGAGAAATCAGATTGAGTGGTTAGTGGGATTAGAGTGAGAAATCAGTGGTAATGATTTACTCAATCACAAAGGAGTGAGTATAATTTAATTAATTGAATAATTAATTAACATTGGAGATGAATGTGCAATTTTTCCTTTTGACTTTAACAAATAAAGGTGTATTTGTTTGTTGACCATGTTGAATTATTTCAAATAATTGATTCAATTATTCAAGTTTAGAGAACGGAAAGTGGTTAAATTAAATTATTAATACTGACAATTTAATCTATTTAGATGAAGAGGGTATATTAGTGACATAATTTTTTTTTTTGGTTAGAATATAGGAATCGGGTAGCACAACCCCCTATAAACTGTAGTGTGCCTGGTAAACTTTTTAACGTGACCGACAACGTTGGCGCGACACGCCCTCCGGTACCACAAGGATGGGGGGGATTAGACCTCGTGACCAACCTCCTGCAATAGGAAAGATTTAGCCAAACTGAGCTAGGGCCCCAACCCCATATTAGTGACATAATTAAATAATTGATGTTTATTTAATTAATTAGGAGGAATAAAGTTAGATTAGGTGATATATAGTGAATTAATTAAATAATTAAATATTATTCAATTATTAGAGGAAAATAGGGTTAATGGTGTAAATGATGTTAAAAAAAGGGGATTAATGATGTTTGTGAGATGAAATGCAGTAGTGATAATGACAACGATGCTGATAATGGAAAAATAGAGTTTAGGATATGTGATATGCGTTAGGTTATTTTAACATGTCTACATTTTGCCCCTCTTTGAGACAAAATATTGGTTACATTGTTTCAAAGAATTCGATGTTCATATCAAGATTTGAAATTTTTTATATACCCCATTGTGCCCCGATGGTCAGCGGAAAGAAAATACGATGCGGGGCTACCCCCTCGAGAGGTTGGCTAGAAAAATCACTTTTCGGTTGAACTCACGATAAATTTTTGTTGTAGTTTAGATGCATAAAGGATGAAAAATTAGGCTATAGGGCTTGCATTTATGGTTTCAGATGTTCTAGGGTGCTCATAATTTAGACCTAGGAAGGTTTCCAAGGTAAAAATTAGGGTTTGGGGGGGTAAAAATAAGAAATTAGGGTTCATTTTTCCTCATTTGCACTCTTGGACTTTAATGAATTCTTGCCTCTAGAAATCTTGTTGTGGCAATTGTCAATTTGTGATGGAAAGGATTCTAGGTGACCCATACCGTGTAGACACAGTTCGTTCTTTGGGGAGGCCAGCTAGTGCAGACATCACAGTATGTACCACTTCCTTTCTTATTTTTGACTTTTTTTCATTTGTGTAATCAATGCTCAATTTTTTTTTGACGATAGCAGTAGTTTCATGATTTTTACACTATTGTTTTGATTTGACCGCTAGTGTAGTAGGTTAGGTGATCATTATAATAAAAATTTAATGCTAAAGTATAATTTGATCGCTAATGTAAAACCAACCACTATTGTTCATTGCTTATGTAAAAAGTATCCACTATTGTTTTTCTCTTAGGAAAGTAACCACTTTTGTAAAATTTGCACACTATGATTTATTTTGACCGCTTGTGTAAAAAGTAGCTGCTATTGTGAAATCTAGTCGCTAGCATAAAAACTAACCACTATCATAGTAAACAGGGCCACTTTTGTAAAAATATGCCGCTATCGTCCAAAAAGGGGTCGTTATTGTCAAAATTGAATGATTTAGCTAGTTTGTTTGTAGTTTTAAGTTCATGATTTGATTTTCTAGAAAATTCTTGATGTTGTGGGTTGAATGTTTCTAAGCGGTTCTCAAACTGCTATATTCTAGGAAGCGACAACCATGATAGTTGTTTGACTTGATCGGTAGTTTTTAGGAGGTGGAGAGAGACTTCCTCAATGCTGTGGGACTGCGAAATATATGCTATATTCCGAAGATCTGATGCCATAGGGAAATGATGATTGCACTTGTAGAGAGATGGAATTTTGAGACGTCATCCTTCTATCTTCCTATTGGTGAGGCAAAAATTACAACAAAGGATGTTTGGAGGATTCTGCAGATCCCCATTCATGGTGAGTTAGTCACTTATGATGTTAGGCAAGGTACCCTTGCCATGTAACGAGTACTTGGCATTCAAAAACTATAGGTAGTGGATTCAAAGATAGACTTGTCTCCATTTGTCAACAATGATGACCCTCTATCGATGGTTTTAGCTAGTATGATTATGGGGCCTCCAATACCTGATCGTAGAGTCAGGCTATTTCCTATTGGCAGGGGCATCTGCATAGAGTAGATGATGGAGCATGGGACCCGATATGCTTGGGGTCCGTGCATTTTGACACATTTGTATAGAGATATGCATGAGGCTGCTTATTGCGATGATAGTGTTATTTCTATAAGCATGACACTTTTGTGCATGTATGGGCCTAGGAGAGGATCCTAGGTACTAGACCCAATGGTATTCTTTATTGGGATGAGAACAATCCATATTCTTACAAATATTTAGATTTTATGTATTATACCTGGCCTAATAGGTTACACTACTCGTGAGGCATCTTTGATGATATGATTGAGTTTGTTTAGAGGCCATGGCTAGCCTATGAGGCTTGGAATGATGATATGGAGTAGTTACTATTTTTTTGAAAAACACGATGGCTTGTAGGCGATGTGGACACCATTCTTGAGAGGTACCTACCTGATAGGGTTCTTTGATGGTTCAGAGAGCGACAAACTCATTTTGCAGATTATTACCATGTACGATTTGGGTAGATGACCCAAGAGTTCAAAGTGTGGGGGCCGACAACCTCCTCTACTAATGTTGTAGTAGAGTTTAGATGACTTTCCCCTTTTGGATGGGGTTGGGCCGTAGGTCTTATGAATCCAGGGACTACCCGATGTTTTGATTAGTTGTGGGAATGTCATATTCCATTACAGTTTATAGATCTTGTTGGCGTTAGGCTAGTGATGGGGTAGGTATAGAGGATGACTGGTATCATAGGTAGGAGAGGTGACAGGCAGAGGCTCAAAATCGCAATGGAGCAGCTAGACAGGGCTTGAGGGTAGGATGATGGGTAGGGTGATCAGAAACACCAGGAGCAACATGCACCACAAGGTCCTCACTCACAGGGGAATGCAACAACTTAGATAACATAGTTGACTATAGATAGAGATGCTAGGGTCATAGAGAAAGATGCATAGATTTATCGATGGTAGGCTGTAGAGGGCCAAGTTGCTACATTGACTGTTGAGAGAGATAGGTTTAGAGCTGAGCATGATGGTCTCAGATAGGAGCTAGCCATTGAGCGGTAGTAGAGATTAGCAACAAATATTGCTTTGGATCCCTCCATTCCCCTAGCTCAGTATCAGGTTGAGCGAGATAGGCTAATGATGCATAGTATCTATTAGTAGACTCTCTATGAGGCTTTTGTTCCTAGAGCACAAAGGCATCCTCATTTTTGTGAGTTGAGTGTGTAGACAAGTGAAAAGTATAGTGGGAATTCTATTAGACAACCTCAACCATCTCTCGTTATTCCACAGATTGTGCAGCCTCAAATCTCTCTTGCTCATAGTCAGCATCATGATGGGGAGCAACCCCCTCTGAGGCAAGATCACCAGGGCTGATATTTTCTATGATCTTATGTATTGTAAATGAGACTTTATGTAGACATGCTTATTTTGTATATAAATCGTGTATATATATATATCATCAAGTATCATGTGTGATATCAATATATATATGTATGTATGTATATTTTGATATCACACATGATACTTGATGATGTATATGACATTCTCATTTTTGATGATATATGAGATATACCATGTTTGGATGCGGCTTATTATGTGTTATGAGAGGCTTATGGATGATTACAAATGCTTATATGTGTTGATGATTTATGGTTTCATGCTCATGTTTTTGTACTTTTCAGATGCACTTATATGATATGGATGGATGTATGATTTATGATGCATGTGATTGATGATGATATATGATGTATGCGATGTACGATGATATATTATGTATGCGATGGATGATGATGTACGATGTATGTGATGGATGATGGATGATGATATGTTATGGTCATGACATGTACTGATGAATTTTGTGGATGCAGGATGTATGTGGTACTAATGATATTGTGATGCAGGGTGGATCTATTAGTTAGAAGAAGTGTTAATATGACTAGAGATGGATAGAAAATTGATGTTGTTAGTTGTTGATGAGTTTTCTTTTGCTTTCACAAAGACTTTGTATTTTTAGCAATCCTTATTGATGTAGCAAACAAACACGATGCACCAGGGTATTAATAACCAAGGTGGCTTTGTATCCATTTCATGGACTTTGACTCTTAAAACAAATAGTATTATTGCTCATACCAGACATAAGGAAACCCTATTTAGAGTGTATGGGTAAGTTGTCTCAAATCATTTTAGAATAGTTACACAAAGAGGTATGGAGTACCTAACATGCAACTGCAACATGAATTTCCCAAAAACCACTTCTACACATAAAACAAAGCAAGTATTTTCTGTGGTAGTATCACAAAAAAATCTAACACATAGAACAAACATAAATTGACGATCAATGCCCCATTCCTTCCTCTCTAAATCCTTATGGACATCTTTGAGAGATCTTGGGAATGTGACAATAAGATAAATCAAAAAGATAAGATCATAAAAAAATAAAAAATGTTGTTGTATCACTTTCCATAGCTATTTGATGTTTCAGGATGTTTATCCATTAGTGATGTCTATTGTACGAATGTTTTATCTGTTAAGACATACGCTAGGATGTTGATGATGAATTATTGATAGGTAAGTAGTCTAACACTTAGGCATTGTTTTAGTCTGATGATGATCCAATCATTTTGTTTCTTTGCTTAGAAGTTTTGGGATTTAGTTGTTTGCTTTTTTTGTTGATTGCGTTGTCAACAATTGAAGGCGATGATTTATTTATTATGGATGGAGAATTTATTGCAAGTAGGTGACAATGGAGATAGGAATTTTTGAGATTTTCTAAATTATTTGATGCTATTTTTGTTGTTTTCGAGAGATTTAGAGATAATTAGGGGGACCTAAAGGGATTGACCTAGTGCCTTGGGGGTTGATCAAATATTATCCTTTCCTATGTGACAAACACAAAGACATTGTAATTCGACTATATTGAGTAACACTATTTTTGGAGATTTTTGACTTTTTACTATTATTTTTGGATTTTGATAAGATATTTGAATATTTTTGTTTTGGGGAACTAACCTTGGGCCTTGGGGGCTCATCAATGATGGCTTTTCCTATGTTGATGTAGAGGCTCATAATTCGCTTTATTTTGATTCAATGTGGCTCGTCTGAGGATGGCCTACAATGTTTTTGGGATTTTGATGTTTTGAACTTTATTTTGGATTTTGTTTATTTTCTGGATGTTTTTTATTTTGATAATTTTCAATAGTGATGGGATGAACATGGATTCAATCCGCTACCAATTTTAGGAAGTTTCCCCTAGTTTAGAACAAGATTATGTTTATTAAGGTAGATGGATTTTGATGGTGTATCAAGGTTCAACACTTGATCAGTTATCGAGCCATGGTTGGTTGCACATTTTATTATGGGATGGATGGAGCGGATGCGATAAATAGTTCTGATAGATATAAATACAAGAATTATTCAAATTTAGCACCTATTTGCCAAGTTTTCACCATGATATTGGTCCTAGAAGTGCCACAAGGTGGTTTTCACTTAAATGACATTTTTCTTATTTTATTTTGATTTTTAATTTTTTTTTTTAGCTTTTTTGCTTGGGATATTTTGATGCACTAAAGTGTGAAACCTTTTGAGATGGTTGTTATTTAGAGGTTCGACTAAAAGTTCCCCTTCAGGAGTAGCCAACTGATATGCTTCAGAGCCATAGCTTGCTGTTATGATGAAAGGATCTAACCAGTTTGGTTCAAACTTACCTTTCCCTTTCTAATTTAGTTGGATCTTTTGATTTTATTTTAGTACCAAGTCACAAAATTGAAAGTTTCTATTCTTTATCTTCTTGTTGTAGCTTCACTTGAGCCAATTTTTATAAACCTGAAGATTTATTAACGTGCTCAATTGTATTTCATTAAGAAGTTCTAGCTCATTAAGTCTGGACACTCGATATTCCTCATTACTGATCATGCCTTTTAGGGATACTTGTAGTGATGGGATCTTGACTTTGATAGGTAGGATTGCTTCAGATCCTAGACCAAGGAAAAAGGTGTGGCACCCGTGGGTGTGCGAATGTTGGTTTGGTAAGCCCATAAGGAAAGATTTAGTTGAAAATTCCAATCACGACTGACATCATTAACAACATTTTTTCAATATTTTTAGAATGGTTTTATTGGATGCTTCAACTTGACCATTTCCTTGGGGATAGTATGGGGTTGAGAATCGGTGTTGGATGGAGAACCTTGAACAAAGTTCACAGACATCTTGGTTTTTAAATGGAGTTTCATTATCTATTATGATATTTTGCAGAATTCCATATCGATATATCAAATAATTCAAGATAAACTTGGATATCTGTTTCCCTGTGATGTAGGTTTAAGGAATAGCCTCTATCCACTTTATAAAGTATTTTATTGCAGTTATAATGAATTTTTTCCCATTGGATGAAGTGAGAGACATCTTACTTATGAATTCTAGTCCCCACTACGATAAAGGCCATGGTGTAGTTATAGGTCGTAGCTCATGTGCTAGTGCGTGAACAAGATCACTGTGTTGTTGACATTGATGACACTTCCTTGAGTAATGAATGGATTCTTGTTCTATTGAGGGCCAATAATACCCTATTCTCAGCAACTTCTGTATTAGATTAGGTCCATTAGAGTGAGACCCACAAACACCTTCGTGCACTTCTTGTAAGGAAGTTTGCACTTCTTCTATGTTGAGAAATTAAAGTAATGTACCATCTAGACTCCATTTGTATAGGGTATCTCCTAGGATGGTGAATTTGGAATTTTTGTGGAAAAAGGTTTTCTTTTGGTTTGTCATTAAGTTAGGGGGTATGATCCCATGTTGGATATAAGAAAATGTGTCTTGGTACCAAGGTGAGTTAGGATCCACAACATCACATACAAGTTCCAATTCTAGGATATCAAATTATGGTATAAGTAGTTACTCCATGGGGAATTCATATTTGGGAATGTTTTGGGGTATGTCAAGGAGTGACCCTATTGTTTCCATAGCATCAACTACTTTGTTGTTGATTTTGGGAACCTGTTCAAAGGTGATGATCACAAAGTACTATTTAAAGCTATCCACCATTCTTTTGTATGGCATAAGCTTGTCGTCTTTCATTTGATACTCATCATTTACCTGCCTTATAACTACTTGGGAGTCCCCATAGACCTGTAGTTCCTTTATCTTCCATTCTATGACCATCTTTAGTCCAGTGATGAGTGCTTCATATTTAGAAATGTTGTTTGTACATGGAAGGGTGATCTTGTAATCTTTGGGTATACTATCTCCTTGAGGTGTGAGACATAGGATACCATCCCATGAGCCACAATGAGTATGAGATCCATTGAAATACAAGGTCCAATGGCTTGATTGATCGGTTAGAAGTATGCTTTCATTTGGAAATTATAATACTAGAGGTTGATGATCTTCCATTGGTGCATCTGCTAACTGATCTACTATTACTTGTCCCTTTATGTATTTTCTATCAATGTATTTGATATCAAATTCACTAAGTATCATTACCCACTTAGAAATTCTCCCCATTAGAGATTCCTTTGCCAATAGATATTTTAAGGGATCCACTTTTGATATCAGCTTTACTTGCCTGTTTAATATGTAGTGCCTAAATTTCTGTGTTGCGAAGACAATAGATAGACATGCTCTTTCTATGGGCGAATAGTTAAATTCATAGATCACCAGGGTTTGACTAATATAGTATACTGCTCTTTCCTTATTTTGGTCATCTTGTTATGCTAATAGAGCTCCTAAAGCTGTCATTGTCATATATACATACAAGATCATTGCCTTATCTTGGATTGGAGGCATCAACACTGGGGAAGTGAAAAAAGAATCTTTGACCTATTGGAAAGCCTGATCAAACTTGCCATCCCATTTGAATGCTATGTCCTTATGTAACAAATGGGTGAATGGATGGCATTTGTTTGCTAACTGTGTGATGAACCTTCTGATGGATTGTAGCTTACCTTGTAGACTTCATTGCTATTTCAATATTTTTGGAGGAGGAATCTATAGGATAACTTTAACCTTGGTGAGATCCACCTCAATGCCTCTTCTTGATACAATGTAACCCATCAATTTTCTAGATGTCACACTGAATATGCACCTCTTTAGTTTGAGACACAGGTTGTATTCCTCTAGCTTGTCAAATACCTTGGCTAGGTTAGCCAGATGATCTTTTCTTTTGATTGATTTTGCTAGTATGATATTCACATAATCCTCCATAGTGATATGAAACATATCATGGAAAATAGTGGTCATTGTTTGTTGGTAGGTTTCCCTTGCATTCTTCAAACTGAATGGCATGATGTTCCAACAAAAGGTTCCCCATGCATAAGTGAAAGTTGTTTTGTGTTGGTCTTCAAGGGATATCTTTATTTGATTGTATCCAAAGAAACCATCCATCAACAAGAGCATTTCATGCCCCATAGTTAGCTTGACAATCATATCGATGCTAGGTAGAGGGAAGTCATCCTTCGGGCATGCTTTGTTGAGATCCCTAAATTTTGCGTAGATCCATATGCCCCCAGTGGGTTTTGACACTTGTACAAGGTTAGATACCCACTTAGGATAGTCGATGGGTCTAATGAATCCCACATCTAGAAGTTTTTGAAGCTCTACTTTGATTAAGAGTGCTATCTATGGGTGCATCTTGCATAGATTTTGTTTGATAGGTTTAGCTCCAGGAAACACTGCTAGGTGATGTACTACTAACATTGGATCCAGCCTTGGAATGTCTGCATATGTCTAGGAAAAGTTGAATTTGCATTCATTAATGAATTTCGTGAAGCTAACCTTTTCCTTTGGATCTAAGGAAGTTTCTTGATATGTTATTTTTGGTGTCTTCGTTGTGCCCACATTGATAGGTTCAAAACCTTCAACCAAGAGTGCTAATTTTTCTTGATTTTTTGTAATGGGGAGATTGGATCCTCCATCTTCAGGAACCACATAGAGGTTTTCAATCTCAAATACGTCCTTTATTTTTCTCTTTTCTTGATCCGATAGAGCCACATTGTGGTTTTCCCTAGCGTATCTCTTTTTTATTTTTTTATTTTTAGTTTATTTTTGTGATTGGAGGACACAATCTCCCCTCCAAAATATTCCTTTTGATCAAGATCCATTACAAAACTAGCCTTATGATCTCCTCATGGTATATCAGTTCAAAGTCCCATGAACTCCGCAATAGCTTCATCACTCTGGAATGTGTCCAAAATAGGTGTATGATGTTGTTGGCCCCAGTCTATTAACTCTGGGTGAAGCAAGGGTATTTTATCATTGGTATCAACAAATATTATGGAAATTATAGATAGCGTAGAGGTAGCATGGTTACTAAGGTTTCATAGGGTATCCAGGATGTAATCACTAGAGGCACACGAATCCCATTCATATTTATTGGAATTTGTTTTAGTGTGGTAATCTTCAGATGTAGGTTCAATAGTGATTGTATTTACATTAAGGTTTCCAAATATGTTTTGGATATACAAGTAGTCATCTAGACGGTTGCAAACATCCGATGTATCAACAGTGGTAGAAGGAGCTCCTTCCTCGTAAGAGTTGCTCTCAGTGCTTGGGGTAATCATGTCTGATGAACCATAACCTAGTCCAGGATTCTTCTTGCATTTTTCTATGATGACTGGTTCTCTTATACCTTGTTCATGTAGACAAAGGCCACCTTTTCCAGTGAACCCCATGGATTTTTCTATCTAATATCCTTTATTGTTTTGATCAATAGGAAGGGGAGGTAGTGGTTTCTCCCATCCTTCTTCTTTGTAAATCCATGAAGATAGGTCTTCTTTGAATACTTCCTCATCTTGCATATCTCCCCATTTGGTGAAAATGGTGGATTTGACTTCCATTGTTACAGCTTGAACATGATTGATTTCTCTTGGTCCTCCATAAGTATTTGGTGTTGGGGATGCATTCCAATGCAAAAGGATTGGTTGAAATAGTATTCTCCACAAACTTTTTCAAGCACTTGGATCTTGAGATAAAATTTTGGTGGTTCGGTTGATGAAGGTGCTATGGAGGATGATGATAGTGATGATGGGTCAATATATGAAAAAGAGTGGAAAGATATATCGTTGCTAGGTATTTGAAGAATATTTTTGTACTTCTCCTCCAATTTAGTGCAGTAATGAAAAGGTTCAGGGTTGACATATATGGTAACTTCCTTATCATTGTAAGTAAATTTTAAGCATTGATGGAATGTGGAAGGGATTGCTTGTAAGGCATGGATCCATGGTTGTCTCAAGATAAGGTTGTACGGTAGCTCAAGATCCAGTACTTGGCATGTTGTCTTTGCTATTGCTGGTCTAATTTGTACAAGAAGTTTGATTGTTCCTTTTGAATTTCTTTCCATATCATCATTAGCCCTTATGGTGATACTTTTGTTCTTATCTATTACGTCATTAGAATATCCTATTTTTTTTACTAATTTTAGGGAACAAATGTTTAAGCCTGCATCATTATTTATTAGTACTCTCTTGAATTTGTGTTTGTGGACACAAACCTCTAGATAAAGAGCTTGATTGTGGAAAGATATTTGTGGAAGTTATTTCTCAGAAAATAAAAAATGATGGGTGGAGGTGATGTTACCAACCATGGCTTGAAATTGATCCATGTTAAGGTCATTAGGGACTGATGTTTCAAAAAGGGCTTTCTCCAAGATTTCTTTGTGTGTTGGAAACAACTTCAAAAGCTCAAGGATGGAGATTAAGGCAATAACTTTCTTTAATTGTTCCACAATTCTGTAGTCATTTGATGACATGCTTGTGGCTTTTACTGGGGGTGGAGTTCCTTGGATTGTGACTCTCCCTCTTTGTATAGTTATATTACACTCGAGATCCTTGCCTAGTATAGTTACAACGTTGATAGTATGATCATCTAGAGAGATGTTTCCTATGATTTCATCATAGGCGAAGTTGGATTTATGGTAATCTTTCCCTTTCCCCTTGTTGTTTCCCCTAGAATGGTCAGTGATTGGATCTTTTTATATCTTTAAGTCTTTATTTCTAGAATGATGTTCTATGTCAACCTCTCCTTTTTCTATTAAATCTTACACGATGTTTTTGAGCCTCATGCAATTTTTGGTGGTATGACCCTTGATCTTGTGAAACTTGCATGGGTCGTTCTCATTATACCAAGGGGGTTTGAAGTTTGGATCCTCATAGCTTGTTCTATAATTAATCTTGATAAGGTTTGTTTCGACCAGTTTTCGCATAATCACCTCAAGGGGTTCTCCCAATGGAGTAAATTTTCTTCGAGGTTGGTCATATTGCCTTAGCGACCTCCTTTTGTTATCTTGTCCTTGATTTGACTGTTGGTTATTTGGTTGGTTGTTTTGAGGATGATTGATTTGGTTGTTTGGCATGTTGTTTGGAGTATAGATTTGTTGTTTCATTTGAACATTATTTTGTGACACATTGGGAGTTTGTATGTTTTGTACAACTTTAGCATCAACCACTCCGTCGTTGGTTACATTTTTGTTCTTTTCCCATATCTTTGGTTTTTTCGTTTGAACTAGAAGCTTGATCCTTAGGGTTGTAGAGTTTAATTAATCCCCTTGTGATAAGAGCTCATTCAATTAGAAAATACTTTTCAATAGTATCCTCAAAGTTACTAGGGAATAATACGGTGAGTTGGTAGTTGATGTCTATGTGTATGTTTAAGAAAAAAGATGTCTACGAGCTGTTTCTTAGGAATGGGCCATTTACATTTGCTGGCTTTGTGTCTCCATCTCTGTAGATACGAAGCAAATGATTCCCCTGTACTTTTTTTAATTTTGTAGAGATTAGGGATGGTTATATCCTACTCTATGTTGTACGAGAAATGATTGAAAAATTTGTCTGACAACTCATTGAATGTCTTGATACTAGGCGGTAAACGAGAGAACCACTCGATAGTGACCTCGTCAAGACTTCATTGAAAAAGCCTCATTAAGTAGGTATCATTGTGCTGTAAATCCATGCAAGCTACTACGAATTTGCGCACATGCTCTATGGGATCCCCTCTTCCCTTATACTTGTCAAATTTTGGTATTTCAAAGCCCTTTGGGAAGGGTATCATAGATAGGTTTTGATCAAAGGGATATGGACAAATATCTTGTAGAGCATAGCTCTTTTTTGGCTTTCCAATTTGGATGTTCGATATTCTTTGGTTGAGGGTTTGTAGTTGCATGCTTATGTTGTTAGTTGGTGCACTTGATTGAAGATTTTTTGCATTGTAGCCTTGTTGTCCCATGAAATTTGTTTGGTCATAAATGGGATGTTGTGTAGGTATGGAACCTTGTTGACCATGTTGTGTGTAAGAAAAATTGGGTCCTTATTGTGTGTTGTAGGTATGTTGAGTTTGTGGTACACCTTGGTATTGATTTTTAGGTACTCCTTGGTATTGATCATGTGGAACTCCTTGATATTGATTTTGAGGGATACCATGGTATTGTGTTTGAGGTACACCTTGTTGTTGGGGAATAGGAGTTCGAGTTTGGGTTTGTGGAATACCATGATGTTGTGTTTGGGGTATACCTTGGTGTTGTGGATTATGAGGAGTACCTTGGTAGTGCATTTGGGGTAAACTTTGGTGTTGTTATTGAGGAATGCCTTGATGATGTGTTTGGGGTATACCTTGATGTTGCTATTTTTGAGGAGTACCTTGGTAGTGTGTTTTGGGTATGCCTTGATGTTGTTGATTTTGAGGAGTACCTTGGTAGTTCATTTGTGGTACAACTTGTTGTCATGGATTTTTTTAGGAGTACCTTGGTAGTGAATTTGTGGTACACCTTGTTGTTGTAGATTTTATTGAGGATTACGTTGGTAGTGTGTTTGTGGCACACCTTTTTTTGTGGATTTTGTTGAGGAGTATCTTGATAGTGCATTTGTGGTACACCAAGTTTTGTTGTGGATTTTGTTGAAGGGTACCTTGGTAGTTTTTTTGGGGTACACCTTGTTGTTATGGATTTTGTTGAAGGGTACCTTGGTAGTTCGTTTGTGGTACACCTTGTTGTAGTGGAACTTGAGGAGTACATTGGTAGTTCTTTTGGGGTACACCTTGTTGTTGTGGATTTTTTGAAGGGTACCTTGGTAGTTTATTTTGGGTACACCTTGTTGTTGTGGAGCTTGAGGAGTACCTTGGTAGTTTGTTTTGGATACACCTTGTTGTTGTAGTTTGTTTGGGGTACACCTTGTATTTTGTTGTGATTTACCTTGTTGATATTGTGCATTATTCGAAGGGTCATAATATGATGTTTGTTACAACATGTATTGTCCTTGTGACAGGATGTTACCTTGTTGGTCCATTGGAAGGCTTCCCATGTTATGCATAGTGTTGTGTTGTGGCTTGTTTTGAGTCAAATTTCCTTGATATTGTTGTGCTACCACAACTTGCTCAATTTGTGCTGGTTGCCTATACAATGGGTTATCCATAGGTTGTGGTTTAGATTGATCACTGTTTTGTGAAAAAAAGGGTGGTATGTAGGGATCCACTGTTGGTTTTGTTATCTGTCTTACCACTATTTGATCCCCTAATGGAATAAGGTTAGTATCTTTTAGAATGTCCACATTAAAGTCTATGGGTAATTTGGCACCACTTTGTGCTAGTGTAAGGAAATACGAGTTTGCATTCTTCCCAAGCATTTTGTCCATAAGTTTCTGCATCTTAGGATCTTGGGGATTTTCTAAGAGTTTTTGCTATAAGTTTGAGAACTAGGAGGTTGGTGTTGTTTAGCAATTCCTTCTTAATGCTTAAGAAGTATTTCCTCCTCACTAGGTGGTTGATTTTGTGTAGCTTTACACATGGGTTCTCTTTGAGGAGTTAAAAGGTCATTTGGATTGTAACCCCATGATTGAGATTCCTCATTAGTGGTGTTTTTCTTGGGTGCACTAGAACTACTCTTGTGGGCTTCCATTATTTTCTTGTGTTGAGATCTCGTTTTTGTCATAAACAAGTTCAAGAACTTTGTGAATTTTGTGACCACTACTTATGAAATGGGATGGTGTTTTGTATTTGGGATTTTTTTGTTAAAACGACGTATGAAGATGATGTGTGAAAAGATTTTGGTAAAAGGTTTTTATGGTTTGCTATGGGTTGTATGTTTGATGCTCAAAACCCTAAAGTACGAGTGATTTTGGTGGATGTTTTGATATGATGCTAATTTTAGGACAAAAAGTGTACAATACTTGGACTTATATTCTTCATTTTTAAAGGATATGTTGATACTCTACTTGAACTAGCCTTGAGGTTGCAAGCAAAGGTTGATGTTTAATATCCTAGAAAATGAGAGCAAGAGGATAATCCAAGTTGTGTTTGATTTGTGTTTTAAAACTACTTGTTAACGTTTTGGTTTGCTAATGGATATGAAAAGATGCTGATATGATTTGTTATAGGTCTGATTGTTTGTGTTTCAAAGGATTATGGGATTAACCAATTTTGGACCAATTCTGATTTGCACCAAAAAATTGGATAGTAGTGGTCTCTATTTAGGACAGTAGCAACAATTTTTAGGATAGTAGAGGTTGCTTTTCCAAAACGAATATGATAAATTTGAAAAATAGCGGTCTCTATTTCAATTTGTGACTAGTAAAAAGAGAGGACAATAGCAACAATTTTTTATAGAAGCGTAAATTTTCAGAATAGTAGAGGTTGATTTTTTAGAATGACCGTGTCAATTTTTTAGCAAAAGTGGTCCTTGTTTTAAAATCCATGACTGATAAACAGGGAGAACAATAGTGGAAATTTTGACATAAGCAACAATTTTCAGGACAGTAGTGATGAAAACTCAAGATGACAACCGTAATTATTTGGAACAACAACGGAAGAAATGATAGTAGTAGCTTTGTTTCCAAATTTTCTAGTTTCTTGATAGGAGTTTGTTGGATTAGTTTGCAAGTTTATGATTTTGGGTTGATCTGATGTTTTGAGAATTATGTTTGAGATTTGGAAAGTGATAAAACACATCAATCAAAGTATATAAATTGACTGCAATGTTTTGATGATAAGAGGCCAAAATTAGCCCAAGTTTAAATTGGTAACAACATCGAAAACATTTCAAGCAATATTATCCCTAAGGTAAAATTGGACAATGGCAACACTTTTAGGCCCACAACTTGGAAGCTCCTTTGAAGTAAGGGTAGGGACACCCAAAGGGATGTATACACTTAAGTATTTTCAGAGTGGATTGATAGGGGCCTCCTGGAATGGAAGGATAACCCAAATCACCCTTTCCTCGGAAAACTACAAGTAGCTTATGCTAAGTCGGGGATCTCTATCTCAACTCAAGGAAATTCATATGGTGAGTAAAGTATCTTGAAGGTATGGTGCTCATCCCTTGCACTGAACCATGTCACCAAGTAGAATATGTCAATCAATAAGGTGGAAAAACTACTATAAAGTTTTTAGTCACTGTTCAAGGGATTGATGCCTTGTGAGTGCACAATAATCCACTTAAGGCTTTGACCACTCCTACTAGGGGCACTTATATGCAAAGGAACCTCCCCGTTTTGAATGAAACTATCCAGAAAAGGCTAACGCTAGTTAAATCTTGGCTTTCACTAAAATCATTTATACAGCGGCTTGAGGAAAATTCCTCTTTAGGTCACCTTCGAGTTCTCCTTTTGGGATGTGTCTCTTAGGCATGCCCAATCTAAAGGTAATGATGAAAAAAATGATTGCGAAACCTAAAGTGATTTTCGTCACCTAGGTTCATCCAAAGATGCAAGGGGAGAGGATACACAATTGGTTTGCCAAACACTGTGAACATGGTAGATAATTTATAGCAGTTTCATTTGAAGCCCCAAAAGTGAAGTGTGTAAAGATACCAATTCATTTTTTAGATGCACCAACTTCAAAATGTTTGAGACTTCAAGCAATAAATTCCATTGCAATCATAAAAGATGATTTTTTCATTTTTTATAGCACCAAATTGAAAAATGAACGATTTGTAACCACGTCGTAATGCACCAAAACATCTCAAGTTGTGTTCATTTTTATTGCACCAAATTGAAAAATGGGTTTGTTTTAATAACACCAAAATGAAATGTGAAATTTCATTATTCAATTTTAGGAGCACCAAAATGAAAAATGTGAGATTTGATTGTTCAATTTTAAGAGCGCCAAAATGAAATGTGAGATTTGATTGTTCAATTTTAGGAGCACCAAAATGAAATGCAAGATTTGATTGTTTAGTTTTAAGAGCACCAAAATGAAATGTTTTAACTAAATAGAATGCTTTGAAAATTGAAAAGGCCTTGGACTGTTTGTCAAATCTGCAAGCAAAATGTGAGTTGTTCTCATGAAAAATGTGCCATAATCCTGCAAGGTTGCACCAAGAATGTTAGAAAACCTCACAAGAACAACAAACAATCAATTTTTAGGGTTAGGAAAATCAAAAAATCCAAATAACCATTGTATATTGAAGCAAAACAAAAGAGGATCTGTTTAGTTCAATAGTGGCCTTTTCTTTGGAACAACCACGATAATTTCAGACAATAGTGGTACAAACAAAGTATGACTGTGGGCCTGTTTAGGATGAAAGCGACCCTGTAAAATTTAGTTTTTTCAGAAACCTGGAATATATAACAAACAATAGCGGTCAAACTTAGTACAACTATGGTAAAACCATAAAGACGATCGCGTTAAAATTCTGGGACTTCTACATTTCAATTAGCAATAACATTTCCAGTAAAAGACATTAGTATTCCAGAACTTGTAATTGCTCAAGAAAATTCATGAAAAACATTAGTGTTAAGGACCTAGGTCCCACCGGGCATGCCAAGGGTCAAGTCCTAAGAGGGACCATGGACCTCATAAGTTAGGAGAGGAGAGATTACATGGATCAATATTGTGAAAGGAATCAAGACGAAGATGGATTTGGAGGTGCAAGGTTCCCCCAAAGGTCCAAGGTATTAAGGGAATATAAGAGATTGGGGGTTGAGTCTTTGGAGGGATTGCAAACCTAGAAGGAAAGGATAGGGGAAGGATCAAGCCACAACGAGAGGGAGGGAATAGGGAATTAGAAGCAAGGGATCATGAATCTAAGATTATGTCGTAGGGTTGAGGAGGGACCAAAAACATGGGAAAAGGTGGTAAGTTCATACATTCCTTTGGGGTTTGAAGGGAGGTAGATGTTGGGGTTTAGACCTAGGGAGGAAATAGGAAGTGAGAATCAAAGACGGGAGAGGATCAATAACCAGGGATCAAGGTGCAAGATGGAAATAGCACTGGTTACTTGGTTCCAAGGTCCAAGTTCACTCATAAGCCCTAGTGATGAACTAAAAAGGAAATCTATGGCCGAGTTAGGTTTGGAGACAAGAAATGGGTGTGTAAGAAGTTGAGTCCACTTTTTCAGAATTTGACACATTTGACCTTAAAATTTGAAGCACTTAGAGATGAAATCTTAAAAAAAGTCACTAATGATAAAATGTAGTACTCGAAGTCTAGTTTCCAAATATGTAATTTATTTCAATACCCAAATTGTAAAAATTGAGTTTCAATAGGCGTTTCTAAAAACCACTGTTTAAAAGTCACTTTTTTATACCATACCATGCACGTGTACGACATCCATATTTTGACCTAAATTATCATATTTTTCTAAATCCTTTTGGAAAAATATTTGTGACTCACTGACGCTTGTTTTCGATATTTTTTTGTAATTTTTTATTGAATATTTTTTTTTTGTTAAATTTTTAATAGGCATATTTGTCATTTTGAAAAATCGCCGTGTACGACACGCATAAGATGACCTAAAATTATCATTTTTTGAATTTTTTTTAAAAAATTGAAAAGAATTGTCTAAAGTTTGTTCTCGTGCAATCCGTTTGTCAAAATGTTATGTTGATCAAAAGTTATTAAAATACTAAAAAAACCTGGTAATTCAAGTTTATGGACTAGTTTCATTAGAAATTAATTGAAAAATAGAAAAAATAATCAAATTATTAAAAAAATTACATATTTAGAATCTGCACTGTCTCATCTATAATGGGTTTTAATTTCGTAAAAAAATTCTGCAAAATAGGTCTTCAGACATATGTCCAAAGTCATTATTTTCTTGTGACATTAACAAGACTTTCAAGTTGCAGGTCAAACCAGGTCCAAAGCTTAGGTTCGGGTCCCCAAGCCATTTCCCGAACCAAAAAACAAGCCAAAAAACCTGCCCAAAAATTCATAATTTAAAAAACGGGATCCCGTTTCATAAAAAACACATTTTTTATGGTTCAATGAAACAGATCCCGCTTTGAAAATTTTCCAAAACAAAATTTTCCAAAATGAAAATTTTAAAAAACGGGATCCCATTTTTAAATTTAGGCTCGAGATCCCGAAGCTAACGGGATCCCGTTTTTTAAAAACAGGATCCCGCTTTTTAAAAACGGGATCCCATTTTTTGCAAGCCGATTTCGTTTTTTTGCCTAAGGCAAAAACTTCCACGTTTCATGGACTCATCTTCTTGCATTTACCCAAATGGGAAGTTGTAGGGATTAGATGTTGGGAAAGCTTAGCACCAAGGGACCTAGTGTCAAAGTCCAAGGCCTATCTATGGGCTTGAGGGTAGAATGGGAATGGAGGATTGAGGGCATGAGGGGAATTGAGAACTTGGAACTATCTTCCAAGGTCTTAGTTCCTCTCAAGGGTTTGCACCTAATAGAAGGAAGGAAAAATGCGTAGTAACTTTGTAATTTTTAAGGCATGTGAAAATGGGCTCCAACATCCACAATATTTAAAAGCTATTTTTCTCATTTTGATGTCACCTTGTACACTTTAGTGATCATCCTTTATCACACCCAAAGAGACACAAACACTATGAAAAATATTTAATCAAGAAATATATCATCACATTAATTAGGACACGAATAATAACTAGATCTAGCTACTAAAATTATGAGATCATGGAGGATATCTAGCTTGAACACAAAACTACATTGCAAAAGCCATTATTATATTTATAATTCAATGCATTTACTTTAAAACACTCTACACATCCCAATGTTCCACTATTAAATATTTTCAAATATTTATGGAGTTTAATCATCATTAAGGAATTTTTATTCTTCAACTACTCAAGGACATGCCTCAAGGTACCTATGATACCATCTAGTCTAGATATGAAGTTTGTTTTGTAAATAATATATTATAGAGTTGTAGTGGATAAAACGAAAACAATACACAATATATTTGTAGCTAAAGGACACTATTACAACCATATAGAAAAATTTCCCAACTAAGTATGAACCATGTGTGATAATGCCTCGATATAGGGATGGTAAGTAGAGAAGTAAAGAAGATTATGTAGTTTCATAATTTTAATTTTGATCTAGTGAAATATAGAACCATAAACCAAATGACTTGAGTGTTCAAAAGGATTACATCCGTATTAATCCTCTTCTTCTTTTAGTTGCATGAACAAGATCTTCTCTTCTTTAATTTAGAATAATGAAAATGACTTAGATGTTTTTATTATACTTTAAAATATATAGTCGAGATTAAAGAAAAATAATTCAAAACATTCTATACATCTTTATTTTATCTTTGCACTTCTAAATAATAACATACACTAAATATTTTAACAATAATGTATTGGTGTATTAACCAAACATCTTTATTTTATCTTTGCACTTCTAAATAATAACATACACTAAATATTTTAACAATAATGTATTGGTGTATTAACCAAACCTAGGCCTTTTGAACTTAAGACATTTTTTATTCCAGTCTCAAAATCCTATTTTATTTTCTTTGGTCATTTTTCTTCATCTCTTAATTATTATGTGTCTCATGTTTTTTTTTTAATTTGATTTTCTTTATTTTTTTCTCCAATTATTATATTTTGTTGGTTTTATTGAATTAAAATTAGAGATATAAAATTCTCAAATATGAATATGAATAAGATAAGATAGGATAATGACATTAATTTTCAACAAAATCTTAAAATGTGGGATTAAAAAAGTATACATAAAAAAAGGAATAGAGAATTTAAGTTGAACTTTTAAAAACCTCATAGGGAACAAAATTAAGTACTATAAAGAAAGAAATTATAAACACCATATGCTATGATGCCTCATAAATTTCTATCATTTCTAAAAGCCTATTATATAAAATGTATGGATATGTTGTAAAGTATTTATTGGTTACAACTCAAAATTTTGTAGAAAAGTTGTTTGTCATACTTTAGATCTAGAAATAAGTTTTATAAAGGAAAATTGAACATTAAAAATGAAACAATGATAACAAAATTATCCAAATGTTTTCCTCTTTTCCATATTATTTTTGGGTGAATATATCTATAAAATAAGGTACCAACTAGGTGTATTGAAAATTTATTAATCTCATTAAAATTCAAAAATATCAAATATATTGAATAACATCTCAATTCAAATAATATTGATACTTCAAAAATAACATCAACTTTGAATATTATTTTTGCTTTGCCTGCTACCTGCTACATGCTAGGAGTTGAACATAAGGAAGAGATACAAATACAATAGAGAGAGGAGCTATTAAAATAGGCATATGGGGATTTACCTCTATTGGTTCTAAAGATGGTATCTCTCCCTTGGGACTTCCAAAGCTTTTCCATTTAGGAGCATAGTTTGACTATGTAAATCCCCATCTTTTGCTGTTAAGTGACACTCTAGCCTAAATTTCCCCTTTACCAAATTAGTTCTTGTAATAAGATTATTTTGTCCTCCATTTTGAGAATAAGTAGATATCCCAGCTATGATTCCATCCAATTTGCTAAGATTGATGAATAGTAAGGTAACTCCCGTCTGCAAAGTTGATGAATAGTAAGATTTAGCCTTTACCAAATCATTTCTTGTATTAAGATTCTTTTGTTTGATAATTCATTCACCTAAAAAAATTAAAATTTTGTTTATAATTCTAATTTTAAATGTACATCAATTAAGATGGACATTCTATTTTTAAATGTGCATTAAATAATATAGAGAGAAGCAATCATAAAGATACATAAAGATCAAATTTTGATAATGGTATTTGGTTTTTAGTATTTTATATTTCCCTAGTGTTGTTACAAAATCTATCTCCTTCTAGATTTTAACCTATGGCTCCTCTATGGAGTACAAATTTTTTTACTATTAAATAAAATCAATTTGTACATAGCGATCCATTTTTAATTTGCTATTATAGAGGAAAATAATATGTACTAAGTTCTTTACCAAGCTAGAAGTTCAATAGGTAATTTACCACTTCATGAATGGATACAAATATTGGGTATGAGCACGTGTTCACAATTTTTTTTAATCCATGTTTGATACCTCTTGGGCTCTTCAATAGCCACAAAGTTTAAAATATTAGAATGCAAAATATTGATTCAGGAGCATCCAGTGGTGTAAGGGTAATCTTGCATCACCCAAAAATAGTTAAATTTCAAGTTTCTCAGTTTTTAGATGTTTTTACATTTTTGGATACCCTTTTCGTCATAATGAAATTCTCAATTTATGGTTTTTATTTTCTATTCCTGGGTTGAAAGATATTGCAGTTTTAGTTTCCCAGATTTTCACCTAAAAATATTCCCAGTTAGATTTAAGGCACTTAGAGTAGCTGATTTCGATCGCATTATTGACTTCGAGACCTTTCCAACGGTTCAAACGGTTCGCGAATCGGAGTCCCGGATCAAAAGTTATAGCCCCGGGAAGTTGGCGCACTTTCTAAAAGATACAATTGCAAATGCTCTTTCAAAATTTGAACTTCATGTTGTAAATTTTCGGCGCCAAACCGCCTAAACTCAAATTTGAATGTTGTTTTGGCTCCAAAGTGATGAGAAGCTCTATTTATGGGTGGGTTTCTAATTTTTGGGTAACTTTTTGGGGACAAGCTCGCATATTGCGAAAGGGTGATTCTGTAGCTTTCTATAACTTGCATGTGTTGTAGAACTTGGGGATTTTAGATCCTCTGCATGTAAGAAGCTCCATTTTCAGAATAATAAAATTATTCTCTTGTTTGTGGGTTATTTTCTAAGTCTCGGGCTGTGCCCTCATCGTGGTATTAGAGCGGGTTTTCGTAAGCGTGTGGACAAATCGCTGATCGTGAGGAAGTTCACACCAGGACCGTGGTTGTGGGTCGAGGTCAAGAAAGATGCCTCCAAGAGTGATGCCTGGTAGGCATGGTGGTGCCAGAGGTGGTCGAGGCGGCATAAATGCTAGTGGAAGAGATGCACTGGCAGCCCTCCAGAGACAAATTGACGCGTTACAAGAGTAGTTGAGAAGAGGGTTAAACCCGAGGGAGGAAAGTGAGGATGAAGGAGAGGAAGAAGGTTCAAATGTAGAAGAGGAAGAAGAAGCAATTGATCAAGACCAAATGCTGCTAATAAGGCCATTTCAAAGATCAGGAAAAGACCCGTGAGTAGAACTCAGCTATTTCAAGTCCGAACTCAAGAGTTGATCGAATCGATCAATGAGCTAGAACAATACATTTTGAGCACGAGGAACAGAGGACCTAGATCTGCTTAAGTTTGCAAAAATAAAGTTGAAGGGCCATGCTAGTATTTGGTGGAAAGAGGTCCAGCTTGGAAAGAAATTGAAGAGGAAAAAGGAAATATCACCGTGATGGGGATCGCGATGGTAGAGAAACCGGCTAGCCAGCTCATATCGCTGACTACGAAGTTAGGATCTCATGAAGAAATTGCAAGGGTTGAAGAAGCAGACCAGGAAAGAATATAATCAATATTTTCAAAATAATCATCAAAATAGGCCACATAGAGGCCAATAAGGAGAAGGTAGCCCGATCTTTAACTGGGTTACTTAATTTGTGCTATCTTGTGAGGAGTTAAGCCTAGTCACCACCATTGAGGATGTGTATCAGTTCAAGGTGAAGAGAAGCCGAACAAAGATTTGATGGCGCGCACGAGAGGGAGGTCAGCGGAAAGGGCGCGGAAGACCTTCGTGGAAGTTGGAAATGATGACGAAAACAGCAATGATAAAATTGCCAAAAGGAATGACACCCTAATCACCGGTGGATCAAAACAAAGGGTGATCAAAGAGGTAGAGGACTAAGGAGATATGGACAGCGATTCCCAGAAGAGGTGGTTTCAAAGGAACGCGGTTTCTAGTGTGGTGAAGAAGGGCATCGAGCTTATGAATGTCCACAACACCAAGGAAGCGCAGACAAAAGGCCAGAAGGTCGTGGAAGGGTTGCGCATGCAAATGAGGAGGCCCAATCTGAACATTCAAATGATGTTGAAAGGGGAGAAGCCCTAGTGATTAGGAGAGCCCCGGAGCGACTGAGGAAAAGGAACCGTAATGCAGGAAGAATTGCTTTTGCACAAGGTGCAAGTGTGAAGCTGAAAAATGTTGTGATGTCATTATTGACGATGGGGAGCACTAATAATTTGGTGTCGAAGAGATGGTCACAAAGTTGAAGCCGGAGAGGAAAGACACTCCACATCCATATCTGACAAGTTCAGTTATAGAAAGCGCCATTCACAAAGTTTTGGTCAATGAGCGCTGGGCTCTAGTAAAGTTCAAGATCGAGCTACCATGATGAGGTACTTTGTGATATCATCCCCATGGATGCATGTCACATGTTGTTGGGGAGGTCGTGGCAGTTCGATAGGCGAGCTATACATGATGGTCATGCAAACACTTATTCCTTGACAAAGGATGGGGTTCGTCACAAGTTGAAACCCTTGAAGGAGACCGAAGAAAAGGTATGCAGTAGTGCTAGAATTTGTTATGTAGATGGAAGAAATTTTTTAGAAGGTATGAAGCATGAGCGTGTGTGTTATGCATTGATTCCTAGAGTGAGTAAGGAGGATAGTGAGAAGGTTCCATAAGAAGTTTCTGGGATGTTGGATGAGTTTCAGGATATTGTTTCTGATAATGTACCTGAGGGTTTACCACCAATAAGGAAGATCAGTCATTAGATTGACTTGATTCCTGGAGCCAGTTTTCCAAATAAGGCAGCTCATAGAATGACTCCAGCAGAAAATGATGAGTTGAACAAACAAGTTCAAGAGTTGTTGAGAAAGGGTTTGATACGTGAGAGTTTGAGTCCATGTGCAGTACCTGCAGTACTAGCACCAAAGAAGGATGGGGAGTGGAGGATGTGTACAGATTCCTGAGCCATAAACAAGATAACAATCAAGTACATTTCCCCTGCCAAGGATGGATGACCTGATGGACTGTTTGAGTGGAGCTCAATACTTCACAAAGATTGATCCTAAGAGTGATATCACCGTGATCCGATTCGAGAGGGAGATGAATGGAAGATCAGCTTCTTCAAGACCAAAGAGGGCCTCGGTGACGAGTGGTTAGTCATGCCTTTTGGGCTAACCAATGCATCGAGCACATTCATGCGGCTCATGAACGAGGTACTAAAAGAATTTCAGGGAAGTTTTGTTATTGTGTATTTAGATGATATTTTGATTTTTAGTAAGACGTTGGATGAGCATCTGATGCATATTCAGAGAGCCTTTGAGAAGTTAAGAGAAGAGAAACTGTTGATTAATCTGAAGAAGTGCAAATTTGTGAAGAGGGAGTTAGTGTACTTGGGGTTTGTTGTCTCAGCAGAAGGTCCCAAGATGGACCCAGAGAAGGTGAAGGCTATTCTGGAATGGCCTACCCCAAGAACTGCTACCGAGGTGAGATATTTCCATGGTTTGGCTAGTTTTTATAGAAAGTTCATTAGAAACTTTAGTATTATTTGTGGACCTCTGACTGAAACAATGAGAAGGGATAGAAAAGAATTCAAGTGGAGTAGTGGAGCAGCAAAATTTTTTGAATTGTTGAAGCAGAAGGTGACAGAGCAACCTATTCTAGCCCTCCCAGATTTCAACAAGGTGTTTCGTGTGGATTGTGATGTGCTGGTTGTGCCATTGGAGCGTTGTTGAGCCAAGAAGGTAAGCCCATTGCCTATTCTCGAAAAGTTAAATGATGCCAAGATAAAGTATTCTATATATGATCAGGAATTTTATGCAATAGTTCAAGCATTAAAAAATGGAGACATTATTTGTTGCCAAAGGAATTTGTTCTATATACCGATCATCAAGCCTTGCAGTACCTAACTAGTCAGGGAAAATTAAACCAGAGGCATATGAAATGGGTAGAGTTTTTGCAGAGTTATACCTTTGTTTTGAAACATAGGAGTGGGAAGTAAAATAGGGTTGCAGATGCCTTAAGTAGAGGCATACATTGATGAAAAAGATGCAGATTGAAGTGGTTGGATTCAATGAACTTAAGACATCAGACGAAGATCCTGATTTTGCAGAGGCTTGGAAAGATTGCAAGGGACCTATTACAGTGGACAGGACAAGGTGGCTAGATTTCATAATACATGATGGCATGTTATTTAAGGGAAGTCAATTGTGTATCCCGAGGATTTCCATGAGGGAGAATCTGATAAAGGAGAAGCATAGTGGAGGAATGGTAGGACATTTTGGTTGGGATAAGACCATTGCCATTATCAGTGAGCATTATTATTGGCCTTAGTTGTCATAGGATGTGAAGAAGTTTGTACAAAGCTGCAGGGTATGTCAAATGGCTAAAGGAGTGAGCCAGAATACAGGCTTATATCAGCCCTTACCTATACCAGAGAGGCCATGGAGGATATAAGTATGGACTTTGTTCTTGGTTTGCCAAGGACACAACGAGGGAATGATTCAGTCTTTGTGGTGGTTGATAGGTTTTTGAAGATGGCACATTTCATTCCATGTCAGAAGACCCATGATGCACTCCACATTGCTGACTTGTTCTTCAAAGAGGTGGTGAGGCTACATGGTCCGCCAAAGAGTATTGTTTCGTGATCGTGACACCAAATTCTAGGGGTAATTTTTGAGGACCTTGTGAAGAAGCCAATATCGTAGTTGAAGTTCGGCTTACACACCTCATCCACAAGTAGATTGGGTAGACAGAGGTTGTTAACAGGAGTCCGGGTAACTCATCGAGATGTTTGTAGGAGATAAAACCTGGGATGGGACTTGATCTTACCCTAAGCATAATTTTCTTACAACAATTCTACAACAGAAGCACTGTAGATCACCATTCCAAATTGTGTATGGAGGTAGCCCTAGAACAACTCCAAAATTGAGGAAGATGGACCAAGAGAAGAAAATAAGTGCTGAAGCCAAAGATTTTGCAGAACACATCAAGGATATACATGAGAAGGTAAGAGAACATATTAACAAGATGAATATGCAGTATAAGGCTAAGGTAGATTAGAAGAGGAGGTATACAGAGTTTCAGATTGGTGATGAAGTGATGGTTCACTTGAGGAAAGAAAGGTTTCCAGTGGGAACATATAACAAATTGAAGATGAAGAAGTTCGGTCCCTGTAAAATTTTGAAGAGGCATGATTCAGGGAATGCATATGAGGTAGAGTTGCTAGATGGATTCAACATTTCCCCTGTGTTCAACATTTCAAATTTGACAGAGTATCATGAAGGTGGCGCAAAGGAAGTACCAACGATGGAACAGTATGAGATTCAAGCACCTACTTTAGAAAAGGAGAAGATTGAAGAAATCCTGGATAGTCGTGTGGGAAGAAGTACCAGGAATAGGCAGTATGAAGAATATCTGGTGAAATGGGAAGGAAATCCTGTTGAAGATTCATCCTGGTTGCCTAAGGAAGAGGTCGACCGTTTGGGTTTTCCTTGACCATCTAAGACATGATGGGGTCACTTCTCAAATTACCCTGGGTGTCTGATGCAGGAGCATCCAGTGGTGTAAGGGCAATCTTGCATCACCCAAAAATAGTTAAATTTTAAGTTTCTCAGTTTTTAGATGTTTTTACATTTTGGATACCCTTTTCGTCATAATGAAATTCCCAATTTACGATTTTTATTTTCTGTTCCTAGGTTGAAAGATATTGCAATTTTAGTTTCCCAGATTTGCACCTGAAAATCTTCTGAGTTAGATTTGAGGCACTTAGAGTAGCTGATTTCGAGCGTATTATTGACTTCGAGACCTTTCCAACGGTTCAAACGGTTCGCGAATCGGAGTCTCGGATCAAAAGTTATGGCCCCGAGAAGTTGGCGCACTTTCTAGAAGATACAATTGCAAATGCTCTTTTGAAATTTGAACTTCATGCTGTAAATTTTCGGCGCCAAACCGCCTAAACTCAAATTTGAATGTTATTTTGGCTCCAAACTAATGAGGAGCTCTATTTATGGCAGGTTTCTAATTTTTGGGTAACTTTTTGGGGACAAGCTCGCATATTGTGAAATGGTGATTCTGTAGCTTTTTGTAACTTGCATGTGTTGTAGAACTTGGGGATTTGAGATCCTCTGCATGTAAGAAGCTCCATTTTCTGAATAATAAAATTATTCTCTTGTTTGTGGGTTATTTTCTAAGTCTCGGGCTGTGCCCTCATCAAATTTATAGATAGATAAAAAAATTAACTATAATACGCATAAATTGACAAAAGTAACCATTAACTTGAAATTGTAGATTCTTTAATATTATTTTTTATTAATTTTTATCAAGTGAAAAATAATTCAATGTAGAAAAATGGAAATGAGAGTTTGTGAATTGAACTATTATTTAGGTCATATAGATTAATTATTTAATCTACTATATAAATATTCATAAAAAAATGTCTCACTTTTCCTTCCAAAGATAGGAAATTCATACCTAGTTAAAAGACATCAAGCTATTTGTCTTCCAAGATAATCATTTTTATGATCAAAGCTAAAAAATATCTTGTATTTTTTTTTATCTTTCATTTTCTAAATGGAAATATAACTACAAAAGATCAAGCATGACATAGAAACAACCTTAGAATAAAGGGGCCTACCTACGTATACCCTAGATTTGCTAGGGGACATATGAAGGTAGGGCCCTTACTATGAGGAACCCAAAGTGTTTCCCTAAAAATTAATACACTTTACACCTATGATGGATACTATATTGAGTATGAATTAAACCACATATACTTTCTTATAACTTCATTTTGTAATTGTGGATCTGATTGTGGTTTTTGAAAACTATCCTATTCCCATTCCATCAATAATTAAACCACATTCATTCCATCAATAATTAAACCACTTCTTGCCTCTTCTAATGAGATTATGTTTCAATCTATAGTATTCTTTCCTTATACTATCACCTTTAGATATTCTTCTTCCTTTATCTCTTGGTTAAGTACTTTTTTATGTCATCAAATCATTTCAATTTATTTATTGGTCAATTCCTCTCGTGTATTGTGTACATTCCCTAATTTCTCATGTTTGTGCTATTTGCACTATTTGAATGTTGTTAGTGACATGTGTTCTATAATCCTATGTATTTTGTTATTATTCATTGATATATACTTATAAATTTTGGGGATGATACATGATATTAAAATTTCACTTTATCTTGCTAACCCCAAACTTTAAACATGGTCTCATTCTCTTCATGTTACTTTGGATGTTGATGCATAACATTTGGATTGCCTCTATCTTGCTTAGCCCAAAGTGCATGTTTTGATTCTTTTATTTTTTCATACTCTCTCATGTGCTTTCTTATTCCAATGTTTTTTATGCTTACCACATTTTTACTCATCATGTGGAACTCATATCTTTCTTTGTATGCATCTTTCCATTTTGCGATAAAATTTTAGATGCAACCATTGCACTTGGTAACAAGATTTTTTTTATTGTCTATATGCACCATTTACACAATTTTATAATTACTCCATATTGTCAAAAAAATATGGTCCCAAATATAGAAAATGCTTGAATATGGTCATCCTTATTAAGATTATTACCTAGCAATAAAGTATAGTAGCACATACAATCTGTCATATTATATTTGTGTACGAATCATGTAACAAAAAAATATGCTAGAGCTTGTGATTCATGAAATCATTTTATATAATTCATAGGAATAGAACATGCTTGACCAAGATTAATATCCATATTTTCTTAACAATAGAGTTCATCAATATTACATCATTTTTTTATAAATAGAGCACAATAAAAAATATCTTGCCATTCATGCTGATTACATCTTTTATTTTTCTCATATGTATATGTTGTGTAGTTTCATTTTATATGTATCATGCACATGTTGGTATATATATGATTTGTTGACATACTTTATTTTTTAGGTTATGTTTTTTCTAATATATTTTTGTTGTAGCTTTATTTCTTAGAATGTTTGTCTTGTAGGTCTTAACCTAAGACTATAGAATCTTCACCCAAAGAATATTTATATCATTTTTTTGTGTATCTTCCACATATTTTATTTTTATTATTTAATTTCTAAAATTTAGCTAGGCTTCATCACATAGTGACATTAGTTTGTTAAACTGAAGAAAAATATAATGCCAAAAATTACACATCTTGTAATTCTTGTATTACAAATTACACCCATTTTAGTGCTCATTCATATAGCATATTTTTTGGACCCATTTTATTCTATCATTGGCCTTTTTACCTAGTATAAATGTCATGCATTTTGTGTGTTTTTATTTTTTGATTATATGTTTTAATGTTTATCTATTTATTTTATTAAGCATAACCATTTTATAATGTTTTTAATCTAGTTCTCATTAGACTAAAATGTCGTCACACAAATATCTATATATGGTCATGGTCTCATATTATAATAGTTTAGTTATATGCCTAATTTCCAACACCATTTTCATATGTGTTTTTAGTTGATTGTTTGCATAAAATTTTATGTCCAGTGTTTCTTGCCTTGGTGTATTTATTTCACTTCACTTAGGATGGCATTCATTCTAAGTGTAATATTGCATCTAGTTATCAATTTTATTTAAGATATTATAAATATTTAATTATTCTATTCTAGGTAGCTAATAATAAAATTTATTCACCTTAAATTTAGGGACACAAGTGTCATAATTGTCTCATCAATTATTGTTTGATGATAGTTAGGTGCCACCTCTATTTAGTCAAGACCACCTCTATCTTAGTTAGCCTAAGTTAACCCACCTCTTGATTGAAAGTATTTGAGAGTTAAAACTATACCTCTTGAACTTTTCATCTCCTTGATTTATGCATCAAAGAGGTCTATATATATGTATCCTCCACTACTTTATTAATTCATTCATGCTATTGTGAAATCTCTTAATGCTATTATATTTTTTTGAGCATTTAATTTCTCTCTTTTAAGAAACTAATTGCATATAATATTGAGATCTCTCTATAGACATCTAAATTTGGACACTTAATTTATCCAAATTCATCCCCTTTCGTCGTATTTTCGTTAATTAAGTAATGCTGCTATTATTTAATTAATATCTTTAATTCTGCCAAATCCCTAAGGTATTTAATCAATAATACCTTATCTCTTTAATCCTCCTTCCATCAATTGAATTAAATAAACATTCCATTTATTTAATTCCCTTCATGTCACATCCTCCATCATTTTTATCTTATCCTAATCCTTCTTCTAATCCCATCATTAGGATGTGCACATGCCTAATCTTTGATTAGGAGGTGTCACATCCTCCAACTTTTGCAAGTTGGCCTCTAATCTCTTTTAGCCACCTAACCATCCTCTAATCTTTCACTAACTAGCCTAATCAACCTCTCAAGGAATTTTTAATTCCTTTTATCCTTCCAAGGAATATTAAATTTTCTCTTCCCCATGTGATCTTTGACTTGTCACATCAAGTCACATGTGAGATCTAACCCTCTTCTAATCTTCATTAATCAGTCTAATCAAGTACTTGCACAATCCTAATCACTTAATTGAGTCAACCCTATTAAATGCTTTTCTTTTTTGACAAGGTATCTCTCTTCCCCATGTGAATTTTTAATTCACTTTTAATCCCCCAATGCATTTAAGGAATTTTAAATTCTTTTCCCTCTCCCATAAGGATATTTGAGGAATTTTTAATTCCTCACTTGTCCTCTCACCCACATGGGGACAAGTACCTCCTTTATGAGGAGATCTTGTCAAATCCCAAGGTACTTTGTACCCCCTCCATGTCATGTCCTTCTCCTTCCACCTCATGTCCACTTCACCTTTTAGGGTTATATCACTTGCCACATGTCAAGATGTGAGGGCTTGTGAGTTCTCAACTCACCTTAGCCCTACATCTTGATATTTTGTGGCTCAATCTTGACCGTCCATTTCCCCTAGGAATTCTCAAAAATCCTATAAATCCCCCCTCTTTTCTCTCATTTTGGGGGAGATCATTTTGCTAGCCAAACTCTTGCAATTTTGTTTCTCAACTTATACTTAGCCATTTTCTTGTTTCCATCCACTTGCACTCATCTTCACAACTTCATTTAGCTTGCATTTTGTGCCATCCAAGGAGTATACACATCAAAGATCGAAGGGCCAACTAAAGGATCGATTCGACGCAAGGTATAAAGTTCCATTTTGTTGTTTTTTATCTTGTATTGTTTCCAACTTAGGCTAATCTTGAGGTGTAGGTTGTTTTGGTGTTTGTTTGCACTCTTTTACTTGCTGCTCTTTTTCTAATGCTCATATTCGACCTATCACACTCTCAATGTTATTTTTATTTTTTGAGCATTTAAATTTCTCTCTTAAAACTAACTTTATTATATTATTTTAATTTCTTAATCATTTATATTTATATTCAATGTTATTTTTATTTTTTGAGCATTTAAATTTCTCTCTTAAAACTAACTTTATTATTCTATTTTAATTTCTTAATCATTTATATTTATAGTTTCATAGTTTCTACTCCTTGTATTAGTTTCTAGGTTATTCTCTATTTTATAAATTCTAACATCTTGAATTTGTAACTACACTTTTATGATTCCATTGTCTAAAATAACATTTAATGATTTGATATTTCAAATTAATTTTTATTTTTAATCTTCAATAACTATTTTTTGACTACAATTTTTCTCTAATTTCCATCTTCTTTTAGCTCTTTATGGCATCCCAACATCTTACAATAATATTTTGGTGTTTTGATCATTTAGATGCATCTTCATTGTTAATATATCTACTCTATTATTCTACATTGATTTATGCTTTTGGACCCTTTGCATTCTTGAAGTAATTCTTAAGATGTTCTTTTAAGCATTAATGCATATTTATTGTAAAAACTTTTTATTTCTTTCTTTCTCATTTCCTAATATTCGTAAGTCTCTTGTATCTCTAAATACTTGACATTTTAGAGTTTTTTTTTTTTTGCTTCTCTTTCTTGAAATATCTACAAAATCCATTTCCTTTCATTGGCATTTTGTATTATAATCTACTTTCATTCTCTGTTATTATTTTATTTTATTAGTATCTTAGGATCTTGTCATCATTTCACTTTCTTCCCCAGAGTAATGCCACTTATAGTTATTTCTTTTTCTTATCATGATTTATATCTCACAACATAATAATGATAGATATGTAGATGTGGTTTATTGTTATTCACAATAATTTTAGCGTAGTACTAGATGCACTCAAACTAAGCGCACACACACAACTCTTAGTCCTAAATACGATTACGATAAGTGCACACACATTTTTTTTTTTTACTACTTGTAGAGGTTAAAAGGCTAAAGTAGGGGATTGATCACTTTGGCAAGTTCCTATGTAGTCATTCTCTTTCCTGCAAATGTAATTTATTTTATGGAACTTCTTCTATAGATCTAATAATTCTTTGGTTGATTTGTATTTCTCCCCTTCTCTTGTATTTAAATCATTTAATTTTATTTAGCTTAAAATATTTTATATTATTTTGATATTCCAATTTTATTGCCTCTATATTCTCACCATTTTTATTTATAATATTTCTAGTGATTATGAAGGTATTTTGATTGTAGTGCAACACTTTTAACCTTCTATTTGATTCATATTATAATGTTATTGTATAGACTACAATACAATTGTGATTTATTCTAGAATCATAATTTTATATAGAATATTTTATTTTTTATTGTTATAGATTCTTCATATAGTCAATATTGTTAATACGTTCCTTTTATATAACCAATTTTAAATGTCTTAATCTAATTTTTCATTTGTATAAAATCCAATTCTTTCCTATATTTTATTAAATAAACTTATTTTAATTAATACACATAAAAAATTAATTTAATTTATTTTTACAATTAAAATAAAATAAAATTTTCTATTGTACCTATATCTCTTGTAAATGGACATAAAACATGCATTCCAATGAAATAAGATTCCATGAAATAATCACATTTTTCTAATTAGAACTATTAAATTTGAATCTTTCCTTTTACAAAAGCAAATAGAAAACTAAGGGAAAAAAGATGCAAAGTTATGTTCATTTAGTAACTTAAATTAAAAGGAAGAATCATAAAAATAATGTTCATATGCAATGTTTGTACCACAAAAAGATTGTTAATGAAATAAGATTAAATACTCACACAATTCTTAGTATAATGTGCATAAGTCCGCATGTATTGTGTTCCATTTGAACTTAGTAATAAAACATGTGCTCCCATTAGTCGGTGCCAAAGAAGTGCACTGGTTAATAATTAAAAAAAGTGTTAGGAATATGCTTGTGTCCAAACCTTAAAGTTCTCTATATCACCCTAAGAAATAATTTAAATTTAATATAAAGTTCTATATTTGATAAAATATTAAATAGATAAGAATGCCAAGAACTAAATAAATAACATGTCTTAAAGTTTTACCTATAATAATCATGATTTGGCATGTAAGTATTTGTGTTCAAAAGGCCATAATTACCACCAATCAAGCTTTGCTGACAATCAGACTTTGTATTGTATATGTATGCCATGCCAAGTTGATCTAAATACCTATAAAAATTGCAATTAATTTTTCTTAAATATTATCAAATTGTTGTGCATGTTACCGCCATGCTACAAAAAATGGATAAGAAACTTAGACTTGCTAAACAAAAAAAATAACAAAAAGGCATATTAATAGTCATTTTGTGCATTTGTGAAGACATTTTGAAGCTTTAAGTACACATTTGTGCATGCAAGAAGGAAAATGAATTAGTTATAATTTTTTCAAGAATTTGTGTAGCATGATTCAACTCAAGTAAAAATTTAAAGTGCAAGATTTTTATTATAAGAAAAACAATCCTTTGAAATATTATCTAATGTTCTAGCATGCTCATTGGAGTTTTATAATCAATTTATGTATGTTTATATATATACACATAATATATGTATGTATACATGTACACATAAATATGCATACGCTTTTGTATATATATACTCTCATACACAATTATAAATGATTTTAAATTGCCACCAAGAAAAAATGAAGTATGGAAACACAAAAGAAACAAAGAGGATTTTTTTTTATGGATAATCTAAGAAATTGAGTGCCATCTCAAGGCTAGAAAAAGAAAGGATTAACTACAAAAGTGATAGTGTGTTAACTCATAGACTTAATCAAAGATGATTTTGGATTGTTACCTTTGATTTTCACCATGTCTCAAATTTCACTTGTTCTAAAAGATTGTATGTTGATAAGTTTCATTCCTTTTTAGAAAAAACTAGAAAATATTAAAATATAGATAATGTTGCAATTTATAGAGTGAACAAATTGAAGTTTCATAAAAGATAGTCTTACCAAAAATTAAAGACAAAAGCATTAGTGACAAGATTGTGTCCACTACTATAAGTTCCACCAGCTTCGCCAACCCAAGCACTTGACCAAGGTCCATAATTCTCCAAGATGGTTTTGAGGCTTTTGAATGTTGACTCTTCTTGGCTAAGATAAGATGGATCCAATATCTTCTCCAAAAGATGTTGATCCACACCTGGTGACCATATAATAATTAGTATCATCTAAAAACTTGATGTCATGAACAAGATTTGATAAAAACTAACATCTCATATACCTGGCCCTAGATTGTAGATATGATGTGTAACAACATCTACAATGTTTGGTCCTGATTGCTGAAGAAATTCCTTAAACCAATTTGCATCAAAGAATCCACCAAGGGCAATAAGTTGGGGTTTCACTTGAAAATACTTATAAATATTTTGTAGTATCCCATTAAGGTTAATTACATCAGTTGCATACTGATTAGCATTAATTCTTGTTCCAACACCACTTCCACTCAACTCATTTCCTATTCCCCCAAAATGCCAACTTTCTTGTCATGTTCTTGAGAAGAAATAGATACACTTCATAGATCAAATATAATGAGATACTCATGCATCCTATATAGAATCACTCACAACGACTTTATTCTAAGTGTATAATTTTTTAAAATAATATAAAATAGTAGCTCACCTAATTCCCATGCATTTATTTGATAACCATGATCAACTGTATACTGGATAAAATCATAAACATTAGTTGAATCCCAAGGTCCTCCCAAAACACCCGCTGATAATTCTTTCCTTCCATTCAAAACATTCAATCCAAATGCTACCACAACCCTATAGTTACACTTTAATATTAATTACCATTTTATAAATTGAGAAAATAGAATATTAAGCTAGAAATGATAAATGGTCTAGAGATTAGTTAAAAACTTACCTTGTTTTCTTGAAAAATAAGTCCAAGGCATCCCATCTTGACATGGGAAGGCATCCATTTGTAAACCCAAACATTAGAGAAACATTTTTGGCAAAAGGATGACAAGGTTGCTTCAAGTCACCAACAGATGCATAAATGACTTTGTCTTTTAATGTTCCACCCAATCTTATTTTCAATGGATCAAAAGCTGTATATTTCCACACTAAAAATGTTAACCAAGTATTGTTATATTTGTAGTCTAAATTATATTCTCAAGAATTGTCAAATAACTAACAACTATCTATATATGTTAATCCACCAGGTATGATCTAGAGAATCCTAAAGTAGCTTGGTCTCTTAAGGTGGGAATGGCCTATTTTCCTCCCTAAAGGAGACATGATCCTATGCGTTTAAATGTATTACATGTACAAGAGAGTTTGACTATAGAATCATGAATGTTATAAAATTACTAGTTAGTTAGATTGAACTTGGTCTTTTTGTCAATTATCAACTTAAATATGGAAGGCTAATGAATTATGAACCTTAACATCATGTAAAAACTAAGGATAAGTGAATTATGCACCTTAATATCATGTAAAAACTAAGGCATGATGCTTACCCTTCACAACATTTTCTAGTAGTGAACTTTCAAGATCATGAAATAAGCCAATTAAATAATTATAATTAAATACTAAATAAAATTATATTTTTACAATGGAAGAAATAAATTTTACAATTGCCATTGTAAAGTAGGAACATAGTGTGAGCATCAATCAACTAGAGAAAAGTTATGAGCTCTTCAACACCCCATTTATTTTTTGAAGTGTTTACAAAATACTTTTGGAAATAAGTGGTCCTAATATTATAAAGGAAGTGAATTTCTAGATAACTAAGACATCATTGGTAACACAATATCAAACATATGTGAAAGTGTTTATATCCCTACTTAATTTTTAGTGTCCTAGGTACCTTTATTGATTGGCTACAAGAAATTCATTGAGATCCTTGAATCCTTCATTTGAATCCTTGGAAAGGTATAAAGGCCTCTCGATATTAGTAACAACTAATCAAGTAACATATGGATAACATTAGTATTATAAAAGACCCAACTAGTTAATATGCCAAAAAAAAAAAAAAATTAAAGATTTGAAGGAAAATGATGCATGGAAGGTGCTCACTAAGCATGCAATTTGTACAATTGCACCTTATTACAAAAGGTGCCAAATCATGTTCTATTTTTAGATCTTACCATAATATCTATGACAATCACTAAGCTTTTGGAAGGAAACTATAATGAATTTTTTTCTTCTAGAATCTTACTAATTAACTATAATGGACCATGGCCCTCTTCATGGGATTTTCAATTCACCTCATTCTTTAGCTAATCAAAACTAGATTAAGTGGTCTTTTCCCTTTCTTGGTGTGTGGAAACTAAATATTTATTGAACTTCCCATGGAAACCTAGGGCCTTCAAGGGCTAGGTGTGTTATTCAGGATCACAAGGGAAATGTGCTAAAATTTTCTACGAATAAACTCAATTAGGGGATAAATAATGAAGGTGAAGTAGATGCCCTTTTGTTGGGACTCTAGATGGTCAAAGATTTTAATATTGAGAATATAATTATTGAAAGTAAAATAATGATTAATGATATCAAGTTTCCACAATCCATAATGTTCTTTTTGTAATTATTTTTGGATTTGATTGTGTGAGAATTTTTGCATCAACGTTTCAAATCATAGAGTGTGATCCAAAATGTTGATGTAAAAATTCTCATACAATCAAATCCAAAAATCATTACAAAAAGAAAATAATGATTGTTATTTTGTGTTTGAGGGATATGTGTTCTAATAATTGGAAAAAAGGAATATTTTGAAAGGTGCTTGGGATACATTGGACTCTATTCCTAATTCACTATTCACCATTTTTGTAGGGAGGGTAATGTTTTGATGGACTGTATTTCTAATAAATTTATTGATTATATGGTGGAATTTGTAGTGGTTGATGCTATTTTATGGTGGTTGGGGCTGCTACACATTATTTCAAATGATTCTAGTTTGAGTTAATTCTCATTCCCATGCATGATGATGGTTTGTTTCTTTCAACTGAGCTTTAATTTATTGTTTTATGGTGGTATGGGAAATTACTCTTTCCCATGTGGCCTTCAATTTATGATGATGCTTGGTAGTATCCATCATCATTTTTTGCAAGAATCAATTTGGTTTGATATGTTGTCATGGAGCTAGCATTACATGTGCAACCATTGGTTCGATAGATGGATTTTAGGGGTGAGATCATAGTGGAAAGGTTGAAGAGAGTGGTCTTCCAACATGAAAAAGTGTTGAATTCCATCATTAAGATATTAGGTATAGATTTGATCAAAGGTGAAGTGAGACATTAGATAAATACTAAAATATATTCTATGTTTATCAATAATCTATTAAGATTAATAAGGGATGAACAAATCATGAAGCCTCTAGGTAAAAGTTTAGAGTTGGTTTGGAGAAGGAGGTGGATAAAATGAAATTTGAAAATACTGTCTCTCTTCTAGTTTTGGGATATATAAATTCTACAACATCACTTCTATTCATTTTTTAGGAGAATTGAAGCAAGCCTTAAGAAGTTGGTTCATGAGGTGGTGAATATTAAAAATTTTCTCATTTTTGTAAAGGGGATGGAGGAGTAATGTCTCTCCAAGTGTTAGGAAAGGTTCAATGTGGCCAAGGCTAAGAACTTGTTTAAATTTTTGGTGAAGTTAGCAATGTTGGTAAAGCTAGAGAATGGTTCTTATGGGGTGGATACTAGTGGTGTTATTTAGTTTTTTAGGTGTTATGGGTTGTAGCTATTTTGTTTCTAGCTAGTGTAATATTTTGTAATATTTTATATGATATTAGTTTGAAATATAATATCTATTGGTTGAAAAATTTGTCTTCTTGAAATTCAAATTAATATGACTCTTTTTTGCAAAGAATAAAGACAAATAAGCAATTAACAATTGGAGAGATCACAATTTCATTGGAGATCTTCTAAATTTTAATTAAGATACAACTCCGTTGTAAGATAAAATTTGGATTTTTGAAATTTAAAAGATGGGTATAATTTTAACTAGAAAGTAGTAAAGGAAATACTAACATTTGTTCATAGCTATGATACAAATGTGGTAAGAATAAATCCACAAACTGTTAACTCGAATGCATAGTTCATAAAACTTGAAATCTGACTAATATTACCAATATTCCAACAAAAAGATTGAGCTATCAACAATAAAAGGACAACTATTTAGACTTCAACTTCACTCTATTCCAAAGAAGATGAATGTAAAGCAATCGAATACCAAATTCACAAAGAAAGGTAATATTCAAACTTATTTATCTAAGATAATAGATTTATTCATAAACACCAAGCATCACATCTAAATTTCATGTGTACAAACAATGAATTTCTTCAGAAATGAGAAAAATTGCATTGATCCTTCTTTGATCAATTCTCACTCTTATATTAAAGTGTAACAGGGATCAAAATTTTGGACCCTTCAAATGTCCTTGAATTTCATATTTAAGCATTACAAAATAGAACTGCCACCAAAATCTTAAAAACCGATTCTTTAAATAGAACCAGAAAATAAAGTTCATTATATTTAAACTTTTTAAAATTAAAACATTAAATAAAACATGGCCGCTACAAAGGTGGTTGGGTGGATGAGTCCACGACTGCTTCGTTAGTTTCCCGTTCCTGTTGACTAGATGTCACTCGTGTCTTGTAGTCTTTGAAATCTTGGGTGATGGATGAGATATCAACGTGCTGGGGAATTGTGACATTTTTCATCCTTAGCTTCTAGAGAGCCTTATTATTGTAGATAGTAACAATCTGTTTCAGTGTCATTCTCATCTAATCTCTCCTTCTTACTTCATAATCATTAGAACAATCTACCCAATAATCTTCTAAATGTGGCACATGATGGAATCTTGGGCCAAGATGGAGATTGTTCTTCACAAAATTCTTTCTATTGAAAGGAAACCTCATCTTATACATTGAGAGATTGTATTTTATAATATCTCTCTCAATATTGAGGGTGTTTGATTGAGATTTACATTAGTAGTTCCTGAGACCAATGGGAAATATAATGTCCCCATTTTGCGAGCATCAGAGTTTGTAAGGATTAGCCTATCATTTGACCCTCATAGGCTAACAGTTATGGATAGGGGGTCTTTTGTAGTAGTTACTCGGTGATTAGAGACATTACTCCTCAACTGGATTCAGGTTTTGGCCTTTGCACAGGTTATTTGACTTAGTTTGACACACTTACTATTTATAGTAAGTTACTATTTTGGGAGAGTTAGGGTTTCCAATATTAGCAGGGCACCTGAACAGAGCATATTTGCAGTATCGACCGTTGATTGGACCTTTGCAGTTGTTTCTAGATTTAGTGGTGTGTACTTACTATTTATAGTAAGTCGGCTATTAGGAGTTACTATCTTTGGCAGGGCGTCTGATTACTTTGAGTTTGGAAAAACTGACCTTGGTTTCAGTTGGCATGGCGAACGGATGCATATTTATGGAGATATTATTATTTAATGTGTCATTAATGATTTTAATTAAAAGGGTTTATAATATAAAGTTATAAAATGACTTTATATTAAAAGGGATTATAATATAAAGTTATAAATTAACTTTATATTCGAATGGGGCCAATGCCACATTAAAAGTGTATATAATGATATTAATTATGTGCACATAAACCAAGGTAATGAGAAGGCATTAAATGTAAATTGAAGATTATAATATTTAAATGATTTTTAAAAGCCAAAATGGGTCGATTTTCTCAAAAAGGCTATAAAAGCTTTCAATGGGCAAAAATAAATCATTTTATTGATCATTCAACTTTGTCTAAAAACTTGAAAGCTTTGGAGTTTGTGAGAAACAAGGGTTTCTACAAATTACCAGCCATTGGAGAACGAAAAATCTTCGATGTGTAGCACTCTGAGGTTGTGAGAGATCAGTTGAAGTTTGCTAATCAGAGTGGCTTCATTCAGGGGCCATACTTGTGCTTAAATTTGAAGAACTTTAACGAGGGTTTGAGTGTTGAAAGTTTAATCTATTGCAGACCTAAGGTATTCATCATTGGCAGCCATTATCAATTAGATTTAAGCATTGTTGAATATTTTTCATTGCTGCTACAGTACCCGCGCTACAGTATGCGTGAATAGTGTTTGCTATGGTATTGTGCTTATTTGTGAAGATCTTGATAAGCATTTGAAGGAACTTGATGGAGAAACTCTGCAGCTCATACCAGCTGCCATAGATAATGTTGTAACAACAGTTCTGGGCAGAATTATTGCAACTCCAGGCTGCACTATTGCTGCTAGGGCCGTATAGAATCATCTAGTGGCTGGGCGTGTTCTTCATAGGCTGAAACGCCTATGGTATTGATGAGCACACTTCATCATTGGGGACGACAAGGTCATAGTTTAATATTAGCTATGAAATCAAGGTGGAGAAGACTGGATTATGTGTTGGGTGTCCAAAACAGTGAACTACTGTAGTTGATCAGAGGGTTTCAAGGCATGTTTACCTGTGAGTTCACAAATTGTAACTCTTAGATTTTCTGGGTATTGTTGTTTTAGATAATAGGGGTTATTTTATGAACTGGGTTGTCAATACATTATGAAAATACTGAGTATTTAAGCTGGTATAAAAATCTAGAATTTTCAGCTATGTATTTCCAATGCAATTTTAGTTTTGAGTAAAAATAATTATTATTGCAACATCTCCTATTTTGCTGCATTATATTGTTGTATCAAACCATTGCCAATATATGATCAAAACACAAAGAAAAGTACAAACCCATCAAACACAAGACAAAAAAACTTTATTATTCAACATAGTTGGGGTTGAGAGACACCAGGTCTCTTACAGTGGTATCAGCTCAGTTTTCCTGCCATCCTGTTGGGTGTCATTGAAATTTAGAACGAAGAAATTATGGATTTTGATAGATCCACGTATGAAGTGATGCAACAATTGTATGATTTGATGAGTGATCCTGAATTTAAAAAAGGATATCTAAGGAGGCTTGAAAAATATAAACGAAAGGAAAAGGAGGAACAAGAGGTCTCTACAAGCGAGGTATCTAGAAACCTCTACAATAAGTTTTCATCAGTTGGTGACCAGCACATAACTAATCCTATGGAGAACAAAAATTAGACCTTTGAAAACAAAACAAAAAATTCATCTATTGGCAGTGAATCCCAGGATCGTGCTATGGATGGACTTGTAGTGACTTTGGCAGCAGAAGTGTGTGAAGATATTGTCATAACAACAATTTCTACCTTGCTAGTCGAGCCTTCTTATGAGGTACATAGTAGCAGTACCTTTGATGATATTGTGTGCGAAGTTGATAGCACACATGATGTAGCTTATCAGTTTGTTGAGCCAAGTCAGGAGTACGAGTCAATTTATTGTTCCAGGGATTCTGAGATGGGTGATTCAGATCAGCATGGAGTGATTGTGCAGTTTGTGAATAATCCATTATTCGAGTTTGATGGTGGATTAGTCTATGATAATCCACTCTTCGAGTTGGAAACTGATCACACTCCTGATACTAGTTCAGTTTTGGGCAATGATCACAGTGTGTGGGATCTTTCCAATGCATTGGGGTTTCAAACAGGGCTCACGAAGGAGTTTTACAATGTGTATATGGTGAGGAGTGCTTACAGTTTTTCCTTTGATCCACCTGTACATGATTCGTATTTGATGCACAATTCTTGTGTGCATGATGATTCTCTTTGCATAGTCAAGAGAAGAAAATCATTTTTGTGCTCTGAGTTACTATCTTCAAAAGGTGAGACTAGAGGCTGCAAGTTCCCGATTGAGTTGTTTGCAGGGGATTACTTGCAGGATCAGAGGTTGGATTTCCATCATGTTGGTGTGTACCTGATAGAGTTTGCTACTTCTGGGTTTCATGGAGGTGGTAGTGGTAGTGGACATGATGGTTTGGTTAGTAATCACATCCCTGGGAGTTTTAGAGGGACTGTTGAGAGATGTTGTGTTGCGGATGCTTCCCGATATCCTTACTTCATTATGATGCATGGATGTGAGTACTGTTTATATTGGGATCTAGGTGGTGACAAGATTGGTATTGTTTTTTGGATGGGTCCCAATGGATTGCTTCACCACTTCCGACACGGTGAAGTTGAGATTAGAGTAGCGCAGAGGAAGTCGAAGGGTATTAGGCATGACAAACTTCCATTTCAAGTTTGGGATTCAGGGATATTTTGCGCAACTATGTTTATGCTGGTGCTACATGAGTCAGTTAGAGATGTGTGGGACATTTCACAGTTCTTCTTTTGGGCCTCCTGAGGATTGGAGTTTCTTTGTAGTGGAGATTGCTTGGGGACAAGCAATTTCAGGGAGGGCAGACTGTAATGTCCCCATTTTGTGAGCATCAGAGTTTGTAAGGATTAGCCTATCATTTGACCCTTGTAGGCTAACAGTTATGGATAGGGGGTCTTCTGTGGCAGTTACTCGGTGATTAGAGACATTACTCCTCAACTGGATTCAGGTTTTGGCCTTTGCACAGGTTATTTGACTTAGTTTGACACACTTACTATTTATAGTAAGTTACTATTTTGGGAGAGTTAGGGTTTCCAATATTAGCAGGGCACCTGAACAGAGCATATTTGCAATATCGACTGTTGATTGGACCTTTGCAGTTGTTTCTAGATTTAGTGGTGTGTACTTATTATTTATAGTAAGTCAGCTATTAGGAGTTACTATCTTTGGCAGGGCGTCTTATTACTTTGAGTTTGGAAAAATTGACCTTGGTTTTAGTTGGCATGGCGAACAGATGCATATTTATGGAGATATTAATATTTAATGTGTCATTAATGATTTTAATTAAAATGGTTTATAATATAAAGTTATAAAATGACTTTATATTAAAAGGGATTATAATATAAAGTTATAAATTAACTTTATATTCGAATGGGGCCAATGACACATTAAAAGTGTATATAATGATATTAATTATGTGCACATAAACCAAGGTAATGAGAAGGCATTAAATGCCAATTGAAGATTATAATATTTAAATGATTTTTAAAAGCCAAAATGGGTCGATTTTCTCAAAGAGGCTATAAAAGCTTTCAATGGGCAAAAAGAAATCATTCTATTGATCATTCAACTTTGTCTAAAAACTTGAAAGCTTTGGAGTTTGTGAGAAACAAGGGTTTCTGCAGATTACCAGCCATTGGAGAATGAAAACTCTTCGATGTGCAGCACTCTGAGGTTGTGAGAGATCAGCTGAAGTTTGCTAATCAGAGTGGCTTCATTCAGGGGCCATACTTGTGCTTAAATTTGAAGAACTTTAACGAGGGTTTGAGTGTTGAAAGTTTAATCTATTGCAGACCTAAGGTATTCATCATTGGCAGCCATTATCAATTAGATTTAAGCATTGTTGAATATTTTTCATTGCTGCTACAGTACCCGCGCTACAGTACACATGAATAGTGTTTGCTATGGTATTGTGCTTATTTGTGAAGATCTTGATAAGCATTTGAAGGAACTTCATGGGGAAATTCTACAGCTCATACCAGCTGCCATAGATAATGTTGTAACAACAGTTCTGGGCAGAATTATTGCAACTCCAGGCTGCACTATTGCTGCTAGGGCCATATAGAATCATCTAGTGGCTGGGTGTGTTCTTCATAGGCTGAAACACCTATGGTATTGATGAGCACACTTCATCATTGGGGATGACAAGGTCATAGTTTAATATCAGTTGTGAAATCAAGGTGGAGAAGACTGGATTATGTGTTGGGTGTCCAAAACAGTGAACTACTGTAGTTGATCAGAGGGTTTCAAGGCATGTTTACCTATGAGTTCACAAATTGTAACTCTTAGATTTTCTAGGTATTGTTGTTTTAGATAATAGGGGTTATTTTATGAACTGGGTTGTCAATACATTATGAAAATACTGAGTATTTAAGCTGGTATAAAAATCTAGAATTTTCAGCTATGTATTTCCAATGCAATTTTAGTTTTGAGTAAAAATAATTATTATTGCAACATCTCCTATTTTGCTGCATTATATTGTTGTATCAAACCATTGCCAATATATGATCAAAACACAAAGAAAAGTACAAACCCATCAAACACAAGACAAAAAACTTTATTATTCAGCATAGTTGGGGTTGAGAGACACCAGGTCTCTTACAGGAAACATGATGCCTATCTTCTTCCTTTCTACACACTTACTGTTAACTTTTGCAATCTATTTACAAATGTCTATTAGGATGAATTTGTCTTCTACATATTTGGGAAATTTATGAGGTATCCCGTCATATCTTCCAACCCTCAAGTAGGTGAATCTATTAAATGAATGAAAAAGCTACCTGTTGACAAGTTGGAAATCCTCTGGAGAAACTCTTTGCCCTAAGTCACCTTGCAATTCTCTGACCAATCTCATAGTGAACACATCATTCACTCTCCTGAAATTCTTGTAACTCTTCTCTAGCTATAAGTCAGTATAGTAATCATAAATTTGAATTTGGTCATCAAATTCATGAACATGGTTTAGTCCAGACCAGGGTCTTGTATATGCCAATGCATAGAAGAGATATGAAGACATATAAAAATACTTATTAATTGTGAAGCTAACTATTATGTCATGTAACCTGTCACTGATTAGGGTTTCCCAATCCAAGTATTGTGTTCCAACATAGATAATTTGAATAAATAAGTACATCCATTCTTCAAAATCTTGGGCATTCACACTACCCCTTAGTCTATGAAAAAAAAACAATAATATTTGAAATTTCATCCCAAAAATGTGACCTATGTAGGTTCTTAGGAAATTGATATTTCCCCTTCTTGGGGTATATTGATGGGTGTTTTAGCACTTCTCAACACAGGCAGTGCATAAGCGCACTACCTCTCTTGAAAGGAAATCTCCAACAACAATTTGCTGAAAATTACCCCAAGGTCTCTTGAGTGTCAGATCATGACTTGCTTGGAATGTATCAATGGTTTTAATGTGATTTTGCTCGTAATCATAGGGAAACCTTATGTAAGTTAAGTTGGAGGGGAATTGGTTCTTCAAATGGAGTTCTTAAAGTGTGGAATCGATGTGTAGTTGTTGCAGGTTCAAAACAACAATCTAGAACTCTATTTTCATCTTCAGATTTGGCTTTACAATGTGCAGTGAACTTTTTCTAAACTACTATTTAAAAGAAAAGTCAAAAGGGCAGGGGAGAGAGTAATTTCTTAGACCAAAAACTACTGATGAACAGTGATAGTGGAGGACTCTACAATGGACAACCTTCCTAAAATTGAGTTCCACTTAACCAAATTAACTCACAGTCTCATGAAACCAGTGCAATCTTCTAAGGTCTACAGATTTTCAACCATTCATTCACCATAAAGCATGAATAAAAGATAGAATTTAAGTGCAACATTCAATTCATGTCCAGACTAGCTTTACACTGCTATTTATCATCAACAAACAACAAAAAGCATGGACAAGGAAGGGCATCAACATAGCAAAATTCTTCAATACCAATGAACAACATCTACTAATCTACCAAAATCATGTAAAAACCATAGAACAACAAAGTTAATCTATTCAAATTCACTAACTATGAGGAGAAGAATCATGAAACATGAAATTGGAACTCAAGAATCCACCAAAATCAATGAATTTCTATTAAAATTCTAGCAACATGTCTTAACAACAACTCAACTCTCTCTTGAAAATGAGAGGAGACCCCCTATTATAGTGTCCAAAAAGAAAAATGAATGGCCAAGATTCAATCTCATTGTGTGGCCAAGATTGACTACAAATTAGGGTTTCACCTACCCCCAAATATTTTATAATTTAAAATTCATCTTTGTCTTCTAGCCTATTTTGTCTTTTAGTGGGCAGCACTGTAGCACTTTGTCTTTTAGCTGATTTCCTTTGCTATAGCTACTTTGTGAGGAATTCATTAGCGATGACAGGGTTTCCTTCTTGTTTCTTCATAGTAGCATACTCCATGAACTTGCTAATTAATGCACGAAGCTTTCTCCACTCCATTATATTAGATTGGAGCACCTGAAATTTCAATTTCCTGGACTTTCCGGTAATCACATCCCAAAATTTGTCACATTTCTGCATATTCTTTATCACTTGCTCAGATTGAGCAAAGGCTCATGCAAAAAAATCCATAAAGGCTAGTGTGAGGGTATCGGTGGCTCCATCATCCATCTTCTTCTGGAAATGTGGCTTTATCTTCTCCGGGTTGAGCTTAACGACGGGCATGTCAAAATCTATCATTAGCTTCAAATACTCCTCACAGGTCATCCTAATTTCTTTGGCCCAATCAATATCAAGCTCCACTTCATGGAGCACTCATTCCAACATTTCTTTCCTATGGTCAAGGCCTAGCTTCCATGTTTCCACGAGCCAATGATCATCTTCTGCCAGTGCTAGCTCCTTTTCCCAAGATTTCTCAGGTATCTTGAGGATAGCCTCAAGTTTGGGATATATAATCTTGTACAACTATGGGAAGTCGGTGCATTATTTTCTTGTGCCTTCAGGCTATTTTTGCACCTCTAAGAATTTATTTGTTGTCCTGATAGTGCGACTAATGCCCATATTTCCATTGTAAACCACCCGTCAGAACCAATCTTCAGTGGCCTTCATCCAATTCTTTCTCCTTTCTAGCTTGCTAATGTGATCTTTCGAGAGCAGCAGTGGCGGTGCTGATGATGTGGTGGGAAGTTCCTCAGTGGAAGACCATTATTGTATATAAGCTGTTAAATCTACCACTTGTGCTTTTAATTCCTCCTTAGAGGATTTGTCCTTATGCATTTGATGCACAATAGTAGCAACTAATCCCTGAAGATGATCAATTTTTTTCTCTCTCGTGGCTGTTCCTAGGTCAATAGTGGAGATGTTATAGCTGACTTCATTTCCTTCAACCACCGAAGTAGCTATCTATACAGTCCTAGATCCCGAGGCATCCGTTGTTAAGTGGGATCTTACCCTCCACTTCTTTTCCTTCTTTGTTCCTATCTGTGCTCAAGCCAGGATGGCCTCTAGCCTTTCCTTCAGATACATAAGAGTAGGGGTCTTCTTCTCCAATTGTTTTTCTAGCCATTCGAGCACCTGGGACCCCTCTTTTGGTGATTCACAATCACCTTCATCCTATTGAGTATGATGGACCTTCGTTTCCTTACTACCCAGAGCCTTTTGTTCTGTCTTTTCTTCCTCTTCTTCATTTGAATCTCAGATAAATACAGTTTCTTTCTCTGGAGATTCAATGGCTATATGTTCTTTGGGGCTATCTTCCCCTTCATATGTCTTCTCTTCTTCTTCTTGTTCTCGCTTGTGTTCTTCATGATGTTCTATTTTTGGGCTTTTCCTTGTTTCAGCCTCTTCTTCAGGCTTGTCTTCTTCTTTCTCTTCCTTTTCTTTTTCTTCTTGTTCTCCTGAAGGAGGCATTTCTTCATCATGTTCGGAGTTCTTACCCTGCTCCCTTGTTGGAGGTTTTGTGCTTACCTCCATTTCTTTGTCTGTTTCCTTCTCCTCATCAGAGGGTCACTTTTCAACGTCTTCTCCAACATCCCTAAGTTGTTGGGTCAACTCTTCCTCGAGCTCTGGATCAAAAGTTTCCACAATATATTTTGTGCCTGGTTTCTCAACATCTTCTTTAGAGAATTGTGATTCCTCCTCATGCACTACTTCATCAATAACCAGATGCTAATGCTCAGGATGCTCATGATAATCATTTACTTCTTCCTCCATTTCTTTAGTTGCTTCCCTTGTTTGTCTCTCTAACTCCTCAGAGATTTTCATTGTTGCTTCCATTTTTGGTGGCTCGGTTAGAGGAGTAGGAACAGGAAGGCTGACAACAACTTGGGCCAGGGTAGCCTGCACTGCTGGATTCAAAAATACTCCTAATAGCTCCGTTGGTATGTTTTGCATATGTTGAGCAAAGGCTTCTGGGAGCGAGAGGGTGGGCATTGTCATTGTTGTAGTGGCTAATGGAAGGGTCATTGATGGAGACATAAAGGCAAAAGAGAGTGGAGAAGTGGTGGCAGAGGAAGAATCTACCACCAAGATTGGTGTAGTAGGCAAGGTGGAAGCAAGGTGGATTGAAATGTCCACCGCAGGTGGAGAAGAAGCAAGCATTGCTTGAGAAGCAAGATGAGGAGTGATATCAGTGGCAACAATAGTTGTGGCAGTGAGAACAGAGGCAACAAGTAGCCCGAAATTTGGTTGCTCAGCCTCTTCTTCCTCTCCCTAGCAGAGTGGGTCCTCTTGTATAGTGAGCATTTCTGTGAATCCCCCCGACTTCTTTGATTTCTTGGAAGGATCACCTTTCGATGCTTTCCTTGAATACACCTTGTGTTTGGGTTGGCATTCAACCACCTCTTTTATTTTCCTTGACCTGGTAGCTGGAGGAGATTTTGAAGTTTCTTCAATCAGGGCAGCAACAGTTCTGTTATCCATCTTTCTCTCAGGCTCATCCTTGAGCTCACCGTAGGTTAAAGTAGCTCCTTGTAGTTTCAATTGAGTGATCTTCCCATCAATCCATTACTTTGTTCGAGCTTCAATTGGCTTCATCAAAATATCAAGGTCATTGACCTCTTCCTCATTCCAATCACTCAAAGGTAGCGGTAGATTGGCAACAACATCATTTATAGGATCTATCACTATGTTTTCATCTTCTACAACTTGATCCGGCACTAGAAACAAGTTAACTATTTTAACAAGGTATGTCGTCATGTGCATGTAGTGCCTCATGCAAACTTCTTTATCATCTCTGCAATCTTCCAAAAAGTCCTCGACATTGTGCCGATGTGCATATTCTACCTTGACCATCTTCTTTAGTTTGCCATAGGGGTCCATTCGTGGCTTGGCGGTGTGGAACTCCAAGTTATATTCATTCAACTCCTTATCAGAATATTTTGCACACTGGGATATGAGGATTGCATACATACCCTGGCCAAATGTGAGTGGATAAGGAATTCCTTGCTGGTGTTTGTCACTTAGGAGGGTATGTGCACACTACAATTTCCTGGAGAGCTCAAGTAATACCAACCGATCATTTGGATACCAGGGCAGCTTATATGGTTTCTTCGAGAAGACCTCGGTAATGATGTATGTAAACTTGGGAAACTGAATAAATAGAAAGCTGAACCGGTGGATGAAGGAATTGGCACTATGTGTGACTCTCCTTTCGAAGGCACCCCCAAGCAATCTGATGATGTTCCCGATGAAGGCATCATTGAATTTGCAATAGTCTTTTTTGAAGTTTTTGAATTGAAGCTGGGGGTATCTGTCATATACCTTCAGTTCCCTCCCCGAAGTTTGGCTTGGTGCCAAAAATAGACCCCTGTATTGAGCATGGTCAACTAGTAGATAGACCAGGTATGAGGTCATGTAGAATTGTGAGGTTTTCTTTACTGCCACAAACTGCTCATGGAGGTAGTTGCTAATCATTCTTTCCCAATAGAATTTGGTCTTCCCTGTAATGATCTCCTCTATGAAATAGAGCATCCATTCTTGGAAGAATGCTGCAGTTGGGAGGCCCATAACTCTGCTCAATAAGGTTACAAAATCATGGTAATCTTCATAGAAATCGCTCCTAAAGAGCTCCTAGGGTACTTTGTTTGCACTACCCGTCTTCTCCTTTAGCCAGTATCGATTAATCAATTTCTTGCACTTGAGGGGGTCGACCTTCCACATGCTCTTGGCGTATTCTTTGGTTGCCTCTTCCATTTCATCAAAGGTGGGTATATGGAAAGTTTTCCTGATAGACTTGGCAGACAAATCAACTAATATGTTGCCATCCCTATCCACTATTCTTGTTGTGCTTTCCTGATATGCCTCTCTGTAGGCCATTACTAATTCGGGGGCTATGAGGGTAGGCGAGAAACCAACAGCCTTGGCCAACCCACTTCCTCTAATCCTTTTGGAATTCTATATGGTAGGGTTGACAATGAACCTCTGCTTGAATTCATCGATGTCAATATGCCCCAAGTTAGTATCTGAGACCTTGTCCCAGTCTGCAGTGACCTTTGACTTAAGTTCCTCTCCTTGGAACTTGTACTTCATTTGATCCTTGTCTTCTTTGCCCCTTGGTGCCTTGGAAACTTTCTTTCCCTTTTCCTTTTCTTCGGATGCTTCCAAAGGTCCCGCAGCTGGTTCCATATATCCTGTAAGCAAGGGATTAGTAAGCACATTCAAGTGTAAAACATGAGAAATGTTAGCAAAATCCAACAAAAATAACATTAGATAGAGTAATTCATCATCTAAGGATCCTAACATTTCTTTCAGATCATCTCTAGCCTTTTGCTTGAGGGAATTATGAAAATGTAGGCCCAAGGGTGCGAACTTCCCTGGGCTGGTAGCTATTTTGAAAACAACTGCAAATGAACGACAATCAGGGCATGACGGCCCACATGGTTCCACCTGCATTAGGATTTTGGTCATAAAGTGGGGGCCCACTAGGGAGATCAAGCCATTTTAGCACATGGGTCAAATAAATTTTGAAGCTCTAAAAACGTTAAGTTCATCATTTAGGCATGTAGATGCAGGGAACCTCTTGGCTATTTGGAGCTCTATTGTTTGAAATGACACTAGCAAGGCAACGCCTTGCAATGCGGGATCCACAGTCTCAAAGGATGGCAACATTTGTTCTTTGAAGCATTCATTGTTTAACCGGACGTGGGTGAGGAGGTGTAGAAGGATGTTGGATGATTGTCATTCGGGATGGTGGGAAGAGGACGATGGTCTGTGTAGAGTAGCTTGCATGGTCAGGTCCGAAGGAGTCCTTGAAATCGAGTTATTGGTTCATCATTGAGTGGATGGATCTCATGAAGTTGGGTTCCGCATAGCGAGTTGACAAAATTCGTTGGCAGTTTGAAGCAACGAGAGTGGGACAGAGTTCCATAGGCGACCACCCACGTGGGTAAGCCCGCAAGACACTTGACACTTAATTGTTTGCTTCAGACCCCAGATGGTGGTGGTGAGTGTGGGCTCCACGAGGCAGAGAGATGGTCTACTAGGGCCGTTCAGGACGGTGAACTTGAAGCGGAAGCCCACGGACGAAGGTCCGCAATGAGGAACTCGCCAAAAGGGCAACACTTAGTCATTTTCTTAGGATAGGGGACTGGATGGAAATGGCTAGGGTGGGGCCTGACTACCAGAATGACATCAGGATTTTGCTATTTGGGAATGGTCGTTTATGCAGCGGTGGGAGGATAGCGGCGGTCCGCATTGGATGGTCCGCTGGGGTTTATGCACTTAAGTCTGTATTGACGGACATGGTTTGCATGGGACCTGTGAGGTGGGTGGCCAGGGAAAGTATGACATTTAAAAATGACGTGATATGAGGGGTGATCTAGAGGCGGAAGCCCGCCTTTACGGACTTGACGGGGATGGAAGATCTTAGTTTTGACTAATGTTTTCATTTAAGTTTTGAAATGCAGCTAAGGGCGAGCATCTTCTCGCATACGCGGCCCCGAAGGAGGCAAAGGCCGACCGTTTGAAGGTTTATCATTTGAGGAACAGGGCATCGGCGATTGGCATGATGCAAACCTGTAGGGTATGATGACCCTTGTTGAAGAATGACCGTGAGGGGTGAAGGTTCCACATGAATTTTATTGCCGATTTCAAGGGATTTTCCAAATTTTAAAACATGGGTTTTATCCGGCCTAATGTCTTTTAGCTAGTTTTCAAGTTTTCCCTCTTGAGATTTTGACAAATTTGAAATAATTGAAGGAAAAACCAAAACATGGGGCACGATAGAGTTTCTACCTGGAAGACCCACAAAAATTTGATGAAGAATTTGATGTTAACAATGCACAAGTGACAACAAGACTTTGTGGGCATGGGAGGCGGCGATATCAACAAACTTTGACAAGTCTTCTGAAAGTGTGCAAGTGAAGATGAGATGTTGGGGAGGTCTATTTATAGACTTTTCAACATTTATTATTTTCCATTAATGTGGGTACGACGGCGGCTAAAGTTGGTGGATGCTCATTTCAAAAGCACGACAGCTGGGACATCAGGGTCCACAAAGCGGACGACACCCAGGAGCTGGCCATTTGGCAAGTCGACAGTGAAAAAGGTGAAGGGCCGTGGATCCCACTAGGCGGGAGGATGTCTCGAGGCGGCCATTCGGAACGACGAAAATGCCATAGAATTTTGCATCGAGTGGCCCGCAAGGGCGGACCCACACTCAATGAAAGACAACAGTTTCAAAGTCTGAAAGAAAACTGCCAAGGGAACTTCACAGAGGCTAAAGGCCTAGAAATTTTTGAAGCAGTGAAACTTGGTCAACATAAGATGGCATCTATAAGACCCATTGACCACTTAGGACTCAAAAATAGGGGGCACACAAAATGAGGCGATGATAAAAGCAACCCAACAAGGTGAAAAGAGAGGGTCCCCATTCTGAACGGGGCGTGTGTGCTATAGGCACAACAAGGTCACAAATCACTTCTTGGCGATGATATTTTTAAAGTATCCCTTATTTTCAGAAAAATGACACTAAGACAATGTAAAATTGAAATCTGCAAAAACCTCCCTCTCGAGAAATCTGAAACAACCACTAATGGTAGCTCTATCAAGGGTTATTAGTAAATTGTCATCATTTATCATATTTTCCCTAATCTCAGGATTGTGGTGATTGATGCATTCCCAAATGAGGTCTGTGCATTGCATGGCTATAGGGAAAGCAATCGCTTCTAACAAGCCACTCTCTACTAACCTCTGAGTGATAGGAGCCCTGTCTGGTTTGTTTATCGTTTCCTTAAATTCTCCCAAATTAACATGCCCTATCTTGGTGTCACCTATCTCTGGAAATGTACTTTCCAAACCAGAGAAATGTTCATATCCTAAGTATTTATACTTCATTGTTTCTCAAATTTAGGCAGTGAAATTCTAGATTTTTTTTCCAGCGTTTCCCTTAAGAATACCAACTTTTGATTCGAGAAAATCCTTTGAATGTAAGTAAAACTTGATAACCAGGAAATTTTTAAAGAGTGTTTCTTACCGACTTATATCTCCTCCAATGATGGCTCTATGAAGAATTCTACTTAAATTCTATTTGCAATTCTTTTTCGCAATTTTTCTTCTTCGAGCTCAAAAAACCCCAATTTCCTTTACAAATTGTGAAGAATAATTACATTCTAGAGCACTCTAATATTCATATAACTCGGCACTTACTTCACCTTACTTAGCTTTGATAGTAATTAATGCTGGTAGGTGGTCTAATTAGTGCTAATTTTGAACTCATGTTGTGCAAAGGAGAGCCGAGTTTTTGAAAGGTTCTTGAAACCCTGTCAGAATTTGACAAAGGTTTCAAAATCTTAATCGACTTTAGCTTCAAACAATTATTTCTTTTCTTCCCAAATTTTTATTGGATGAGGTACAATATTAAGTTGCGAGTCAGGTTCTGTTAAGGTTGTGAAAACCTCATTAGGAATCAACGTAGTTTCCACAACTTCGTTTGATGTCGATAAAGACTAAAGAATGACTCAACCTTTCTTCTTTGGCCACAAAAAGAAAGGTTCTTGGTTCAATGTCAGAGTTTGACATGGTTATGAAAACCTTATCAACTTCTAATAATAATTACTAAATTGAGAAGAATTTTCACTTTTCCTATCTCTTGGAACACTTTTTATTTCAAATGAAGATTCTTCGGAAGAGTGATAGGTTTCAAAAACCATTGTGACCTCCAACAGAGTTTTGAAAACTTTTATAAAGATTGACTCTTTGGATCTCAACTTTTAACAACTCAAGAGACTTAATTGAAAGAGACATAAGTTGTGATACCCCATTAGGTTTTGACAAGGTTGTGAGTACCATGTCGGTTCTCGATGATTGTTCTAAAACCATTACAAATAGCTAATTTTAAGATAAAAATTTAAGTATGAGAATTTTACAAGTATGACTAACACTTGAACAATCTTTGACGATGGATAAGGCTCAGACTTAACCATAAATAAGACCTTGAAAAAGGAATGAAACATGATGAGCTAAATTTAAGGCAACAATATGTTATTGGGTTTTTGGTTGTTATTTGGGTTGATAGTAAATCTTTTAGTCTGACAATGGTATGCTCTATCTCCCACTAGTTGGGACATAATATGTAATATTTTACAAACTTAAATATAAAATAATGGGAGAGGGCCCTAATTTCTCACTTGAATGATAAAAGAAAAATTATGATGGACCGTGAAAATGCCATATCTTTGATCTATGATAATCACAATATTGTTTGTTCATAAACCATATAAAAATCCTACAAGGCCACTAAAGCCTCACTTGAGATATGTTTTGAAGAGTAGTTTAAAACTATAATCTTGAACTTTGGTTATTGTGAAGGTCACTACTAATTGAGTTCTTAGGAATCCTCTTTAGAAGAAAACCCATGGTTTTTTATCAAGGTGAAATATCTTCATTTAAACAAGTGTTTACAATTTAACTAAAAGTTCCCTAGCTATATAATGGAAAGAAGGGGTACTACCAGTATAATTACACCATTGAAATATACCCATCTTTACAATACTCAAAAACCATAAAAAAGTACAATTTTAAAGGAGAGAAAATCTTTATGGTATGATTCCATGGAAAGATGTAGGTACTCTCAATGCTTTGGGAAAGTTACATAACCCACAAAGGGTTAGGGGAGATATGAAAACATTCTAAATAAAATTGTAATTGAAGTGAACTAATATCACCAATAAAGCCTATGTCTAAATTGAGTTTTGACATATTGGCCTCCCTAAAATGGAAAAGTGTAACTAAGTCTAGGATGACATGGATAAATGCAATATCTTAGTTTTATAGGGATTCCTTCTAGAAAGGAAAATACGGATCCTTGATTACATCATGAGAAGAACCTATCTTGTATATATTAGAAATTTTTATGACAAATTTTATTTTGTATAGGTGTAAATGAAAGTGTAAAAGTAATATTTGTAGGTTCTTGATAGATCATTATGAATTGCCAATTAGTAAGATCAATTTTTTCTACTCACAACCACCTAATTACATAAAGAGGTAGATGGGAGAAAGTTTTGACTATATTTAAAATTATCGATTATGAATAAAAATATAGTGGCAATTTTTTAATTCCAAAATTGTCCATTTGAGACCTAAATGGATAATCACAAGTTGGATGGGTTCAACTACAAACAGGTAAGTACCATGAAACAATTATGGAATGAAGGAACTAAACAATACATGAGCTAAAGTGGATATAAGCTATCCAAAGCACTCAAATGCTAATAATCATCTAAAAATTTGGTTTTTTTTTATGATAACCCATTCCAACACACTAAAATCCACATATAAAAAAATCAATAAATATTTTTATTATATACAATAGGTAATTTTAGATTTCGTCCAACAAAATTTAAAAGAAAATTTAGATTATTTTTTATTCAATGCCAATAGGCTATTATTGAAGAGATTTTGAGTTTCATCCCTAATATTATATCATCAAAGAATGTGATCTAGTTAGATTAAAAATGTTAGCGTCAAGTTTGTCTTTTATGTACAAGCCCTTGGATGCATAATAATGGAAAGTGCAATGGCTTAACTATACTTTGATATTGTCCTTTAAACAAGCTTAACAATGAATAGAGGCCCAAGTAAAACTTCTCACTTGGATCCACACACTAAGGGGAACATTTAAGGATAAAGTGGAACCCAAAAAAGGATTTATTTAATTGTTCTCTACTTGATGATTGTTTGGCTCTTTGGGTAGTTAGTTTAATGCCCCACCTTTCCCTTCATTTATAGTCCACCCAAACCTAGGCATCTTAATACTATTAGTGATTCTTTACATTTTTTCCACGAAACAACCTTTGATGCATTTTAAAATTTGTAAACTAACTTGTTAGATTCAAACTAGAAGTAAATAATAAGAAATGCAATATGATATCTTAAATTTTAAGATTTCTAGTTAAATACTATTTATAAATCAAATTACATATTCAATCAAAGTAATATTTTAAGATTAATTTTGGGTAGTGGATTAATGGTTAGAAATTCTTATGTAATGTTTTTTGGGAGGTTAAGCTAGGTTGTATATTATCACTCTAAACATGATAAATACATATTTAGGCTTTTCATGAAAATAGAATAAGGTAGATTTGATATCTAATCTCTCCACTTTCTACACCTACTTAAAAATATACAATTAAAAGAAGGTAACATATACGCCATTCATGGATACCATAAGGTAGATTCCAAAGCATTCATGGATACACCATTAATGAAATATTTTACTTTAGAAGGTAGATTCTAGACCATTCATGGATACCACTTTCCAATTTTAAACCATATATGCCATGGCTTAAAGATTAATTTTCCCTTCTACCTTATTTTGTCTCTCCATAACTACATTGTTGTTGGGGCTTAGCCCCCTCCACTAGGGCTTGATCACATGACACTATATAAATAAAACCTCTCTGTTAGTCTGAAAAAAAACCCCTCCAAAAGGCATAACACTATGAAATTAAGGAAATTGACCCCCCATGTTGTTTGTTTCTATTGAGAGAAGCCCTAGCTTGAAGCCCAAGCCAGGAGGGAAAAAAGTTACTAAAACCAACAAGGTGTCTCCTGGGGTTGACACTCCCCCTCTAGTCTTCATGATCTCCTCATAACAACTCTGGAAAAAGAAAAAGTATGGCCTTTCCAAATAAAAAGTACTCCTCTAAGCTCCCTATCAAAATCACCCAATGCAATGAGAGTTTGCTTGTTCTTGAGGCCTCCCCTAAAAAAAGGAAAACTCTCCTCTTCCATTTCTACCAAAAACAAAATAAAATAAAATTGTGATGTGTCTGAAGATAGTCCCACTAATATTTTAGATGTTGAAGGTGATTTGAATTGCATGCTTATGTTGAAGCATAATCCCTTGCTATCCTTGGGGGGTAGAATATTTGCTAGGTTGGCCAACCAATTGGCTGTGGGGCCCTCTCTTGGGTCCAAATGTAAAGAAACTATCCCCTCCTCAGAATCAAAGGGTGATGATTCTAAGGATGAGGAATTTTCTCCTCAGCCAAAAATGTTTGAGGATGATCTCCTTTATGAGGAAAAAATGGATATGTTGCAGACGAAAGCTTTGAAAGATCAATTAGTGGGAATGTAGGAGGAGCTAGGCCTTGGTAAGGAGAAAGAGGAGCTGAATGATGATGGGGAAGGCGAGATTGATAAAGAGGAAGAAGACTAAGAGGCCCTTGGTGATGAAGAGGAGGAAACAGAGGAGGATGAGGATAATGAATCTGAGGAAGATGTTAACCAGGTGTCTCAAGAATAAATTTTGGTTGTTCCTCGACATAGTGATCAAAAGGAGGCTAATAAAGATGTCTTGATGTGTAGAGAAGAAGGGATACCCTCTCATTCTAAGTATCAAATTGGGAATTTACACCAGGAGCTTCAAAAGCTAAAAGCCATTAATGAAACTGATAAGGAAAAGAGTAAAATTATAGAGAAGGCCATTTGTAGCCTCACTAAGGTTATCCATGGTATCATGATGAAAGCTGTTATGGGAATGGTATCGAGAAAATCCAAATTAACAAACATAAAAAGAAACTTAGTGTGAATGAAGACCACCAGAAGACCAAATATAATGTGAAACGAAGGATGGACCACTCTAATGAAGATGGGGTGGAGCCGATGGATGCTTTGCTATATAATTAAGACCTTATCAACTAAGTTTTTCCTTGTGACCTTGGTGCTATTTTTTGGTTGCAAATTTTCTATTCTCTGGCGGTTGGGGTTTTTTGTTGTTTTGTTTTTTTAGTGGGCCTGTGTGCCTTGTAACTTCTTATTTTGGCCTGCATGCCTACAGTTTTAATTTTCCTATATTAATGTCTTAAACTATTGGGTTAGGGCCCTTTTCCATGCTTATTGAATAAAAAACATATATCTAGATAATTCATACACAATTATCATTGAATGCTAATTTATATTGTAAGAGAACTATTCAACAATTCAATAAACATGAAATAGAGTTTTATAATTTTTGTTATATATTTTTATACTAGAGGAGGGTTAAGACTGCTTTATTTACCCTAAGCTTGGTAGTTTACATTTAACTTGAACAAAATAAGGTAATAATATGACTTATTCATACATAGTTGAGATTCCTTACTAGTTTATCTTGGTGGAAAACACCATCCATATAACAAGATTTATGGAGTTTATTAATGTGTCATACCTATTTTAATATTGTGTGTGTTGGCAAGGTTCAAGTTACTCTTGACCTCTAGGGATACAAAATTTGAATAATATAAGGTAACTAGAAAGGAACATACGAGGAAATAATTGTCCTTGTGGGCTTTCACATGAATGGTTGAAAGCCTAAGCTTGGACAACAATATTTTAATTAAAGGTAAATAGGAAGATAAATTCTTGGAAATGAATTTCCCGGTGGAAATATGTGATGTGTTCATCATGAGAGTAAATATTGAAATATAAAAATATATAAATAAAAAAACCCATGAAAATAAATCCTCTCGTAGACTCAAATTATCCTTTATCTTAAAAAAACTAAAATTACATTCACCTTCTATACTTATAATTTTTTTATCAGTCAACACTATAAATTTACACTACATCAAATATCTTAGTAGATGATGCTACTAAATGTTAATAATAATGAACAAAATTTTAAAAAATCATTTCCTAAACAAAATATCCATTAATGATCAAAATTATAATAAGAAGTGATAATAAATGTCAACCTTGAGGCAACCTAATATATTAGTTAAGTGATTTTTTATTAAAGACAATAACAAGGTCCATAATTTAAAAAATAATAAATAAATAAATTAAAAGATTCAATAATTTATATCTTCTCTATGTATAAAGTGATAAATATAAAGAAATTGAAGTACATAAAAAAAAAGATTTAATAATTGAATAAATTATTTTAGATCTTATTTATGCATAAAAATCATAAATATAAAAATATAAAAAAAATCAACAATTAAATAATCAATAATAATTTTATAACCAACTTCTAAGAGTAGATGAAGCTATTGGAAAACATGGATGATAGTCCCATGTTCATTTCTTTGGATTTACTCCCACATGAGTGAAGGGCAGCTCATATAGACAAAGGTTATAATAGTAGGTGTTAAGACTTTGACATAGATGATGGTCTCAGATTCGATTCCTTGGATTTACTCCCGCATGAGTGAAGGGTAGCTCATATAGATAGAGGTTATAATAGTTTGTGTTAAGACTTTGACATGGATGATGGTCCCAGATTCGATTCCTTTGATTAACTCCCACACGGGTGAAATGAAGCTCACATAGACAAAAAATATAATGGTACGTGTTAAGACTTTGACATGGATGATGGTCCCATATTCGATTCCTTGGATTTACTCCCACATGAGTGAAGGGAAGCTCATATAGATAGATGTTATAATAGTACGTGTTAAGCCTTTTTCATGGATGATGGTCCCAAATTTGATTCCTTGGATTTACTCCCACATGAGTGAAGGGAAGCTCATATAGACATAGGTTATAATAGTACTTGTTAAGACTTTGACATGGATGATGGTCCCAAATTCGATTCCTTCGATTTACTCCCACATGGGTGAATGACAACTCATATAGACATAGGTTATAATAGTACATGTTAAGACTTTGACATGGATGATGGACCCAGATTCGATTCCTTGGATTTACTCCCACACAGGTGAAGGGCAACTCATATAGACAAAGCTTATAATAATACGTGTTAAGACTTTGACATGGATGATGGTCCCATATATCGATTCCTTCGGTTAACTCCCACACGGGTGAATGGCAGCTCATATAGACAGAGGTTATAACGTATGTGCTAAAACTTTGACATGAATGATAGTCCCATATTCGATTCCTTCCGTTAACTCCACACGGGTGAAGGGCAGCTCATATAATCAGAGGTTATAATGTACGCGTTCAGACTTTGACGTGGATGATAGTCCCAGATTCGATTCCTGAGAATTACTCCCACAAGGGTGAAGGGCAGCATCTCATATAGATGCGGATCCCACCGGATATTGATTCCTTGCATAAATAATGGAATAAAATAATTTTATAAGCAAAAATGATAAATATTTCTTCTAATCTGACTAGTGCAAGAAGGAAAAGTGGGATAGTGTGAAAGGGACTTACCAGATTAAGCAAAGAAGCATTTCCCCAACTGCACGTCCCATAATCGCATTTTTCCGGTGGCCACCAGTCTAATGTGGCGCATATAAAATCAGCATCCGTCTCAGCTATGGCGGCGTTTCCATTGATTGAAACGTTGGCAAACACAGAAGCACTTGTACTCAAACCATCTTTACTTAGCCGTTGAAAGAATACGTTCCAACACGCCCAAATCCAGAAACAACAGAAAGCCATGGATAAAGTAGGTGGAACTCAGAGCAAAGTATGGTAATGGCGGAGGTCGATTCTCAGCTTTATCCGCTGACCTTACATTGACATGGAAATCAATAGAATTTCAAGTTCAAGCTCTTCGATGGAGAGGAAATAAAAAGGTCTCTATTTGAGAAATCATGGTGGTCTACCAGGAAAACCACGGCGAATAAGCCACAGATTCAAATTACGAAAACAAATTATTTTTATTTTTTGCAGAAACAGAGAATGTATACAACTGCGGTAAGAGAACAGGCCGCACGACTTATTTGAAATTTTCTTCGTTTGGGCTTTTGAACGCGTTCTTAAGCGCAGTGACATGCTGTTAGAAATTTAAACACGATTGATACCAAAATGATTATATGATAAGTTTTAAATTATTATTATACGATTTAATAATAGTATTTTATCATTTTTCCAAAGTTAATTTAACTTAAAAGTGGAGTTTTTATTATATCGACCATAGTTTAAGAGTACTATAGAGGGAGGTTTTGACATTTGTTCCAGATGTTTTTAATGTTTATTTTTAGGTATGTAGTTTGTTTATTTTTAATTTGTTTTATTATGTTTTTTATTAAATAAAAGGAAAAATCAAGGGTTTTTTTTTTTAAGTTTGAAGGTAAGATTATCATCTAATGAAAGTCTAATAAACTATTAGAATAATATTAGTAACAAACTAATATCAAAGATAGTACTGAAAATAGTAGCAAAAGAATTAACAACTAACCAATAGGAGAACTTGCCGAGTTACGAAGGCTTGACACAACCTCTCATTCTTATGATATCATGTGCAACTTCACATTTAGTAGACTCGACTTTTTGAACTAGAATCTTCCACGACAACTTTCCCCTTTTTTTAGCTAACTTTGATACCCTTCTATAAAAACTTTTGAAGTTTTTGGCAATGAAATAGAGGCTTTTTTTACTAAAATTAATCATATTATTGATTGAGTCCTTCAATTCCCTAAATTTCCTTTTCATTGCATGCACACTTTGTTGAAGAATGCCTATCTCTTTCTTTCTTCTGTAGAAAATTATATAGGGTGCAACATACTTTTTATTCACTTCCTTTACCTCCCCTCTCTTTTCAAGTTGATCAATTTTAACAAGGGTTTTAGTCTTTTTGGTTTAATTCTTTTTAGTCTTCTCTAGGGGATTTTCCACTCTTTTATTTTTATTTGGTGGCCTCCTTGTCGGTTGTTTGTCACCTTTGGTCTAGATTTCCATATTTAGATTCTTAGCATTAGTAAAGGATTTTTTGGGCATTTTAGTAGCATTAGTTTTGTTTGAAGGCTCCAAGTTAGATTTTTAAAAGCTTTGTTCCTCTTAAAAATCATTTTTCTTCGAGTCATAATTCATATTGTCATCACTTTATTTAGAATTTTATTTTCATGCCCCTTTTTTTCATTTAATTTAAGTTAGTAGATATTAAGTCTTCTTTGTCTCTCATGTCTCCCTAGTCTCGTTTTGTTGTGTTTTCCCCTTCTGAGTATGTCTTTCCTTTCAAATATATTTTTCCTTTCCTTTTTTTAGAGTTTTGGAGTTCTCCAATTAGTTATGTCTTCCATCCTTCCCCTACTCTTTTCCTTGTATTTATTAGACTTGCAGACCTATCTTTACCAACATTCCCATTACTTGACTCTCGATGCCTTGACCTATGACACGAGTCTTGAATCTTGTAGTTTTTCCAACCCTTGGACCTTGGTATTTTCGCATTTGGTTATGTTCTCTTTCCAACTCCCCAACACATGTAATATTATTACTAGTTTATTTTGGTACCATAACTTTCATATGCAGGATCTTTCCTACCCATACTCATTGTTCAAATTGGAACATGTGGTTTCACATTATGGCCAACCTATTATTGTTGTGACATTTGGAAATAAAAAGGGTGAATGTGTCCATTCAGGGATCATCATCTATTGCTTTATGCAAGTTCCCTATTTGGAAAATGATTCAACACTGTGTTCGAGAGTGAATATTGGAGGATGAAAACCCTTTAGCTAGAGATGATCTCATTTAGAGGTTGCATTAGAGATTAATTGGTTGCAAATTTTAATCATATTGTATTGGTTTAATTTTTCATTGCTATGGGTGTGAACACAAATTTTAATGTTGTTGTAGTTGTTGACATTGCAAACTATTTGAATGTAATTTAGTCTTATTTTGTAATAAGAGAAAGGTTGAGAGTTATATCTTTTATTTTATTAGGATAAGGTGACATCAACCTTGAAATTGTAAGTCATTTTCATGTGTCTCCATGATCCTTAGAATACGTTCTTGGATGCCTAGGGACATGGGAGGCAAAAACATTTAATATTTAATTATCTATGACATATTGTAATTGCATTCGTAGAAGTTGACACATGTTAAGTGATGGTTACAAGGCATATTAGAGGAATATTCCTTTGTGGTGTCCACTTTGGGAATGGGTTACATGTGTATTTTCATGTCAATACATGTTGAGTTGTGTCATTTTCATTTCTTCCTGAGTTGGGCAACCAAGTGTGCATGTTGTTGCATGTAGTATTTTGTAGCTTTGGAGCTGCTAGAGAGTTATGAATCATCCAAGATTGACCAAATTTGACTAGCTATGGTTAGGCACCGATGTGCAAGCCATGCAATCATTTATTATTTTTTACTATATTTATGGTCCATCCATTATGCTAGGAATGGGGTTTTGTAGGTGATTTCTACCTCTTGTTTTGGGATATTGAAATGGTTTTCTCTCTCACAATTCTCTATAAATTTGGAGCCTTGTAATAGTAGTTTCATGATTTGAGTTGCAGGTAACAAGGTGCTGTTAGATTTCTGAAATATTGTAGTTTTGGTGTATTGTTGTTGATACATAAAAATGTGGTACACCCTAAGTTTAATACTCATGACCTAGGGTGTATTCCATCATTTCTAGGATTTCATTAAGATGCAAATCAACAAGGTGCATAGATTGACTTTCAACCTCAAAGGTGAGTTAAGTAGACTTGGATCTACATCTTTTTGAGTCTTAAGAATGATTTATAAATGATTTGAAATGATTAACCTAATGATCCTATATGCCCTAATATAAAAATACAATTTCTTGAAGATAAAAAGATAGAAAAAAAACTCTACAAGTGGATCTAGAAAGTGCAGATTGATGTGTACCTATCACCAAAATTTGAATGTGAGTGCTAAAGAAGGACTAGGTCGCCCTTGGGCGATTGGGTCTTTGTTAGGGTGTCTTTCTAAATTTTTTGGGTCCTCTAGTGCTGGATATGAGCTTCTATTTTCCACTTGTCCCACTGTTGGAATGTCATCAATAAATTTTGTAATTGAGTTTTTATGTCTTGACAACTTTAATGACAACCAATTAAACAATGCAAAATGGATCTTCAAACTCTTTTCAATCCTTTCCAAACTTGCAACTTGCACATTTAAAAAGAGAGAAGGTGTTGTGCCATATAGGGGCTTGCCTCAGTCAAACCCCATGTAAGTATTTCCACTTCCACAATAACAATGTCAATGATAAAACCTTAATGGAAAGGAAGGAAATGATGAATGAACAAAATGTTGCAACTCACCACCCTTCAATGGTTTCCTTAAAGGACTGAAGACATACACATCACTTCAAGGATTTGGATCTTGATTGATAGGCTTGCTTGAATGCTTGAATTCTTTGGAGATCTACAACAATGTTAGCCTTCACAAAACATGAGCATGAACACACATAGAATTTGACATGATGTTGGATCTTGAATTGTTGTAATAAACTCTGATAATGTTGCTCTTGAGTGCTCTTGACAATAATATTTGTTCAATTGCATGTCTTAATTATTGCTTAGATTTCAAATGATCAAAAGACTAGGTATTTATAAGTGTTTATCTAATTTCCCAAAAATTAAATTCCAAAATCCAACACTTCATATTTGAATTTTGGATATTAAAATACCACCAACAACATATTTAAATTTGGGTCTTAACTATGAAGGTGAACCTAGTCACGCATGGGTGACTGGGTCTTGACCCAAAATTCCTTCTAGGACACTCAAAGTCGAGGACAATATAATGATTAGATGCATTTTTTTAATACTTGTCCTTCGAAAAATGGTAAAAATTAGGCTTTGGAATGCATATTTTGGAAAATTAGAAGCTTAATTAAGTCCAATAAACCAGAGGGCCAAAACATAATGTGAAATTTTAAGTATATACAATTTTCTACGTTACATTTAGCCCCCACTTTAGTGAGAGTATGAACTTACGCTCAGACTCTTACTAAAGTAGAGAAATATGTCAAGAGGGGTTCAATTATCCAAATGTAAGAGAGATAGGATGACTAACAATCAAGGAGGGTGATCAAACCCCCAAGATCTAAGAGCCCATGGGAAACCAACATAAGAACAAATGAACACACATGTATGATATGCAACAAGAAAGGATACACAAACATACAACACCAATGCTAGGAAAAAGAAAAAAAAAGGATATGGGATAACAAGCCATATTATGCTAGCTGCCATACAAATAAGAAGACACATAGGCTAGTGAGGATTGCTTCACTAGGTGAGCTCCCAAAATAGGTAGCAAAATGAGAAACACACATTAGGTCTACAAGGTGTTCCCATAACTATAACAAGAGTTACACTCCTTGATAACTTTGATAAAGTGCTACAAAATAATCAAAATTCTATGCTAATGCTTACACTAGGTTCAACCCTTGTGAACAAAGTGAAGCCAGAAATGTCAAATGTCAACACACCACTAAGTTCAGCCTCTGTGAACAAAGTGAAGCAAAAATGCCAAGTGTCAATGTCAACGTACCACTAAGTTCAACCCTTGTGAACAAAGTGAAGAAAAAACAAGGCAATGTATGCCCCCACTTTAAAGAAATTGCTAAACACCATGTTGTGAGAAATTACTTTAAAGTAGAAAAAGAAAATGATAAATGCCAAGGAACAAAGGATCACAAAAGCTTATTTGGAAATCCCTATGCCATTGATATGTTTCCAAATAAACTACCTCATGGTAAAAGGTTTCCCCCAAAATACAATGCCAAGAAAAAGGTACACTGAGGGATCCACAGATCTGGGGTTAATATACATCTTTGCTACAATAATGTAATAGATCTCAAAACTAATATCATTCCCCAAATACTTGTGGAACAACAAAAACACATGAGGAATGAAACATAGAGGGAGAAAACAATGAAGCTTTTGTGTCAACATGGAAGAGACCTAAATATCTCAACACCTTGCATCATCCATAAAAGAAAAACACAAGACAAAAAGAAAAAACAAAGTTTTTGACATATAGAAGAATTGAGATACAAATAGAAGAATGTCACAACAGGTTCATTTCATTTGTATCCTTGCATCAATAGAGAAACATGGTTCATCCAAAGAAAACTCACAAACATAAAGATATTCCAAGAAGCACAATACGAGAGATCACATTATGTGGAAGCAAACACAAATAACACATAAACAAACATAAAAGAGTACATCACATGTTAACCATCCTAAAGCAGGTCGTTTGCATCCCAATCTTGCTCACCATAAATGGAAGGTGGATAACTAGCTAAAGGGAATACAACAAGTGTCGTACTAGGCGCATCACCAAGTTCAACATGTGGTAGGTCACTCTCATCTGGAGGATCATCATGGTTGTCCCCATCTAAGTTCATAGAAGTGGAAAATAACAAATTCAATTCATTATGTACTTCTTCATCAATCTTAGCATTCTAATCATCATCATCTAAATTAATCACAATAGGAGGTTTTATGATAATTGCATTTAAATTCTCTTTTTTCATTTCTTATTTTGGTTCTATGTCTTGTTTTGTTGAAAGTTGGGTTTCTTCTTGAGTTGTTTCTATAGATGTGGGTGGTTTTGGTTTATTCTTTTCTTCCAATTGGCGAGTGATAGCATGATGTGTACGCTTATGCTCTTTAGAACTTTGGTTTCTTTTTGCATGGTTTTCAAGTTGTGATAGGGTAGGAGTAGGTTTATCAACCATTGATCTCTTTTCTTCCCTCAGAGGAGGAAATGAAGGAACCGCCAGGGGTTGGGAAACCACTGTCTCAAGTTAGGTCTATATATACTTTTTTTATCTTTGGTGACACAAAATGAATCATTTTATTGTCTCTTGGTCTTTTGTAAGAAAGTGGTGGAGGAACTGTAATGTACTTATCTTGGTTATTTGGAAGGGCTTTTGTCTTAATCATAGGTTCATGTAATGTACCCATTTTTTGATCCACCATCATGGAAGCTAAATTAATTAATTAATCTAATTATTTAATATGTCCTAGTAAAAGTTTATTAAAAGGGTAATATTAAATTTAATTAAATTAAAGTATTATTATAAAGTGACGTTAGGGAGATGTTATAAATTATTTTAATGTCGCTTTATTTAAAGGTGTTCTAATGGGAAAATTAAAAAGGTGTTATGAAAAGGATGTGAGAGCTCATTTCTCATTATGCTAGATTATTATTTTGTTTGGTTTTCAGGAGGAGCTCTTTGAAGTTTGAAACCCTAGGTGGAATTCCTATGGGTATCTAGCTTCAATGGTGAAAGATTCCACCCTAGTTGGATTGAGGCAAATTCATCCAAGATTCACACATGCACAATATTAGAAAATTTGTCTCCTATGGAGAAAAAATTGGGTTTAACAATATTACTCTTTGCATTTGGAGTTTGAGGGTTATACAGGTTGGATATTTGTAGAATTGAGCACATTGTTGTTTATCACCTCTTGGGCATCCATATTGCTATTTGGTTGTTGCAACTTCTTATTTTAGTGGGGTGTGAGTTTTGGAAGAATTTATTATTGTATACCAACTTGGTTGACTCATACTATGCTCAAAAGGTGAGGCACCATCATTCTACAACTGGTCATGGCACTTAATCCTCGTATATCTATCGCTGCATATTGGGTTCTTATGAAGGAGGTCATGAGCCATCTGCAAAGTGGGTGACTATTATTAGGGGGGTCATGGGAAGCTATTGGTGTGGCATTCAAAGTGAAGAGGGATGTATGAGATTTTTTCCTATGCTTAGCCAACCTTTTCCCTTGGTCATGAACCTTTCCCCTAGCCACTATAGCTTGTTTGGAGGCTTGGTGAGGGGGCATGAATTTTGTTGTAGTCCATTAGAGTACAAGAAGGCACCATTTCTAGATACAATTGTTGTTACTTTCCATATATATGAGTTCCAAGGGATGTGGTAATCTCTGTGATTAGCTGCACTCAACAACAAGGTACTCATTCACTATTTTAGCTGCTCAAAACTCTATCATTTGATGGTACATACCTGCAATCGATTGTCTATAGTCTAATGCTATATACAGGTCAAAAAATACAATATTATAATATAATTTGTAGCATTATCATATTGAGAATATTGTAATCTATTGTGTAATACTTCTAAGCTTATATATATTGAAATGGTTTGCATTGTACCTTTTCATTTATGAATTACTCAATATTATATTCTATGTCATGCATGTCAAATGTTTGACAAAATGTTGACATCTGTTAAACTGAAAAAGTAATAAAAAATATTAATCAAATTCAAGAGGGAATCTTATAGTGGTATTAGAGTTGTGCATCCTGCTAGCTTGAGGGTGATCAATAAAAAGGAAAATTTTAGTTTTCTTGTTGAGCGACCAACACTCATTTGTATCAATTTTAGTAAGTTGGGTTAGAAAAACGAAGAAAAATCAAGAACTCATGGAATTTTTTTTGCAAGTCTACCAAGGGCATTAGAAGAACCTAAAAACTTTGTTAGAGCACCTAGAGTTGTTGGAGTTTCATCTGTTAGTTGGGAAAAAGGATGAGGGGTGCAAATCACTAACTGTTGGTGACGAGGATGCCATAACTCATTATGGTTGTTTGATAGAATCTTAGGAAGACTCCTTAGATGTGCCTGCATCTATACAAGTAGAGGATGTGTGCAATGAGGTTGTCAAAACGACAACCTTTATCTCACCATTAGAGTTATCCTATGAGGTGGATGCCACCAGTGCTTATGATGGGCATGATAATAGCCCACATGATGATGTGTTCCAATCAATTAATGATGGTGATTCAACATCTTATCATAGTGTTGATTACAAATTAAAAATTTTGTATGAGGATGATAGGTCTCTAGGGTTCCATCATTTGGCAGGTTAGTTGAAATTAATTGAAGACATGATCAGTGTATCCATAAAACATTTTTTTGACACTCATAAGTTGATGGTGAATTATTATTGGAGGGATCCAAGGACACATAGGCACCTTGATGTAGAACTTCCCCTTGAAAAATTTCAGGCACTTGGAGAAGCAGTGGTGGTGATGAAATCTATCTACATCTACTCTCCGATAGAGACCATGTTCTCATGCTTGATGAGATTTATTATGATGCACTAAAGGGGAAAGAAGATGAGGTTGATAAGCTCTCTCATGAGCTTAAGGTCACCATGGAATCCTTGAAGAGCACTCAAATGGCCCTTCAAGATTTAGAGACTCATATTGATTAGCTCTTTGTGGAGTTGATCTTGGCAAATTCTTCACTACCCACAGCTAAAACTCAGTCATCTGTGCTAGCCATTAATGATATGCATACATCCACTAATTGTGGGAATGAGTATATTGAAGATGTGAAAACATCAATCGTGATTATAGGTGCATATGACACCAAGGGAATGAGTCCACTAAATGGGTTTAAGGAGAAGAATGTTATAATAGGTGTCCTTGAAGGAGAATCATCTATAGGTGAAATATTCCCAAGTCTCTACATTGATGATGTAGAGATTTCTATTGATAAGTTTTTTGATGAAGAGGTGGATTCTTCTAGGAGTTGTGTGTTAGATCACAACGTTGTTCCATATTCTCTACAAGAAGATTATAGGGCATCATCTAGCGGGGAAAATGGTATTCATGATGGTATGTTTCCTTCTCTTGAAAGAAAATAATATATATATTTTTTATGCAACTGATTGTGATCATCAACCTAATGATTCACATGAATGGAATGATCATCTGAAGGTTACTAAAGATAAGGTTGTTCAAACCTTAACTCACTTTGATAGCACACACAAGTTCATCGAATACATCCTTTGGTCAGCTGAATTTGAAGATAGGTAGAAAGGGGTATCAGTTGGAGCTTCTATCCCAAGCTTGTAAACTATCAAGCATGCTTTAGAGGTAATAAAGTTAGATTACCTCCATTTTATTTTAGACAGAGACCTCACCATTAGGGTTGCAGAGAAGGCTTATAGAGTTGTTGCAAGGTCTGCTCATCATGATCTAAGTTGTAAGAAACCTTCTGATGATGGTGGTGACATATGGAATCCATGTGACTATTCTGGTATTCCATTGGTGCAAGCAAGTGCATTTCAACTTGATTGCATGCTGAGGTGTGTTCATCAGTTTTCTTTCAACCCACATATGCATGATTTGACCATGTCTCTGATGACACATAAAGGTGGGTTGGATAGAGGGTTGCCTGGTTCACTCTGGTACGATGTGCTTCAATCTTTGAAATATGAATCCAAATTTTGCAAGTCTCTTACTTTGCTTCCACTAGATAGTTGCTCCTAAAACTAAAAATTAGAGCATTGGTTCATTTGGATTCCAATGGTTATCAGAGTGGCACAATAGAAGTCAACAGGTGTTAGGTATGATGGACTTCCAATTTGGCTATGGGATCCAAGAATTTTTATGATTGGTAGACAACTTCCTTCCACTATAGGGATTGATAGAGCTGCTGAGTATTCCATTATTAGTGGTATCAAGTTAACATAATAGAATTTTGGTGGAGTGTTCTATAGGTTCATCTGGGATCCAAGTATTTGGACTTGGTGTATAGGTTTGGATTGGTTGGGGACAAGCAATCTCTAAGAAGAGAGGACTGTAATGTCCCCATTTTTTGACCCACCATCATAGAAGCTAAATTAATTAATTAATCTAATTATTTGATATTGCTTGCAAAATTTTATTAAAAAGGGTAATATTAAATAATTAAATCAAAAGTATTATTATAAAGTGAGATTGGGGAGATATTATAAAATATTTTAATATAACTTTATTTAAAGGTGTTTTAGCGAGAAAATTAAAAAGGTGTTATAAAAAGGACATAAGAGCTCACTTCTCATTATGCTGGATTATTATTTTGTTTGGTTTTCAAGAGGAGCTCTTCGAAGTCTGAAACCTTAGGTGGAATTCCTATGGGTATCTGGTTTCGATGGTGAAAGATTCCACCCTAGCTGGATTGAGGTGAATTCATCTAGGATTCACATGTGCACGATATTGGAAAATTTGTGTGTCTCCTATGGAGAAAAAAATGGGTTTAACGATAACTCTTTGAATTTGGAGTTTGAGGGTTATATAGGTTGGATATTTGCAAAATTGAGAACATTGTTATTTATTACCTCTTGGTTGTCCAATTGTTGTTTGGTTGTTGCAACTTCTTATTTCAATGGGGTGTGAGTTTCTAAAGAATTTATTATTGCATACCAACCTGGCTGACTCATATTATGCTCAGAAGGTGAGGAACCATCATTCTACAACTAGTTGTGGCATTTAATCCTCATATATATATTGTTGCATATTGGGTTCTTATAAAGGAGGCCATGAGCCATTTGCAAAGTGGGTGGTTGTTATCAAGGGAGTTGTGGGAAACTACATGCATGGCATTCACAGTGAAGAGGGACATAAGAATTTGTTATATGCTTAGCTGGACTTTTTAAATGGTCATGAGCCTTTCCCTTGGTTGTTGTAGCTTGTTTAGAGGCTTGGTGAGGAGGCGTGACTTTGGTTGCAGTTTATCAATGTACAAGAAGGCACCATTTCCAGATACAACTATTGTTAATTTCCATACATATGAGTTCCAAGGCCTGTGGTAATCTCTGTGATTAGTTGTGCTCAACGACAAGGTACTCATTCACTATTTCAGCTGCTCAAAACTCTATCATTTGATGGTACATACCTGCAATCGATTGTCTACATTCCAACACCATGCACAGGTCAGAAATGTGCAATATTATAATGTAATTTGCAATATTTTTAGAATGAGAATATTGTCATCTACTGTGTAATACTTTTGAGTTTACATATATTGAAATAGTTTGTATTGTACCTTTTCATTTACGAATTACTGATATTATAGTCTATGTCATGCATGTCAAATGTTTGAAAAAATGTCGACATCTATCAAACTAGAAAAGTAATAAAAATATCAATCAAATTCAAGAGGGGATCTTACAATTCATTAATGGTAGGCTGGGGAGAAGGAACAACCATGGACCTATTAGACTCAAGAATATTGCTAAGAGATAAGTTTTCTATGTACTTTTCTTTGAACTTTTGATATGACTTGAAAATGAATTCCTCATGAGGCTTTATAGGTTCCATAGGTTCAAGACAAAAGAAATCAAATGAAAAATTCCCAGGGAAGACAAAGGATTGAATCCACTATGCTGCACTATAAATATCTCATTTTCAAAGGGAAAATTTATGCACTTGTGAATAACTAATGGGATGACATTCATGGAGCATAACCATAGGTAGCCTAGCTTCACATGACATTGGTCCGATGATGGGATGATGGAGAATGGGATGTCTAATTAATTTGGTCCAAATTTTAATGGAAGTGATCAAACCTATCATAGAGCAAGAAAAACAATTATGTGTTTTAATTGATGCTTTCAATTGTTTGTAAGAATCTTGATAAAGTTCATGCACGCATAAGAATTCCTCGATGATCACATTCTCTACATACATAGGATCAATAAGTATTCCAATTGTGGGCTTATCAATGATATGCCCATCAATATAGAGAGGACCATCGAGTGCATATATAGAAGCATCAATATGTGTGAAAAAAATGTTAGGTAACAAAGTGGTTTGGACCTTATGAGGTTGAACATCTATAAGAGTGACCATGTCATGTAGATCATCCTCATTATCACTCTTATTATCATTATTATCATCACAAAGTTGGAGGAATGATTTGGCATTGGGTTGGTGAATACTTGCAAATTTTGGTTGGGTGGGGCAACTGACTTATTTCCTTTGTCATTAACACCTCCCAACTAAATATGATTAGAATCGTGAGGTCCTGAACTTGATGTTTAAGAAACATGCATCATTCTATGTCATGTCCACTTTGTCGGTGATATTAGCAAAAGGCATGTGGGTTAAAATTTGGTGGTAAGGGTTTGGTTGTGTCAATAGGTTTTAATGGAGGTAAAAAATTAGGTTTTTATTCAAAATTTGAAACATGATTGAATGGAGGGAATTGGGTAATGGAATAAATTTTCTATCCCTTGGTCGAAATTGATATGTAGTAGAGCTTATGGAAACAACTTGTGGCTCAACATAGTTTTTTTGGGATGGATTTATATTTAAAAAGTTCTTGTTTGATTTCTTAAATTATTGGTAGCTGGTTTGATGTACAAGCTCAAAATTCTCAGTATGTTTAGATGAAGATGCCTCATACTTATTAATTGAATTTTGGTAATCACGAAGTGTCATGCACAAGCTTATAAAGGATGGAAATTTTTCCAAAAGGAATTTTTCTCTTATGTTTTCTTGTAAGTTGTTAATGAACATCCTTTGGATTTTTACATTAGGAAGACTTAGATTAACCTATGATACTACCAAATGATAGTGGCTAATGAAATTTATAACTTTTTCACCTTGTATTTGTTTGCATCGCGTTAAATCAGTTATATTGATATTGGGACCAATTTGCACTTGGAAATGGTTGAGGAAGGCATCATCAAGCTTATTAAATGAGTGAATTGAGTTATTTGGTGATGAAAAATACCACTCCAAAGCCATGTCCTTCAATGACCTAGGAAATTTTTTAACCAAGATCTTGTCTTCAAAAATGAAGTCACTACATAAGGCTTTGCATGCAGATATATGGTTGCTAGGGTCTCCTTTGCTATTGTATTTCTCAAAGTTGGGTATCTATATGTTTTGTGGCATTTGTGCTTTTAATATATCCAATAAAAATGGGTTTATCTTGACACATTGTGATCGTTGTCCATTTTGAGTTTGGTTCAATGTTGATATTTGTTGTTGAAGGGATGTTAGATTTTGTAAGAGTTGGTTTATGACGAAATCATTGCTTGTTGTATTTTGGGAATGAGGTGAATATGGTGGAAGTGTATATGTATTAAGTGGACTACTATATTGCAGGTTTGTGAAGGGTGGTGGGTTTGGAGATATGATGTTTGAGTTGAAAAAACTATAAGGATTCCTAGTGGAAATACCCAAAATTGGAGCTATACTAATGCTTGGTTGCATTGTTGTGGTAAGATTTGGATTTGTATATGTGGGAATAGAGGCTATAGTTGTAGGGAAATAAACTTGACTTCCTCCTTGACTTTGAGTATAACTCAAAGTTTGAGTGCAACTAGCCATTTTAGGTACATGATCAAGTCTATGATGCGGGCTAGAATACACACTACCTCTAATCCTTGATCATTATCAAGCATTTTCCACATGTTATCTATGACATGGACCATTGTGCTAATGATATAATCTGTGCTCACAAAGTTTTGAAGTTTTTCTAAGGCTTTGTCTAATTATTTCAGTTTCTCTTGGGCAACATGAGCTATCATGGTGTCAACATCAATGATAATAGTCAATGGCAAGGTCATGGGAATTGTGGAATTAGGGATGGAATCCAAAATGGGTTGAGTATTGACAACACTTGGTGGTTAGAGAACTAAAGATCCATAGTGGATGCACTAGTAGCATGGGATACCACATGTCTCGAACTACATCTCATTGAAGTATTAGCAATAGGACACTAGATTATGAAACTCATACAAGTTTCACAACACCAAAAGTGCACCCAAGAGTGAACACCAAACTGTTAAATAAGTACAAAAAACACTTAGAAACAAAAAGAAACAAGCAAGAGCAAACAAGAACCACAATAATAGAGGTCACAATTTTTTTTTGCCAAGACAAGGAGGACAGGGTTTCCCAAGGGTGTCTGAGTCCTAGTTAGGGGTTCTGAAAGTTTAAATTTTTACTGAAGACTACTTTTTTTAAGGATTTTGATTCTACTTGCAGACAATTGTAATAGTAAATAACTTTCAAGAATTTTCTTAATGTATTCCAATTTGATGCAAAATGCATGCAAATATTTTGAAGATTTTTGAACAAATTTCAATACAATTTTCAGATTTGAAATGTAATAATTGACTAATTGCAATATGCAGGGAATTGAAAATGATAATTTTTAATGCAAATTTTGATGTTAAACAATGCACTTTCTTTCACTAAATGAACTAGATGCAAAATTATTTATAAAAAAGCAGTTACTGATTCCAAAACAAAGATATGAAATTATAGTGCAATTGAGCAGACAAAGACAAAACAATGTCAAAAAGCTTGTTGGGACACCTATACAAGGATAGGGTCACCCAGGGGTGATTGAGTCTTTGTTCAGGGTTTTGAAAATTCAAAATTTAAATGTTGAGATTTGTGTTTAAGGTTACTATTCCTATCTGCAAATAGGTTTGGAAATGACTATTTAAAAAAAAAAAATCAATGCAAATATATGACAATTTTGGAACAGAATGACACTTGTTTGAATGCAATTTTGAAATGAAAATTTGATCTAAATGACTGAAATACACTGTAATGAAACCTACGATGTAATATGAATGTAACATTTTTGGACTTTTATGATTTTTATGATGCAATATGAAACCCTAAATGTGAAACACAATGATACAAAACCTATATGGGAAATACAAAACACAATGATGCAAAACCTAGATCTAGGGTTTGAAAGACTACCAAATCAGAAAGTTATGATATCAAATGTTGGGTTCACCAAAATGAAACATAAAAATGTGGTACACCCTAAGTTTAATACTCATGACCTAGGGTGTATTCCATCATTTCTAGGATTTCATTAAGATGTAAATCAATAAGGTGCATAGATTGACTTTCAACCTCAAAGGTGAGTCAATCAGACCTAGATCTGCATCTTTTTGAGTCTTAGGAATTATTTAGAAATGATTTTAAATGATTAACCTAATGATCCTATATTCCCTAATATGAAAAATGAAATTTCCTGAAGATAAACAAATGGAAACAAAACTCTATAAGTGGATCTAGAAAGTGCAGACTAATGTGTACCTATCACCAAAAGTTGAATTTGACTGTTGTAGTAGGACTGGATCACCCTTGGGCAACTGGGTCTTTATTACGGTGTCTTTCTCAAATTTTTGGGTCCTTTGGTGATGGATTTGAGCTTCTATTTTCCACTTGTCCCACTATAGGAATGTTGTTAGTAAATTCTATAATTGAGTTTCCATGTCTTGACAAATTTGATGACAACAAATGCAACAATGCAAAATGGATCTTCCAACTCTCTTCAATCCTTTCCAAACCTACAACCTGGACATTTAAAAAGAGAGGTGTTGTTCCATATAGGGGATTGCCTCAGTCAAACCCCATGTAAGTGTTTCCACTTTCCCAATGGTAGTGTAAATGATAAAACCTTAATGGAAAGGAAGGAAATGATGAATGAGCACAATGTTGAAACTCACCACCCTTCAATGGTTTCCTTAAAGGATTGGAGACATACACATCACTTCAAGGATTTGGATCTTGCTTGAATTCTCGAATGCTTTGGAAATCTACAAAAATATTAAAGCCTTCACAAAACATGAACGTGAACACACACAAAATTTGACATGATGTTTGATCTTGAATTGTTGTAATAAACTCTGATAATGCTACTCTTGAATGCTCTTGACAATAGTATTTTATCAATTGTGTGTCTTAATTATTGCTTAGATTTCAAATGATCAAAAGACTAGGTATTTATCTAATTTCCTAAGAAATAAATTCCAAAAGCAGACACTTCATATTTGAATTTTGGATATTAAAATATCGCCAACAACATATTTAAATGTGGGCCTTGGTTAAGAAGGGGGATCTAGTCGCCCATGGGAAATTGGGTCCTGGCCTAGAATTCCAAGATACTCAATGTTGGGGACAATTTAATGATTGGATACATTTGTTTAATACTTGTCCTTCTTTGGAAAATGGTAAAAATTAGGCTTTGGAATGCATAATTTGGAAAATTAGAAGCTTAATTAGTCCAATAAATTAGGGGGCCAAAACATTATGTGAAATTGTAAGTTTATACAATTTTATATATTACATATGTATATCTCCTTTTGATGATAATAATATACTCATACTCTTTCTCATGTGGATTGTTTTCTCAAAAGGGTTTCTCCACATAAATCTATTATCACTTATCGTATTGTTGTTTTTATTCTATTATTATGAATGTGCTAATCATATAATAATCTAAGTGGATAATATTGGATAATAAAATTTTAGATTTGCATCACTTTTTTTAAGTTAATATTGTAGTAGTTCACTTTGTTTTCTAATATTTGGTATAAGATCTAACAATTTTGTTGAGAAAGGGATACCTTTCTCTTAAGTGTCGAAGGTTTTTTTGCTACACTTAGAGCTTTTGCATTGTGGGTTTGGAAAATTTGTGAATAAGATTGAATACCATGGCTTCTACCGCTTGTTTAGAAATTGATAAGTTCAATGGATTTGGGTACAAGATGTGGAAGTTGAAGATCAAAGATCTCCTAGAAGAAAGAGATCAATGGTTAGTAGTTTCTAATGAAAAGAAGCCATCAAAAATGTCTAATGAACATTGGTTAAAGCTTGAAAAGAAGGCACAAGAAACTAGATTCAGTTGAATTTTTCTAAGGAAGCTACTGCATACAAGTTGTGGCAGATGATAGGTGAAATTTATCAAAGTAAGAGTTTAAATAATAAGTTGTATCTCAAAATACTTTATATTCTTTGAAAAAAGGATGGTGGTTCTATTATAGAATATTTATATGCTTGTAATATGATTTTAAGTTAGCTTGCATCTATAGATGTTAAATTAGAAGAGGAAGATAAACACATCTTGTTGCTTTGTTCTTTACTCAAATCTTGGAAAAATCCAATTAGCCATAAGTGGTGGTGGTGCGAAGTCAAAGATGGATAATCTAATTTCTACACTTCTCTCCTAAGAAATTAGAAAAAGATCCATGAATATGGGTTCCCAAGATGCCTTGCATATGCAAGGAAGGTCTAAAGAGAAAGGGAATAAAGGGGGAAAAAGGAAGGATAAGTTAAAAGGATGTTCAAAATCCCTAAGAAGAGAAAAGTAAAGTGTTGGGACTATGGTAAGAGAGGGCATGTGAAGAATAATGTAAGAACAAGAAAAGAGTATAGATTCCTCCACAAAAAGGTCCTCTAATGATGGTGATAAAGATGCTTTGTTTATTTCAGTTAACACTATTAGTAATGATGCTTGGATTATTGATTCAGGTTGCTCCTACCATATGAATCCTCACAAGGAGTGGTTTTCTACATATTCAACTTATGATGGAGAATGATTTTTTCTTGGTGATAACAACACAAAGAATATTGTTGGTAAGGGAAAGGGAAAGTTGTGTTTCAATGATGAAAGGTTAAAACCCTAGATGATTTTTTGCATATTCCAAAACTTACAAGAAATTTACTTTCTATATCTAAGTTGAATGATTGTAAAATGCATGTGACATTTGAGAATTTTGGTTGCTAGTTGGTAAGAGGGAATTTAGTGGTTGCTAAAGGATCTTAGATTGAGAATTTGTTTAGGTTTAATGCCTTCACTTTTTTTAATTCTACCAATATGACTGGCATTGAAAATGCATGTATGTTGTGGCACTATAGATTGGGTCATGTAAGTGAAAAAGGTCTTGGGACCATTCTTAATAAAAATTTGGTTGATGGTATTTTTGATTATTTTGTTCGTAAAAATGATTTTTGTGAGCATTGTATGTTTGGTAAATAGAATAGACCATAATTTCTTAATAGGACTACGAAAGCTAAGAGATTATTATACACCATTCATTTTGATGTGTTTAGACTAGTGAATTTTGACTATTTTAAAAAATATTATTATTATGTTGCTTTTATTGATGATGTCTCAAGATACACTTGGATTTATTTTATGCATGCAAAATTTGAGTTTTTCACTAAGCTTAAGAAATTTTTAAGTCTTAGTTGAGAAATAAACAAGTTATAAGATAAGGGTTTTAAGATTTGACAATGGGGGTGGATATTATTCTAGGGAATTTGATGAATTTTGTAAGCATGTAGACCTGTATTGTTTGACAAAAGAATACTCCTTATATTCTCCAACAAAATGGGGTAGCAAAAAGAATGAATTGAACCTTAATGGAAAGATCTAGGAGTATGTTGAGTAGTGCTAAGATTGATAGATGATTTTGGGAAGAAGCTGCAAGTATTTCTTGTTTTTTAATTAATATCTCCCTATTCATCTATTTTTGATAAAATTCCTTATAAAGTGTGGATAGGTATAAATCCTTCTATTTCACGTTTAAGGGTCTTTGGTTGTAAGGCTTAAGTTTATGTGCCTTAAGAAAAGTGATCTAAACTGGATCCAAAATCTCATAAATGCATCTTTGTAGGTTATGGTGAGAATGTAAAATGTTATAAGCTTTGGATATAAGTTTATGTGCCTCAAGAAAAGTATCTAAATAGGATCCAAAGCTCATAAATGCATCTTTGTAGGTTATGATGAGAATGTAAAAGGTTATAAGCTTTGGAATCCTCTAATCCAAAAAAGGTTTATTCTAGAGATGTTATTTTTAGGGAGTTTAGAGCTTATTTGAGGGAAGAACAACCAAAGGAGAAAGAATAGACTAAAATAGTGCACTTTGACAAAAAAATAGAAAAGTAGGAAGATGCACATGTGGAAGAACAATAAAATGGATCAAAGGATGGAGAAGAAGAAGAAGAGAGTTCAAAGAGTTCAGATGATGTGCAAGATGATCATATAGAAGAACAAGTAGATCCCGTGACTCCTACCTTGAGAAGGTCAACAAGACAACAAAATCCAATTGATAGGTATAGGCCACTAGATTTTCATTGTGTACTTTATTTGTTAAATACTAATGATGAAACTTCAAGTCTTTTAATGAGTCCCTCTCTTCAGAGGAAAGTGAATCTTGGAAAGCCATGCAAGAGGAGATGATGGATTTGGATAGTTGAGACACTTGAGATCTTGTTAGTTTTTCCAAATGAAGAAATCCCATTGGTTCCGAGTGCGTATTTAAAAATAAATTTGGAGCAGATGGTTGGTTAGAGTTGTACAAGGCCAAATTGGTGGCCAAGGGCTACTCCTAGAGAGAGGGAGTTGATTTTGGTGAAATTTTCTCTCTTATTTCTAAGTTAACTTGTATGATATTTCTATTATCTATTGTTATTGCTTGTGGTTTTGAAATTGAGAAAATAGATGTTAAAACTGCTTTCTTGCATGGGGATATTGAGGAGGAGACTTATATGTGATAGATTCATGGTTTTCTTGTGAAAGATAAATAACACTTGGTTTACAAGTTAAAACGGTCATTATATGGTCTAAAAAATTTACTCAGGATGTGGTAGCAAAAGTTTGATTAATTTTGCATTGAAGTTGAATTTTGTTAGGAGTGAGGAGGATCGTTATGTTTATATTAAGATTATTGATGATCAAATATTGATTATTGTCTTGTATGTTGATGCCATGTTGTTTATGGGTAACATCAAGGTGATGATTAGGGAGATCAAGATTTATCTTTCTGACACATTGGATATAAGGACTTGGGGGCCGCTAAATAGATCCTTGAAATGAAGATCAATAGGGATTGGGTTTATAGAAAGCTTTGGTAAAATTAGAGTAAGTACGTTGACACCATATTATAAAGGTTTAGTATGCATGGCTATAAGCCAGTAAATGTTACATTTTTGGTTGGTACTAAGTTTATTTTGGACATGTGTCCTAACTTTGATGATTAGTATGAAGATATGTCTAAGTTCCTTATGCTAGTGTCATCGGTACTTTGATGTATGTAATGGTTTGTACTAGACCAAATATTACCCAAACAATGAGAGTTTTGAGAAGGTTTACGTTTAACCCTAGTAGAGAGCATTGGAATTTTGTTAAAAAGGTTCTTAGATATTTGCAAGGGACTTTTTATTACTATTTTTATCATGATATTGCTGATTTGGTTAAGTCATTGGACATGCAGGGTTTTGTTGATGTAGATTGGGCAGGTGACTTGGATAGTTGAAGGTCCATTGGTGGTTATGTTTTTACTTGGTTTGGAGGTGTAGTGAGTTGGATGAGTAAAAGATAGCCTATAATTTATTTATCCACCACAAAAGTATATGGCTACTACACATGCATTGAAGGATGCAGTCTAGTTATAGAGACTTGGTCGAGGTATTGGTTTTGATTGCAAGATTGTGAGGATCAGTTGTGATAGTAGAGTGCCATATGCATATGTATCATGATCCTACTAAGCACGTTGATATTTACTATCATTTTCTGTGAGAAATGGTTGAAAATGGTAAGGTCTTGTTAGAGAAATTTGACACTTTGGATAACGTTGTAGATTCTCTCACAAAGCTAGTGACCACAAATAAGTTCTTTTGGTGTAGGAAGGTCATAGTCCTTGATCATTGTACTTAATTTTATTTTGTATCTCATGGATGCAATTTCAATCTATAATGTCAAGTGGGAGTATGTTAGGATAAGGTGACATTAACTTTATAATATTAAGTTGTTTTCATGTGTCTCCATGACCCTTGGAATGGGTTCTTGGACACCTAGGGACATGGGAGGCAAAAATATTTAATATTTAATTACCTATGGAATATTGTAATTGCATTCATAAAGGTTGATTTATGTTCAATGGTGGTTACAAGGCATATTGTCCAAGAATATTCCTTTGTAGCATCCACTTTAGGATTAGGGTACATGTGTATGCATGTTGATTGTTGTCATTTGTATGTCTTCTTGAGTTGGGAAACCAAGTGTGCATGTTGTTGCATGTCCTATTTTGTAGTTGTTGGATCCATCAGAGAGTTATGGAGCATCTAGCATTGACCAAATTTGATTAGTTATGGGTTAGGAACCCATGTGCAAGCCATGTGATGATTTATTATTTTTAACTATGTTTATAGGTTGTCCATTATGTTGGGCGTGCGTTTTTGCAGGTGGTTTCTACCTCTTGTTTTAGAATACCAAAATGGTTTTCTCTCTCACAATTCTCTATAAATTTGGAGCCTTGGGATAGTAGTTGCATGATTTGAGTTGTAGGTAATAGGGTGCTACCAGATTGCTCAGATATTGCAATGTTTTGTATATCTCCTTTTGAAGATAATAATAAGTTTTCCTCTCTCATGTGGATTGTTTCCTCAAAAGGGTTTCTCCATGTAAATTTGTTGTCACTTGTGGTATTGTTGCTTTCATTCTATTATTGTTAATGTGTTAATTACATAATCATCTAAGTGGGTAGTCTTGGAGAACATAATTTTAGATTTGCATTACTTTTTACAAGTTAATATTAAATAGTAGTTCACCTTATTTTTCCAACACATTTGTTGTTTATTGATTAAAATGTGATGATAATGACAATGAGTGAATAGTGAATCAAATTTGAGCTATTTAATATATGATATAAATATTAGAATATGATATTATTTTCCCAAATAATAAGTATTTGTAGAAGGTTAAAAAATAGATTTGCATGAATGTTTTGGCTTGGACTCTTTAGGGGTATTAGAGCTGGCGATCTTGCTAGCTCATCTTTCTAGATTTAAACTTTATATATTGAATTTTTATCTAGTATAATGATAGAGTAGCTATATGTCATCTAAGGGAAATCAAGAAACAAATTCGATCTGCAAAGAATCTGAGGTAAATTCTCATCCTATAGAATCTATTGTAGAGAATAATCATATGTCAAAAAGAGAGGAGAATGAATATGGATGGAAACCTTGATGGTTGGGCTGAAAATAACTTTGATTTAATGATTGATATGATGAAATATTTTTTTCACAAGATATATACTTGAATATGAATTCTCCTAGACATTTGATTGATGAACGAATAAATTATAAGGATAATAATCTTGATGCCACTTAGAGAAACACATGAAATACTATCCTTATTTTAGTCATAAGACCTACCTAACACACCTTTCTTAATAAGGAGACAGAGGTTATAGAAATTGAAGCTTATAATTTACTGATTGATGATATTAGGGCTTGTCATGCATAGTGTAGTGCCCATCCAAAGGAAATCCAAAGTGATATATCACTCACTAATTTTATGAACATGAAGAAGTCCCAAAATAGCCTCAAACCTTATCTTAGACCATAATATTTTTAGATATATGTGCAATAAATTCTAGGGAAATTGAACCTCTCCCAATAAGGTGGACCATTAGATGCACAAATCATGCATAAATATAAAAGATATACATTTACTTATCTCTCATGCCGATTGAAGTTGAGGAAATAAAGTTTGATGCCTTGCATATGGAGTGTATTGCACATGAGTGGTGGTACAACATACTGATCACTTAATTTCACATATCTATCAACTCATATAATGAATTATATAAACTACTAATTGATAGGTTTGATCGCAAGGATCTTGAAGTTTACTTTAGAGAATTAACTCAACTCAAGTAATATGGTTTAGTGGAGAATTATGTGACATGATTTAATAATCTATTTATAATGGTACTAGATAACACAGACATAAGGTTGATTATGCTCTTCATGAAAGGGTATATTGAGTCTCTTAAGGGATTGGTCAAAGCTTTTAAACTGCATTCCCTACAAGATGCAATCAAGCAGGATTTAGCATTGCAGAATTCCATGTTGAAGAATAATTTTTAAACCAAGAATTTCCTTCCAAAAATTCCTTTTAATAAAAATATACAATAGTCCAAGAATTTCCCATCAAGGATAAACATGGAGGTGAGGAATGAGTTGAAAAGGAAGAAGCTATGCTTCAAATTCAAGGAGCCTTGGTTACTTGAACATATATTTTTGGGGAAAGGTACATTATTTTGAAGGTCTAAAGATGAATGAATATCTAAAGAAATTTAATCATAGAGTGAAGAAGAACTCAATCTTGAGATTGAAGAAGAAGACAAACCAAAATAGGAAGGATTTTTAGGAGGTACTCTTGCTACACTCTTTGGTACTTGAAGGTACAACCCTTTTTACCTTCATGGGGTTTTATAGGGACATATGTTTACTTTACTAATTATTATTGGTGCTACTCATAATTTCATAGATGAGGGATTGGTGGCAAAGCAAGGTCTTAGTATAGAGGATTTTGAAGGGTTCGATGTAATGGTGGATAATGGGTTCACTATCCAATGTAGTAAAATGATCTCACTGCCAAACCTTAATTTGGGAGGATATTATATGAAGGATGATTTCTATGATGTCAACCTAGTAGAAACAAATGTGGTATTGAGTATCCACTAGTCTTAGGTATCTAGTGGTTGCACTCATGAGGTGAGATTACATAAAATTTCCAAACCATTGAACTAAAATTCTAGTTTGAAGGGAAAGAAGTGATACTTTGAGGAATGATGAATAGAGCACCAAGGATTATATTTGATAAAATAATGGAGATAATATATTGTCATGGGAATAACTGTGGGTATCTTAGTGCTTGGTGACTGCAAACAACTACTTTTAAGGAAAGAAATCATATCATATGGATGTACAAAATATCTTGAAAAAGTATGATAAAGTATTCAACAATATTCTTCCAAGGATATCACTAGAAAAAGGCTTTAAACATGTAACAATTTGGAGGGGTGTGCTAATCCCATCATTACTACTCCCTCTCACACTCTTGGGAGGCATATGAAGGATATTGAAAGGGTACCAAAGGGTGCCAAAGGAACTTACAGACATGGGAAATTTTAGAACTATTTGAAGTCCTTTCACTTCATCTATAGTTTTGGTGAAAAAAAAACATGGCACAATGAGGATGTGAACCAAATACAGAGAATTAAATAAGAATATTATAAAAAATTGATAGTTAACAAGTTATTTTTCTAATGAAGTTATGTGTGCCATCCCCATTAATAAGGACCAAGTTACCATTTGGAATTTGATGTAGCTAATGAATTTAAGTGTTTTAGGGGAAGATAAAATAGAAAGACCATAAATAAAATTATAATCATGATGATTAGAATCACACTCCTATGCATCTAATTCTTCACGTCCTATTTGGAAGATTCTTCTAAATCAGTACGAACCCTTATGCAATCAATGAGATATAAGCATTATTCTTCATGTTTATGATTTTTTTCCCATTTTAATCACAATTGAAACATGGTGCATTTGCCTTTTTCTAAGCCAAAATTTCCTTGGATAACTAAGAAATCATGGTGAGTTTAGTAACCTAAATTTTCACATCTTTTTTGGGTCTAAAAGCTAAGGAGGAGGACTTGACAAGTTTTTCTAGGCTACAAATTAACCATAGCAAGGTAAGCCAATGAAATAGCATAAAAAAACATGGCATGATAACCTCGTCCCTAAGATTTTTTTTTTACCACTTATGAAACAAATTTTGAAAACTTGTTCATCAATGCTCCATTGGTTTGGTCGGCCAATTTCTCAAACTTTGTTTAATAGTCCTATATTAAATGTGTTTAGTGTAATTTAGTTAGGGAAATAGTAAATTATTTATATGTATTAGGGCCAAAGTGGTTGGGGGATTCCTTGTAAAATATGCCCATGTGAGAAACATTTGATTTAGCTTTATCTAACCATTGAGACCATTGAATGGATTCATTTCCAAGTGGAAAGAAAATTTGGGGATATTATGATCATAAAGAATTTTATGGAATAGAAAATATTGATCTTCCCTATATATTTAATTGGTTGGATTAGAACACCAAGTTTGGGAAAATCCAATTTAGTGGGCATGAGATTTGACCCTAATTTGGGGAAGTGAACTTTTTGCATTTGTAGAGGATTGACCCTTTTTTGAAGTGCCCATAAAACTCCCAACTATGCTAGTAACTATCCAAATTGATCTTCTATTAAAAATTGTAGTTATTAAATTCTATCATTAATATATTCCAAAGAGATCTCTAGTTGGTCCTAAGATTGAAAAACCCTTACCATAGTGACAATTTGGGGATAACATATAAGATTATCAAAGTTAAATATTAACAAATTATTAGGATGTCAAGATGGTGATAGACATGTAGGGACACAAATAAAGGAAATAGGGGCTAGAAAAAAGTTTATTCATAGTTATATATTGAAATGATGGGAAAAGGGGGAAAACCCTAGGTCCTCAATACAAAGAACCTAAGATCTAAGGGCACTCTTCCCAAATTTCATTAGAATACCAACCTTAAAGCCAATAGATTGAATTTCAACCTCAATGGTGAGTCAATCTGACTTGGGTTGGTAATTATTTAGGGGCATAGGATGATTAGGGATGATTTGAAATGATGAAATTAAATGAAATATATGACCTAATACATAAAATACAGATTCTTGAAGATGTACAGATTGTAACAAAACTTTGCATGCAGATTTGGGAGGTATCAAAGGGAATGTACCTATCACCAAGAAATGATTATGATGTGTGTAGAGGGATTGGTTTTCCCCTGGGTTGATAGGTCCTTGATAGGACTTATGAAAATACTTTTTACATTCCTCTAATGTTGGATCTGAGATACTGATTTCCACTTATTAAATTTATCAAAATGAAGAAAATGAATTCTACAATTTAGTTTTCGTATCTTGACAAGAATGATGACAACAAATGAAACAATGAAAAATTTCTCTTCAAGATCTCTTTACTATTCCTTCAACTTTTAACCTGCACATACAAAAAAAAGGGAAAAATGTTTGTGCCATATAGGGGTTTGCCTTGGTCAAACCTCATGAATAGTGTTCCCACTTTCACAATGGCAATGCCAATGATAAAAATCTTTGAATGAACACTTGTTACAACTCACCACCCTTCAATGGCTTCCTTGAAGGACTAAAGTGATACACATCTCTTCAAAGGAATTAGATCTTGCTTGCTTGAGTTGTTTGAATGCATGCAAACCTACAATGCTTGTTAGCCTTCACAAGACAACATGAACACATAAAATTGGACATGATGTTAGGATCTTGATTGCTGCTATAAATGAATGATAATGTTGCTCTTGAATGCTCTTGACAATAATATTTTCTCTTGAAGTTTTCCTTAATGCTAGATCATGTATGTTAGATTTCAAATGATAAAATAACTATGTATTTATAGGTGTTTATATAATTTCCCAAAAAATAGATTCCAAAAGCTGACACTTATAATTTGAATTTTGATCATTAAAATACTTCCAAAAACATATTTTAAATTGGGTCCAGGCGCATAAAGAGAACTGATTCGCCCATGGGTGAATGGGTCCTAGCCTATATTTTTAGGACACACATAATCCATAGCAATTTAAATATTAAATGCATTTATTTAATGTTGGTCACCCCTTTCAAAAAATAGTAAGAATAAGGCTTTGGAATGCATAATTTAGAAAATTAGAAGCTTAATTAAGTCCAATAAATTAAGGGACATGACATAGTGTGAAATTCTAAAGGTATACGTACAATTTCCTACACTACACATATCAAATTAAATAGTTTGAAAATATAATCACAATGGAACAAATCATTAGAAGGGGTAAATTTTTAATATTATTTAGATACCCTATGAGTTTATTTCCATCAAAACTAACAAATTATGGCACTATAATGAGAAAAAAATATTCAAAAGTTACAAATATGAGATCAAAATTACAAGTTGAATTAGTGGTTGAGATTGGGCTTCAAGAATGAAACAACAATCTACAATCTAGAGATTATTTGTGGCTCATAAAAATATTGATATTTATCTTAATATTAAAATTCACTCAGTTATTTAAATATTGGTTAGTGATTCCTAGTACATATATCATACATGTGGGGATAAGAGAGAATACACTACATTGTGAGCTTGGTTTGTGAGCTCATCAATATACTTATTTAATTTATAAATAGTGTTTAACTAATATTTTAGAGTGCTAACTAGGAGTATTAGGACCATAATCCTAGCCCACTATGTCATCTCTAAGGTAAGAGGTGAATAAATTATTGGGGCTAACTACTTATTAGTGCATCACATAATCTAGATGGCTAAATATTTCCAAGGATGAGGTTGCAAAAAAATCCTGTGGATTTTCAATTTACTTTAGGCTATATGGAAGCTCAAGGCTGTATACAAAGTTTCCTAAGGCTATTAGAGCCAAAATACTCCTCACTTCACTAGAACCTTTATGGGGAATCCAAATTAGCCAAGAATGATATCTCTTATGAGGATATTTGAAAACTCTAGGCTTTCCAATGTAAAAATAAAAAAAACTACTTTCAAGGGAAAAAAATGGAAAAACTTAGAAAAGAGATTTAGTGACACTATGACTATAATTACTTTTCAATCACCAAGCTCCCTTGAGGGTTAGGTGAGAGCATATGGTGGATAATTGTAAAAATTTATAAGCTACTAACGTTGCTTGTATAAAGGGCCCTAGAGAGAGCTCCAATACCACTTGTAATGAACCTCTAACAAGAATAAGACAATACACATGGAAATACACAAAAATAGAGATAACATATTATTATTATTATATTCATAACTCCACTTCAATGGGGGCAATTTCCTAATAAAACTTACACTCCAATTACAAATATCCAAGGTGCTTTCCACTTAGGAAGTCATTACAATATATAGTCTTATTAAATATAATTACTACTATTCTAGGCATGTGGGATAAATATTTTATTCTAACTAACTAGTGGGATGACTTACAAAGCATATACATCTACAACTTTCTTGACTATTACCTGTGAGTAACTTACAAAGCATATACACCCACATAATACTGCATAATATATGGTAGAATGGTATTCATAACATATTCCAAATAGGCCCATCCACTCCACCTCATTAATGCACTTATCAAAATAGCAAGCAACTCTCTTCATACGAATGTTGAATCCTACAAACAATACATAACTTAGTCAATCCAAGTGTGTTAGAAAATTTGAACAATGTTAATAAATAAATTTTGATTTCCTACATAACCTTTTATGAGAGAAGCTATGCCAAATATGTTACAAAATCTATAATGCAAAATATTAGCAAATCATACACATAATATGACACCAAATATAACCTAAAAATCTATGTGATTCTACAATAGTATGTCCCACCTTTTGGCCTAGAAGTCCCAAATTCTCACTTTTATCATTTATAAAAAGAAAATTATTAAGAATTTGAAGATGATGTGAACTTGTACTTTTTGAGATTCTATATTTAGATTCTAAATACACAATTTTAATTTTTAAAATAATTTAGCTTATTTTTTAAGTATTTTTAATAACTTATTTTATAATTTATAATATTTGTAATAAGTGATATTATGTTATAATGCATACCATTTTTTAGAAATAAGATAAATTCTAATTTCTTAGACATATCATTGATACCTAACACATACATATTCTTTCATAATTTTTTGTTTGCATAATTTATTTCTTATTAATTTTATAATTCAGATTAATTGTAATTTAGATTAATATTATGCCATAATGCATAAAATTTTTAGTATATATTTGAATTAATTTTTTTTTGAAATAAGGACATCAATATGGAGTGCACACACACACACACACACACACACACACACACACACACATATATTTTCATGTGCATTGAATAACGAATTATATGATTAGGAAAATATTGTGTTTGCTAGAAAATTGAAAATAAATATAATAATTAAATAAAATATATTAAAATGAATACTTTTAAGAAACCTTAATCTAACAGATATGTTCCTACAAAATCTCATGTCATGGTGATTCTATTTGATGGTCCAATCTAATGAATGATTAGAAGGAGAAGGGAAAAATAAATAATTTATTTGAAGGTCCCTTTATATAATTTTTTTGAACATGCAACATTTAAAAATTGAAAAAAGACATTCATTCAAACCTCTACACCTTCATTCAAACATTTACATGTGGCAAACAACTTTCAAGTGAAGGACCTTCATTTGAAGATGTTCAATAATTTTTTCCTTCCAAAACTCATCTTTGTGCCCTATCTCGCAAGTGGGACATATGTTGTGGGGTCTCCCAAGAATTTTAGGAGAAAACCTAGCAAATAAACATAATACCACCTAGTATATTACCAAATGAACATTGTTACAATACATTCATAGTTCATCAATACAGGTCTTCTTGAGTAGTAAGCAACCCCATTGCACTCTTTTGTGATCAATCCAATAAAATATAGTAACCACAAATTTTACTTCATTCCTACCTTAGGACTGATAACCATATATTCACCTCCTTAGGATGATCCAATTGGTTGGTCATACAATTACTCATGGGATTAATTTTATTGAATAAAATTGCACAAAATACTAAGTGGCATAAAATCATGTTTCCACTAAGCCATGTTCCAACTAAACCACGATCTCTAATATTGAATAAAAATTTCCAATGTGCCTCCCATATTAAATATACTTCATGTTCCATACAATTTACATATCCCCAAGATTGTCCACTATAGTGTGGTATGAGAATCTTAAGATGCACCACAAATAAATAAAAATATTACAATTATTATACAAGGTGTACAACACACATTTCCCAATAAAGAACTTGAACTTAGGGAAATCAATTGCTATTGCACACTCTTACACACAACCATTTTAGTTGGTCAATGATGACCTAGTTATCCTACTTGTAAGCCTCAATATTAATGCTCCTCTTACACATGTTATGAGATACAATTCATGTCGCAAGATTTTTCACATGGTATTTCACCAAGATGGGGGACCAAAAAGTGTCATAAACCAATTTGAAGAAAAATATGATAGAACACGAGTGCATTGTAACATGCTAGTATTATGGCTTGGGATGAATACAATTTTTTGAGCCATAATGTGAGTATGTTATAATGCATTATCATTATTTTTTATTAAAAACAAAGAAAAAACTCTCTTTTTTCAATTTAAAATGCATGCATGTGATAATGTGCAATCGTTTCATTTAAAATTTCTTTGGAATCCCACCCTTAGACTTGGATTTGGTTTGGATATTTGAACCAAATGGCTAGACCTATATATAAGGTGCCCAAAGATGTGTTTTGTATACAACATAAAAAAGTAAATGTCAAGTGTGCTCTCCATCATGTGCTTGCACATTTTTAACTAAAAAATACCATAAAAATGTCAAGCTCTCTCTTAAATTTCAACCATGTTTTTTTTTTACATTTTGAACGCATTAAGCTTTTGATCTTCAAATTTTTTTGCTAGTGTCTTCCTTTTTTCCTTGAAAGCCAATGTATATTATTTTTGGTGTCATTTCTATTTGATCATTCAAATTTGAAATAAATTATATTTTTACATTCTAGACTCTATTTTAGACACATTTAAAAATAAATTTCAATAAGTAAATTCAAAAATTTATGGGGGAACATGATCAAATTTTCATCTTTAGGATGTGTCCATTTTAAAAATCAATAAAAAGTCATATATATTAATCATTAAAAAAATAGGCATAAACTACATGATGTTAGCTAATTTTCCACCAAAGTGGTTTGTGAAATATTTTAAAAAGTCAACATTTTAGGGGGAGCACATGAGACACTATGTATACTTTTCTAGCAAAAATAAGAGCACTTTATGTTCCCCCCCCCTATTTGAACCTTTTAATCTCCATCATTCAAGAAATACAAATTTAGAAACTAGATTTTGGGTACCATGAATCTTGTTTTTGTTACATATTCAAATTTTGAGCATGAATATCTTCAATTTCTCATCCAATATCAAATTTTTATTGATTTTAAGAAAAAGTAGCCACTTTTGACCCATTTTTTTATCCCGCATTTCCATACACATATCGCACAAGGAATATCTAAGATTCCTTCAAGGGCAGTGCCATTCTATACATGGTTAAAATACATAACATTAGAAGGAAACTATCATCAAGGTGTACAACACACCTTTCCTAACACATATCTAGTAGATAGTTTGAACAAGAATGGAGAAATAAATATAATGTCATGATATGACTAAATTTAAGAGCATAGATGGGGCTAATAATACACTCTGTTTTAAAAAAATCACTTTGTAAAATTTGAAGCTCCAATTATTTGTAGATGAGAAAAATATATTATAAATTTTGAAGCCACACAAGTTTTTAACTCCAATAAATGAAATTATATGTTAATGCTGATAAAATATTGATATCATTCAAAATGGTACACTATAACATATAGGAGTCAACCTGTACTAAATATCATTGTTGAGTGGTGGCTTGTTAGGAATAATCTATAATAAATTGGAATAGTTCACTTGACACTCCTTACATCTAGATAGTAATTAGATTATTCCCAAAACATATCCATAAAGATTTTTAGTGTTGAAGAAACATTTATCTTACTATTAAATTGATAAAACCTTTGCACCTAATAATCTTTAGTGTAAAAATAAAACACACCCTTTCAAAAAGAAGAATGGAGCAACTGGGCGTGGGCGGGAACTGACACAGCAATGGGAGTTTGATTTCTTCTGATGGGGACGATGAAGGAGATGCTAAAGATGATGATGTAGAGCTTGTCCTGGTGGTGGTGCAGACTCGTGTTTTGGAAGCCTGCAGAGGTGAGCGGTTGGAGTGTTGCGGTGGGAGCAGGAGCGACGTTTAGGGTTTGAATGCTTTAGGTGTTACTGAGGATGGAGTTTTTGTCAAAGACTGTGGATCTAAGTTCCTAGCTCGCTTGGTTTATGTGCTTGTTGGGGTCCTTTCGATGCCTTGGTTCTTCCCTTTCCTTTGGCCCCTTTTCCTGCTCTTGTTCGGGGAGGTGAGGAGGTCATTTCTCTGGCTTTCTGTCGTGGAGGTATTGCCTTTGTTCACATTTTCCTCTGTGACTCTAGTCTTGGCCATGGGTGGTCTATGCTGGTGTTTGTTGTCTTCTTTGATACATTTGTTTTAGGTGCTATTTTTATTTCTATGGGCCATTTCTGGATTTTTGGGTTCCCTTGGCTGGTGGGTGTTGCTTGACTTTTTGAATCATGGGGTTTTTTTCTTGGTTTTGGGGGAGGTTGGTCTCCGTTCTCCCTTGGTGCAGTTTTCTTGTTGCTTTCCTCTGGGTTGTTGTGTTTGGTCTTCCCCTTTGGAGCTTTAATGATTATTTTGCGGTGGAGGGTTGCTTTCTTCCTTTGGGTTGAGTTATTGTTGAAAGATCAGATGTGTGTTTTTTTATTTCTGTTGGTTGAGGAGTGGTTTCTCCTCAGTGTGAACCCTGTTGTTGTCCATTCCCTTGGTGGTGCCTAGATTTTTGTCAATTGTTGGAACAATCTGTGTAGGGTATTGTTTTGGTGTACCCTTGGTGCTGGTTCTTGGTTGGTGGTTGGGTGATTCTTCATGCCTTTTATTTACATCCAACTGATTTTGGAGTATGCTCAGAGATGTTGATTTTTTGTGGTTGGGGTTTGTAGGATGTTCTTTTTCCAGTTGCCAACTCTCTTGCAGCCAAAGGATGAAGTGGTTTCTTGCACTATTAGAGTGGAGGATTTCTGTTGTTGTCTACAGTTATTGTCTTCTACAGAGGTGAATATTTCTCCCATTAAGGGGGAGCTCTCTCCTATTAAGGTGAATCCAGTTGTTGTAGTGGTGGTGGAAAGTTATTTGCTCAATTGTTGGTTCCTATTGAGGTGGAGATGGCGTGTGCAGAAGAGTGGAGTCTCTGGTAGTGTTGGATCTCGCTTTGTCCTCTCCTATAGAGGGGAGCTCTCTCCTATTGAGGTGGAGTTTGGGTTGGTGTTGTAGGGTGGATGGCACTAGTTAAAGGTTGGGGATCTTCTTTGCTTCCTCTTTTATTTGGGTTTAAGATCCCTGCCAAAACCTGATTGTAAAGGGTTCATGGTCCCTTCAAAACCTGTTATGGGGTTAAGGTCCCTGAAAAACCTGGTTAAGGGTTTAAGGTCCCTTCAAAGCCTTTGGGGTTATGGTCCATGTCTAAGTTTGGTTAGTTTCTAATTGGTGGGTTCAAGGTCCCCATAAAACCTTTGTGCAACATGTGTTGTCTTATTTTATTCTTAATGTTGCTATTGTTGGGCTGCTGATTGTATTTGGTTTATCTTTGATGCAATATTTTTCACTTGGATAGGGTTTCTAGTCCCTTCAAAACTGGACTATAATGGGTTTTGGGTCCCATCAAAACCTGCTTCTCCTCATCAAAAATAATCTTTAGTGTAATATTAATGGAGAGCGAGAAGAGCAGTGGGAGTGGGGGTTTGAATTCTTTGGAGGGAGAGGGAGCTAGAGAATCCATTCTAGATGATGATGATGATGTAGATGGTTGGCTTTCGGTTTCTAGTTGCTTTGTTGTTTGTAAGCTGTCAGATTTCTGGGTTGCGGCTTGTTGTGTGGATGGTGTTGTTGGTTTTCTTCTCCGCTTTTTGTTGGCTGCTTTTGCTACTTTTGGGTCATAGAATAGCCTTGTTGGTGTGTGCTTTGGGATCCTTGTTGGGGTTTTGTCAGTGGTTTGGTCTATCTTTAGCTATGACCAGCATGTTGGGGCAAATGGTGTGCTTCTTATTTTGGCCTAGCCCCTAACCAGGGAAAACTTTAAGGGTGAATCTTCACCAATTGGAAAATTCTAGAAATTGGCCAAGTCAAAATTGGCAAATTTGCGCAAACCAACAGGGTGTCCAAATCGCCCAGATTTTACGAACTATAGGTCCAATGCATGTCCATTCGCTAATGAGTTTTTTTTATGAGGAATATTTAAACAACAAATTCACCATAACAAACTACACGTTTCAAATGGATCGACTAATATTTTCACCTGGAATCCTGGAAGCATGTAATAAAACACCTACATATTCACCAATACTATTAAAACAACATTATATGAGGACCCATTTCACCAATTAAAATTTACAAATAGTTGATTGTGAAGACCCATTTTTCCAATTAAAATTTATAAATAGTTGCTTATGAGGACCTATTTCACCAATAACATGAAAAAATAATTACATTTGAGGAAACATTTCGCCTTGAAAATTACAACGTATCATTGTATAAGCACATAGGATTCGCCAAATTTTTAATATACCATTTAAAAATCCCATGGAATTCGCCAAATATGGAATCATGGATTGATATAAATACAATCGAAAGTGTCATTTATTCTTACACATTTTGTTCAGTTCTGAGGTTCTACTTCTCGATTTGGAAGTCATCGAAAGTCGAAAACGTAGACTTAAAGGTGAGTGATCATTTCTTCATAGTGTTATTAGTTATAATAATAAATTTTCTTATCTCTTTTCCATTCTTGTTTTAGTCTTAAAGATGATATTGAGTAGGGAATGGGATCTATATTCTCTGTCCTTTTTAAACAAGAAGACATTTTGTCTAGTTTTTATTCGAAGTGAGAAATCAATATGTTGAGCGACTCGAGCAACATGGGTAAGGCTCTTGCCGCTCCTTAGGGTGGTGAAGAGATTGGGAGGCCATCAAAATGACCAAAACTTAAATGTACCATACAATCTTACTTTGGAATTGCCAAAGCTTCTGATCCATCAGGTCAAGATGGAGCTACATCATCAACTCTTCCACCAAATATTAATGAAGAAGGAATTCACAATACCTCACTGCCACTGAAAGGTCAAGTTAAGATTGTCATTGAGTTAAATCAAAATGTATCAAATGAGGATGGAAATACCGCAGAAGACGTTCCAAGGGATACCCTGTTAGCCAAAATGAGATAATTGACTTGGATGAGGATGATGTTGGTAGCAAGAAAAGAAAATGCAAATAAAAAATGGGGCGTGAGTGAGAAATGACAAGGAATTTTCAACTTGGTTGGTTATCAAAGTACCCATTCATTGTACTAGTGGGGAAAGCAAATGATATTGAAAGTGCAACATTAGCGCAATATACAATTTTTAGTTGGAAATGTGGAAGAGACAAGACGATGCAACTAAATATTGACACTATAGAAAAGCATATCGGTAAAGTTTATGAAAACAAATCATAGACGGAAAGGAACAATCATTCGTGCGGTGAAAATCAAAGGAAGAATGTCTTCATGTTAGGTATGCCATGGATTATGAAGAGCATGACCAAATAATGTCGAAGCTTGTTGCATGTAAAGGTACACTTGAGGCTCAATTTGGAAAAGCAATGGAAGCAACAAATATGTCAAAAACTGTTCAGATGAGTGTTGTTTTCAATATTTTGTTTAGAGGGTGTCCTATGACAGACTACCCAAAATATTCTAGTTTATTATCTTATTTGAATGTTCCTCACTATCCCTACTCACATTGGTCAATAAGCGCTGGATGGGGATGGGAAAATTGTCTTGTTACAGTGGAAAAGGAATATTTAAATGATAAAGTAAAAGAGTCAAATTTCATTGCATTATCTTTATATGAAGTTACTATGGTAGACAATACTTCTTGGGTTTGTATGCATTTGTATACTATAGAACGACATGTTCGCCAAGCTCATCTTCTCCATGTTCATAAAATGAAGGACAATTCAACATCGCAAAATCTATTTGAACTAGTCAAGAAATCTTTGAATGAAATTGCAGGTATGGATGAGTTGACAATTGCCAAAAAGTTGGTGTGTGTAGGAGCTGATGGAGTTGTAGTGATGCAAGGTCAAAGGACTGGTGTTTGCAAAAGGTTACAAACTACTTGTGCACCATACATGCTTGGCATTCACTACATGTCCCACATAATGAATTTAGCATTCAAAATTGTAAGCAAGTTTCCCACAATATTAAAAGTTGAAAATCTAGTCCCTGAGATCCATGCATACTTCTGCTGAAGTCCCAAGCATTTTGCAGAATTTCAATTTTTTTCTAAGGGAATAACACCAGGAAAATATCTTCTCAAGGATGTCGATACCAGATGGATCTCCCTGCATGGACCAACGCAACGAGTTCTTTCAGAAAATCAATCCTTGATTGGAGTGATGTATGAGCATCACAACACAATATACAAAGCTCATGACCTCTTACATAGGTTAAGTGATATAGAGACACTCTTGACTTTAGCTAGTCTTCTCTCTATGTTGGATGTGATGAAAATCTTGTGAAGAAAGCCCAAGAAAGAACTATGTATATTAATGAATATTCCAATCTACATAAACATGCATGCTTGGCCCTCGATCATCTATATCTAGATCTAACACAAGAAGGCCCAAATTATTTCATGTGGTAGAAAATTGATTTGAATAATCTTGATAATTATTTACAGTTTAATACAAGCATACACTTATATATCTGTGTACGTGGATATGAGATACCAATGTACCATTGTAAGAAAGCTAGGTGCTCTAGCAGAGAAGTAGTTGTTAACGAGGAAGATTTTAACGACATTGTTAAATCTTTTAGTGATAATTTGAAGGAAATTGCAAAATCTCTTTCCTTAGAGATTCATGAAATATTCCCTCGATATGAAATACTTGAAGCCATGGGTATTATGTATCCTCAATTTTGGGAAAATCGAGATAACCCAAAATATTTTCATGATCAAGTAAAAATCTTGATCGAATAATTTTTGAAAACTGCAACATACAATGAGAAAAAAAAAGAAGGAATTTTAAATGATGTTAAGCTTAGAAAACAATCTAGGAGTTTTGCAACAGCTATGAGGGACTAGTATAAATCCATGTGCATGAACAAGGCCTTTGAACCAGGATCAATAAAAAAGGTTTGGAAAAATTTAGGTCAGAGTAAAATATTGCATGATTTGATATCAAAATATTTCAAACTTATTGATTTATGTCAAACAATGATATTGGGGTCGGTGGAGGATGAGATATTTTTTAGTACATTGGGGTTTTTTAAATCAAAGTTACGAAACAAACTAGACAAGAATTTGGAAAATTTCTTGAGGATGAAAGGAAATGTGTATAATGTCTTTAATTTTCCTTTTGAAAGGGCACTCGCAATCTGGAGGTCCACATGTGAAAGAAGAGGGACCGGGTTGTGCAACACTCCAATTCCAAAGGCTGGTACTAGTGGCACTGGCAATGGTAGTGGGACTTGGACAAATGACATTGGAAAAAAATCACACAATGAATGTAAAATTTGAGACATAGGCTGAAGAAAATGAAGAGTAGACTCAAAATCAAGACGACTCTTTTACTTTATCTCAAGATGAACGTCAGTTTGAGGAGCCTAACTCCGTTTGGGAAATGGAAGAGAATTAGCAGCTTTTAGGTATTTATACTGCACTTCATGATTCATGAATTAGTTTCCATTGTTCAAAACTGTAGTTGATGATATTTTATATTGTATTCCATGAAATTGTGATATTTTATATTTTATATTGTATTCCATGTTATTGAATTTGATATGTGATTCTGCATCATTTTTAAAGAACAACACTTATCACACTACTTATAAATTCCTATTGAATTTCCATTCACACAATCATTAATAAATAACTGAAAGGAATATTGATCCATTCCTTGAACAAAAGCTAACAGTTCAACATCCATAAGTTATAAGCTAACAAAAGCTAACAGTTCAACATAAATAACTTATAAAGGCATCCACCCAACTTAAACAATAAAAGCTTAAACTACCAAATCACCTAAATTATACTGCGAAATCCTTATGCATCCCTCACCATAAAATATTTATTCATAAATAAACATTCCACAACAATGAAACTAACCAAAAATCTATCATTCTAATAATAGAAAATCCACTGGAAAACTACCCAGCAAAAGCACAATAAATCCACACACCATAACTCAAAGATTACGTATGCATGAAATTCACCATTGTCTTTCTATATTGAAATAACAGAAAAGCAATAAAAATAGCAGAGTTTTTTTTGTCTTGATAACGGTTTCTTGAAGACAACCATATTAGAAATTAAAATAAATTATTTGAAGTATCAAGAGAGCCAAATTAAAGAAAATAACATAAAAACTAAAAACTAAACATCGGTCCCACTCCTAGCACTGACTCCTTCACTTTCAATTATTTCCACCTCCTGTTGCTTCAGTAATGCCTCCTGTGCCTTTACTCTTTGCCTGTATTCCTAGTACTTGTTGACAATTGCAGTGATGTTTTTTCTTCCTGGAGTCATGGTGATTTGTAGCCTTGTCCTCCATCTTGAAAGTAAACGGTCCGTCTGAGATAGCGTTTCATAGATGTTCTCACTTTTTGACTTATATACACTCATATAGGTCTGTAACTTACTCAATTTTCTGAAGGAGTTTGCAATGGCTATCTCAAGATCAACTACTTCTCTATGATACACCTCTTTAAATTCCCTCAATATGTCTGCAAGATCTAGTACATTTTCATCGAACCCATCCGTGAGGTCCACTTCAAGAGCATTGAAGTTTTCCTTGATCTGCACCAATATGTCAAACTATTTTTCTAACACTTTATTGATTTCCTTCATATAATCTTCATATACTGTCAATTTCCACTCCAATGAATCATACCAACTAGGATCAATTTCTTTAGGGTCATCCACCAATTTGTCTCTTATTAACAAAGAGTGCTCCATGGAGACTAATTCTTCAATTTCCTTTGAAAGCAAAAAAGTGCTACTATGTTCTCTCCTGATTTGCTGGAGCTCACCTACCAGTTCCTTTCTTTTATTAGACACATTAACATACATTTTCCTAAATTTAGTAATGTGGAAAACGCTATCCTGATGAAGCCCTTCTATCCATTCACTGGAAGCTTTAGCATAATGTAAATTTTTCTTGACCCGTTGCATAGTGTCAGAATCAATACCTTAAACATTTGAGCTTGAGGCTTCCTCAGTGGTCAGAGTCAAAATTGATGAAATAAAATTTCTGAAAGAAAGATTATGAGATTGCAACTGAAGGTTCTCCTTTTTCAGTTCTTTTGCTCTTTTGACCAATGCATTAACAAAGTAATCAACATGATATACATCACCTTCTAAAGTAGATGACCTCATATCAACACGACTAACCTTGTAGTCAACTTCTGTTATCTCATTTTCATTTAGGTCCTTTTGTGGATCAACAATCTCCAATAGTTGATGCCCAATAGTGGAATTGGTGACAATTTGTGACATCCTCTTAGCCTTTTTGGGCTTTTGGTGACCCTGCAACAGCATGAAAACTGTATCTACTTCAATTGTCATTGCGTCAATATTCTTTCTTTTCTTCTTGATTGCATTATTTAACCATGTTGGGGAAGATGCCACTAGCACTAATCCAGTGTCTCTACTTACAACACTTACATTTTTTTTATATTTTTTTCAGTTGATTGAATAGAAGAAGTTTTTTCAATTGATTGAACAAAAATAGAAGTATCTCATACTAGAGAAGGGGGAACTTCAAAGAATGTGGGAAAATAATTACCATCAATTATTTGTTGAAAAATTCCCTCAGAGTTTGTAGGCACTAGCTTTTCTTGACTAGCCTTTTTCTGGCTTCTCCCCATCTCCTCCTGACTATGATCCAGTGCCAGACAACCTAATTGATTAATTTGTAGTTGATATATTTATGCTAGAGGCCTGCACAGTCCCTTGCTCTTTTCTCTATGAAACTCTTTGCTCATGGGGAGAACCCACACTTTGGCGCCATTTTCTGTTCAATTAGTTTGAAGTTCTTCTCAAAACAGGGGCAGAAAGGACCATTAAGTTTGAAACTTCATCCTCTGACCAATTAATTATGTACAAGGGCTTACTAGCAGGGGCCCGATATTCAGGATCAATGATCATTAAGTCTTCTTGTGCATCTTCTGGAATATTGAAAGAAATTCCAAAAGCTTGTATTTTCCTTAGGGTCAATCTCATGAAATTTATTCTATACACCTTGCCTTCATCTGTACAGTCTTCCCAAAAATCTTCAATATCAGAGCGATGTTCATAGCTTCCAACTCCATACAGATTTTGCTTAACATAAACCTTGCTATCAAAATTAGTTCTCATGGGAAAATACTAAAAATTGAATTCATTCAGGGCTTGTTGCACACCCCTAGCAATATTATTACTTTTTCAAGAAAATGAAGGCATGAACAATAGAAAAGCATAACCCTTCTTTCCCATGTTTGAATATTTAACATTTACAAAGGCCATCTGTTGGCAAACTTCAAGAAAAACTAGGAAATCACTTGGGTAAAGGGGCAATTTCAATGGAGCCTTCTCAAAACCTCCAATTCTAAGATAAGTAAATCTATTGAATTGAATGTAGAAACTTCCAAACCTCAATACTAGAGCAGCCACTTCAGGTGAAATCATAAGCTCAAGTTTTCCATCAATTTTCTCACAATTTCCATTAGAAATGTGTCATTGATGTGGAAAAAATTCCTCATCTAACCTCCTTAGTAAGTTGTGGAAAAGTTCTAGACACAGGCATGTCTGGCGTCAGAGACCTTTGCGGTTCCAACCCTACCCAGATAGCCTCTTGACTTGCTAGAATGTAAACTAGGTATGGGCACATGTGGAAGGAAACAATTTGTTGAAAATTTATCAATTGCTCATTTAAATGATAACAAATAATCTTAGCCTAGTCAATGAATTTATTTTCACTACAAATCAATAGAATAAAATGACACATCCAAAATTAAAAAGAGTTTGAACATGCATTACCGACCACACAATGTAGCAAGGTGATAGCATCTGAAATTTCATCCTTAAAATGAACCCTTTTAAGCTTTGTGGGAGACTGAGACTTACCCTTTTTTTTAGACTTCAACCAATTCCCCGCAATAGAATTTTTGCACTATTCCTCATTCATTATGAAAAACTCATCACTAACAGCTACAAACATTTCCTCTACAGTTTCCCTCTCTGGAATGCCTAATGCGCGGGAAATCACTTCAGGAGTAATTCTTGCAATGACTGACCCGTCCACAACTCTAATTTCCTAAGTCTCTGGAATGTAGCCCCTTGCACACACAATCACCAGGTCGACACTTTGTACAATCTCAGGAAAACCTCCCGCGTGCGCGAAACTGCTCTGCAAAACTTTATCTTCCAGTGCTATTCTCTCCCTTTGCTCTAGGCGCACCAAAAACTCCTCCAAATTGAAGTGCCCAATTTCAGTGTCCCTCACACCAGACCAGTTGTTTTGAATTCCACTTCACATGAGTGCAAATTTGTAAAGATAGAATGTTTGCACTTGAGAAGTACTGACATTGGCAAAGAACGAGAATGTAGGCTAAATGTCTGAGTAAAACTTCACCACCCATTTATGTCATTATTTTTGATAGGGCATGCATTAAATGCAGAATTCAATTTCATTCCTCGAAAAGATAGCCTTAAACTTGCATGATTTTTGAAATTCCTGAAAAGACAACTCAAGGTTAGTCCATACATAGCATTCAATGAGATGTTAAATGACGGTGCCTTTGTGTCATGTCCCCGAAATCGTGTCATTCTAGATAGTAGAGAGGCATAATTAAAATAGTTATCCATTTGATTGTCCAAGACAATCTTATAATTAAGAATATTATTAATAACATAGTAGATATTAAAGTATATAAAATATAAAATATAAACATAAAACAATATTGTAATTATGGTTATAAATATAACAAATAATATGATATTTATAAGAAAGTCTAAATAATTAAGTACAAATGGGAATTATAAAACAACACTAAATAAACAAATGAAAAACACAACATTATAAATATTAGAATATGAATGCTAAACCATTTCAAATTTTAATGTTATCTTAGATAACATTGTAATAATACCACCAATCTTATCAAGGGAATTATTTAGATGGTCATTATCGTGAGCCACCTCTTGGTGAATTACATGAGCACCGATTCATTAGTAAAAAGATGGCATTATGATTGAGTATATTGGGCGATTCGTATACACTTGGGGAAAATATTGCCGCCATATATGGACATAAAATAGTCGTCTATTATAAGGCGGGGTCAATCAAGTGAAGAATGACGAAAAGCAGTGCCTCAAAGAATTATAAAATCATATTTGTGCTCATGGAGACTTGACGTGGCAGACCATAAGGTTGTTCTTCCAAGGTGACATGGAACCAAAGAATACTATATGCCTATCGAAGTTGTGTGGGGTAATATACATATCCGACTTTGGGACTATTGAGGAAACAAGCTTTGGTAGCGTAAATCATATGCCAATGTATTGAGCATGACGTGGAATCAAACAGTTGTATTTTTTATTATCGGGCATTGCTGTGAGAGTTCTTGATGGGCGACGATTTATTTAAGAAAATTAAGCTTATTCATTGCCAAGATTATACTTAACAAAGGGGTACAAATAGTTGAATGGACAAAAAAAAAAGTTGTACCTGTTTGGAAGGCCATAACCTTTCAAAAAGGGGGGTTCCTTTAAAGATATGAAGATATAAAACGAGGATGAGATTTGAGGGAAGAAAATAATCAAATAGTTTGGAAAAACTAGTTCACCCTCTTCAGTAGATTACATAAGTTGGGATTATTGATCAGACACAGAAATTAGTCAACCATCTTCAGATAATATACATGGATATAGGGAATAAGAGGTATATGTATGGGAAAACAAGAAGGAAGATAGAAACACATAAGCTTAAAAGGTGTATCTATAATGTTCATGAAAGTCTACAGATCCATCACACATCACGTATTAGGTATGAGGCCATCATATTAAGAATTAATATAATAATGTAAGATTTAGGTATATTATTCAATTTAAATATAATCATAAATATACTTTAATGTAACATGACTTGTGAATACATTTAGATATATTATGAGTAATGAGTATAATGAGAAATTGAATGACTTGCTAATAATCGAAAGATATGTATTTAGATACATATATGTATTGCGATGCATATATATACATCATAGGCGACTGAAAAATATAATGTATACATATATAAATAAATATTATTTATGATCATCCAATAATGATGCCTGCAGTTGGGGTGCCGGTCCGAGCCCAGTTGGTTAAGGTGTTCCCTGTCGCAGGGCGCCCACCATGGGTTTGACTCTCCGGTGCTCCCGTGGTACCGGTTGGTGTGTCTTGCCAGCACTGCCGATCACGATAAAAAGTTTACCGGCGGTGCGGGGTTATAGGGGGGGCCGTGCTGCACCCGATTCCCCTCGTTCAAAAAAATAAATAAAAAAAATGATGCCTGCAGTCAATTATTGAGCCTTATAAGTAATAATAATTATATTCGTCCTCTATAACTGAAATCCATTGATCTCTTACATTTCTAATGTCTCCTTGAGGAATATTTTGAATGCAAGATTCAGGCTTGAATGCTTCCACTCGAAAAGGGTCATTCCATCATTGCGTGGAAGAAGGGAGTCATATTGGGCTACAATGAATACGTCTGAAGGAAGTCCAATATAGTGCGATGACCAGAGGTAAGTATCCTCTACTGATTGATAACATTGAAGGTTATGTAATCAAGCCAAGTTACTATGGACAATAGGTTACAGTATAATAACTAATCCATACCTTATCAAGTTAAATAGCAGTGAATGTTTATAACACTTTAATCTGTGATGAATTGTGAAGTTGATTAAATATAATAGGTGAATGCATAGAGAGATTAAATGAATATTTTTATGTTGATATATTGAGTTCATCTATACATCATAAGTGATTGACAAACACCTAGGATAGAAATAAAGGGATATTATTTACAAGAGTCCAATAATGATGCTTGCATCAATTATTGTATATCATAAGCTATTATGACTTTGCTATGAGAATAGACTTCGGGCCAAAATTCCCTTTTTCTAGCACTCAATAAGGATAGGGAGTTTGTGGAGGGAAAGGTTGGTAAATTGATCCATTGATGGACGGTCCCAAGACGGGTGGGACACCTTGAGGGAGTCCAATTTGAGATCGTTCATGCGCCCTTTGCATAGTAAATCTACCATCCAAAGAGGTAAATAAAGGAAAGAGGAAACAAGGAAAAGATCTATTCTGATTAGAGTAATAAGTCGTATCAGATTATGATGTGTTTTGTGCACTAGATGATAATGCATTTACCTTAATCTTAAATGTCCATTATGGAATTGTCTAATTTGATTTGCATTGAGAAACTATGTGTATTCATTGGTAATGCATGATGTGTATGTGAAAAATTAAGTGTTGGTAAGTACAAATTCTAGATCCTAACTTGTGCATTTTATGTCTCTAATAAGGGGACATTACACTTTGAAAGGAAAGATAAGTCCATAATGTCACGTGGTCGCTGAAACTTCAAACCTTAGAACCAAATTTTGAAGTTTCAAAATTTTCAAAACCTTCGACCCATCGACTACAAAGATGACCAACAAAGACTTGCAACTCAACAAAGTGAACCAAGTCAGGGAATTAGGAAGTTATGAAAATTTAGAACTTCGCGACAAGGTTATAAAACTCTGAGGACTAGTGACTAAGGTTAGGAAAAGTGCCAAAATTGTGACTTTGAGTGATAGTAACCACAACAATGAAACTAACCAAAAATCTATCATTCCAATTCCAATAATATATAATCCATTGAAAAACTACTCAACAAAAGTAGAATAAATCCACACACCATAACTCAAAGCTTATGTATGCATGAACTTTACCATTGTCTTTCTATATTGAAATAACTCTCTCATCCTCCACCGACTACAAAGATAACCAACAAAGACTTGCAACTCAACAAAGTGAACCAAGTCAGGGAATCAGGAAGTATGAAAATTTAGAACTCCGCGACAAGGTTATAAAACTCAGAGGACTAGTGACTAAGCTTGCTTTGCAATCTTATTTTGAGTCTATCATTTCTCCAGCTGTAATATTTTACATGAATTATTAATGAAATCTAATCAATGATCTTTCATTAATCTTCTTTGTCATTATGCATTGATGTATGTTTTAATTCTAGCTCTGGTTTAATGAACCAATTAAAGTACCTTGATTAAAGCATGAATTCATATAAATGTTTAGTGGATCTGATAAGTGGTCATGGAGATTGAGTATTGATGTGTGAATTGTAATGTAATTTCACTAAGATTATGGATGCCTGGAATTAAAATCACCTTATAGTTCATATTTTAATTGTGTTAAAAGTAAAACTTGAACATGTACTCAACGATTCATCACTCAACTCAATGCTTAATAAAAAATTAACAATAGTATTAGTAGCATATACAATAATGAACATCAACAATCATTTAAAGTGTATGTAGTAGTTGAAACCACTACCATGATTTTTCTTCAAATGATAAAATAAATAATACAGATAATTGAACATCAACACATTACTGAAGTCTGAATTTGAGCTTTTTTATTGATTATCACATGAAGGAATACATAGAGGCATTGAAAATGCAAAATCTTGCTCAAAGACAACTCTGCACAGAGCTGATTTGGAACTTGGAAACTCATATTATCAAAAATCAAATCACTGCAACACCTTTTCTAGCAACGTCCACTGTTCAAGTGGTGAAATTGTCATTTTTTCTAATTGATGTTGTTTGACTTGAAGATTTTTTAACAATTCATGATTCAAATTGGAACTTGTCTTGGATTCTTGAGTCAATTTTGCATTCAAGGTTAGCATTGGTTTGATGGAATCCAAATAGTTCACCACATCTGGGTTATGAGGAAACTGACCCAAATCAATCTTCCTTGCATCCTCCATCTTCTTTCTGAAATCATTCTTTCCAATGAATCACTCATTTGTGTCAAAAGCCTCTGGCAAACCAAGCTCTGTGAAGTTCCTTACCTTTTCATCCACCTTCTTCATCTTGTTTGCAATCAAATGCAAATATTCCTTTGTTTCACGCATTCTCAAAAACTTTTCAATGATAGATGACAACGTCATTGATGTAACAAGCTGATTAGTAATCCCTTTTGATTTCAAAACATTATCACTAGCTTTGTAGACTATTGTTGAATTTGATTTGCAGATTTCTCTAATGCCAACACATTTTTGTTGTCCACTAAATATTTGTTGAGCTTCTTATGATGTTGTCTGATAGCATCAATCAATTGAAACATGTCACACAAATGATCAATCCTCTACATTATTTCATCCCAAATCTCTTGTTTCATATGCCTCATTGTTTCTCTAGAAAATGCATATAACTTATTTTGCAAGACTTAATTTCATTTTTTGCTTCCATCAGCTCTGCCTCCAATCTTTCATTTCTTTTTCTCTCCTCCAATTTTTGTTCCCACTGTGCATTTCCATTTGCAATGCTTAGTCTTAATTTTTTTGAAGTGGATTTTTCCTCATCATATTTCTTGTTGCTCTCATCTAGCCTTTGCTTCAGTTCATTCACTGCAGTCTCATTCTACTTATCCTCTTTGCTTGTTGATGTAGAGGCATATTTTTTTATTCTTTTTTTTTAATTCATTCTCTTGTTATCTACTGCTTTCCTCTTTTTTTCTCATTTTCTAGGTCTGCCTATAACTTTTCAATTTGAGTTTGCAACCTTTTTTTCTCTATCTTGCTTTAGCAATGATGTGTACACCAATTCATTGTTCTTCTTTGATACATTAATTTTGTTAGTATTTCTCAGTCCAGAAAAATCCAATTGAATATTGTTCATCTGGAATTTAGATTGAGCCATCTGATTTGCTGGTTTGTTTTGAATTGTAGGAACAAGAATTGTGTACTCCATGATTTCTTTATTTGTGTCAAATGTGGGTAATACCATGGTTGTTGCAAGCTTTGAAGTTACAATAGATGCACTCTCCATTAGTTGCTTCTTTTCTTTTTTATTCACATCTAATTTCTTTTTAAACTCTTCAATGTAATCAAAACCTAGGGATGTAGGAACAATGGAATGCTTGAATGGAGAAGGAATATGAGTACTTGAAGTTGTTAATGATGTCACAACTAGACTAATTGGCAGTGGGGGAGTGCCTGGAAATAACTCCTTTGTGGTGGATCCACTGGTAGTGTGACTTGGACTTGTCAAATCCTTTGCCTCTTCTGTATGCCTTGATCACCTAGTGTTTCTGTGGTATATTGTATTGTTGTCCTCTTGTGTGTAATTTGTTGTTGTAGCACATGTTGCCCACTACTAGTACTACTACCCATACCATCACCACCAGAGGCAGTTGCACTAAGCTCTCCACCATGGGCATGTCCTAGTTGTGATTGTGTCTGACCACGAGGATGAGAATTTGAAGCTCTAAAAAATTGACTTGTATGCCCTAGGTCTACTTTTTCACCTCAAATCCCAAGGACAAATTTATCAACTGACTTTCTATGCTCTACGTTTGTTACCATCCAAGGGCCTTGTCTTTGGGATCCCAAATGACCACCTTCATAACCCTTTTTTTCAGCTATGGCTACTCTTGTAGTATATGCTTCTTTTGTGGCCTCACTTAAACCAAGTTTCAAATTGACATGGCTTTCTTCTTCCCTATCATCATTAGATTCATCATCACTTTCTTTATCTTCTTGTTCATCTAGATGCTCTATATTCCATAATTTTCTAAACTCATGATCTTCTTCATTATCTCCATACTCTACAAGAGCCCTTGGATCACCTAACTCCTTTCTCATAGACCAAAAGGCAGTAATTTTTTTATTGTGACCAATTTTTTTTTTGTAACTTCCTTCTCTAGAGAATCTAGCATTTTTACTCTAATAGATGGTTTATCACTTTTTTCATAAAAATTGTTGTACCTCTTGATTGTCTTTTGATGCAATGCCATAATTTCTGCTTGTAAGAATTGGCTATGAAGGTAGCCACCCAAGATCTAGAGGCCTAATAGAAAGCACAAGCATAAGAGAGATATAAACAATATAACAAGAATAAACTGTATTCTGCCAATGATGCAAAAAATAGAATGAGCAAAAATACATAGTAGACCCCTTAGTTATATAGCCAAGGTGAGATGCAAGATGTCATAGGATTATGACAAGTGTCTTAATCATATGAAATGAGACAACTTGACACAACTACCTAAGTCACATGTGTTAGTTTTCAAAGGATAAGATTACAACAAGTGACAACTAACACTTTCTAGAAATAATCTTACAACTTAAGTAAACTTAACATGTGAATATGTCCCATAAGTCCCTAGTAAGTGAAATAACTAGGTACAAGACAATTATCCACACCAACACCCCCCCTTAAGTGCAACTTAAGGGAAAGATTGTTATGCAAATGACTCAAAGATGGGTCTCGGCTATGAGGCCATGTTAGGTACCCATGTACATATGCAATGCAATCCCTCACAAATGAGGAAAGGGAGAAAACCCAGTGGGAAAAAACTCCCCCCCAAAAGAGAGAAACAAAAAAAAACACACTAAAAAAGATGAGGACAAAACCTCGTGTGAGGAAAAATCCCCCCCCCCCAAAAGAGAGAATGAAGAAGTCAATAGACCTCCTCAGATGAAACATCCTACACCCCCAAGAGAGCTCACAAATAATGATATATACTCTCAGTGAAGGGTTTGGTGAAGATATCTGCAACCTGCTGTGCTGTAGGACAATTCTGCAAATCAATGACTTGCTCCTGTATCAGCTCCCAAATGTAGTGCATATGAATCTCGATGTGTTTGGTCCTTTGATGGTGAACCAAATTCTTCAAGATCTGGATGTCACTCTGATTGTCACAATGAATGACTGAAGAATGTGGAATAGTGAAACCAAACTCAGTGAGAATATTTTGAAGCCAAATAGCCTTAGTAGTGGCATTGACAGCCCCTCGATACTCAGCCTCAGTCAAAGAAAGAGCAATAGCATGCTGCTTCTTACTTTGCCAACAAATGGGGCCAAAACCAAGATGAAATTTGTATCCAGAAGTGGACTTACAATCATCAAGATCGCCAACCCAATCAGAATCTGTATATCCCACCAAGGTAAATCTTGTGCTTGTTGCATAGTGAATCCCATGATGGTGTGTACCCTGTATGTAATGCAGGCTGCGTTTGGTTGCTTTCCAAGGAAGCTCATATGGTTCCTACATAAAGTATGAAATTATGCCAACTGCAAAGGAGATATCAAGGCGTGTGTGAGTCAAGCAGATGAGACTCCCAACAAGTTGACGATATAGAGTGGCATTAACAAGTGGAGTAGAACACTTAGCCTCAAGCTTGAATCTTGAAAGAAAGGGAGTCAAAGCAGGCTTACAATCAGCCATGTGAAATCAAGATAGAAGATCAAGAGCATACTTAGGTTGAGAAAGAGAGATCCCAAAAGTTGACTGTGTGATCTCAATCCCAAGAAAATAGTGCAAAAGGCCCAAGTTAGTCATAGAAAATCTATCCTGCAAAACAAATTTGACACTGCCAATGATGGATGAGGTACTCCCTGTAATGATCAAGTCATCAACATAGAGTGCAAGTAGCAAATGAGAGTCATCCTGTCACAAAATGTAGACATTCGGATCTAAACGACACTTGGTGAATTCTGATGAGAGAAGAAAGGAATCCATCTTGGCATACCAAGCCCTAGGGGCCTTTTTGAGGCCATAGATAGACTTCCTCTATCTGCAAACCAAAGAAGAATCTTGTATGAATCCCTGTGGCTGCTCCATGTAAATCTCCTCATGAAGATCCCCATGAAGAAATGCACTCTTCACATCCATAATATGTAATCCCGACCATGAGTTGAAGCAATAGCAAGTGTCAAGCAAATGGAGTTCATCTTAGCAATGGGTGCAAAGGTCTCTATATAATTAACACCTGGAACCTGTAAGAAACATTTTGCTATAAGTTGAACCTTGTATTTATCCACACTTCCATCCGTTGCATACTTGGTCCGATAGATCCACTTACATCAAACCATCTTTCTCCCCTTAGGGAGTGGAACTAAATCCCATGTGTGGTTCCTCATCAAGCAACTATACTCTTCCTCCATTGTTGAATCCCACTCTGGAACTCCTGATGCTTCCTTGAAGGACTGTGGATCGAAAGCACTAGAAATAAAAGCATGTGGAAAATCCTGATGTTGTGACCGAGTCCTTCGAGTATCTGAAGGATCCCAAACAAGAGAACTTGCGAACTCAAGAGTTTGTCGATCCCAACGAGGTCTAGTAGGAGATGAAGGACAAGGCTCCTCAATTGTAAGTGGACCCTACGAAGGTGTGATCCTGCGAGTCGGAGTTGAGGGAGAGTCATCATCTGAGTCACTATAATCACTTTCCACTATGGAGGAAGGAAGAGGAGGATTAGGGGCCAAGCTAGGAGAGCTTTCCTCAAAGTGAAGACACCTCTCAATGAATAGCTCATGTGTCTCTAGATCCAAAAGTCTATATGCCTTAACACCTTCAGGATATCCAACAAAGATGCAAGGCCTACTATGAGGTTCCAATGCCTTGCGCTTCTCTGGAGTTATGCATGCCCAAGCTGGACAACCAAAATCTATGAAGTGTCTCACAACTGGTTTTCTACCACACCAAGTCTCAAAAGGAGTCATACCCTTCAAATCCTTATGGGGAACCCGATTTTGGATGTGTGTGGCACAACTGATAGCTTCTGCCCAAAATTGAGGACCAAGAGAACGAGCATGAATCATGCAACAAGCCATCTCTTTAAGGGTTCTATTCTGGTGCAGGGGCACCATATCACCTAGGTATAAATTCAGGTATGTCTAGTAGGTCAAATGTTTTCTTATATTAAAAGGAGTAAATAAATCTCATTTGTAAGCCTAAAAAGGCAATAATATTAGATTACATGTAATAGAGTCATGAAGGTAAAAGCATAAGGTTTCAAGTTTATGAGTTGCATTAAGCAACATAATTGTAATTCCACTGGTTATATGCTTTCAAAAGGTGGTTGTTTGGTAGTTGTGGAAATTGGGGGGATTGAACAGATTGAAAAAGGTTATAAAATCCTTAGGGAAGCACGAGAACAGGTTGTTGCCAAGAGAATACAAAAGTCTTTGAAGATTTCCTATTTTTTTGTTATTTTCTCTATGTTTTTAGTATTTTCTCACTGTTAGCGGGCCGTATAGGCTTCAAATGCCTTATTTACTCATATGAATTTGTAGGAATATGTTCTAGCTTTATTTTGGTGCTTTGACAGGGGTTATTTTAGAATATTAGGCCTGTAAACCACTAATTTCTCCATACTGGGTTGAGCAGACTTAAGGGTTTTTGGTGCCATTGTAATGGCTAAAACATCATCCCACCTATTGTAATGTGTTGTGACTTGGTGGGATGATGTGGTTAGGGGTAGTGAATGACTACCAATGAATATGAGGTGTGAAATACAGTTTTGTTGGCTTATAAGATGAAAGGCAAGGCTGGAATGTATGATTTTCCCTATGAAGATGATGGCACATACCTAATGACTGAAGAAATAACATTGCCCAAATCCTAATGAGTGTCTTTTAAGCATTAGAGGACCCAAAAAAAGATGTTTGGGCAGTTGGATCAATTGGGAGAGATTTGGAAGTTGGAGAAACAATAATGATGCCCAAAAACCCTAGGTTCTTGTGGTTTTAGGAGGGTTTTGGCATTTGGGGTCTATATGAGCACATAGGGTCCTAACACCTAGAAAATACCCTATTTTTAAACATAATAAAAGACTTTTTTTAGGTGTGGTAGCCTGGTGTGAAGATTTAAGGGGGGTCTCTTTGTAAAAATGGCCTAATTGGAGGCCTAAAAGTGTGAAATTCTCGATTTTGAAGCTTTTGATCCAAAGGAGTGATATCTAGGTTTTTGATATGTTGAATGAATTTGAAATGGGTCCTTTATTATATGATTTATTTCTCAGGTGTTTTGGAAGGATTTTTCCAAAAGGCTAAAAAACTAGTTTTCCTATACTACAAGGAGTGCTAGTGGTAAAAGGTGAGTTTTTGAAGGTTATGTTGAATCAGACTTTGAGATTGCAATTGAATGGCTAAATTTTCATCATTGGAATTTTGAGGAACTTTTTAAAGGTCTTGGTGGAGATTGGTAGTTGTTTTGCAAATTTGAAGGTTTGAGACCCTTGAGGGTGAGTTGATGCTTGCAGGTTGAAGGTGTTTCAAGGAAGAGTTCATTATTGTTGGATTGACATTGGCATTGTTTTGATTATTCTTCACCTTGACTCCGCATCATATTATTCCTTTAAAAAACACCATTCTAATGTGGAGTGTATGCAACTGAATACTGAAGATCAATCCCCTAAAGAGTACAAAATTCCTCAAGTCTATTGTTCACATATTCCCTTCCATTGTTAGTGCGAAGAATCTTGAATTGCTTCCTTGATTTCTTCTCAACATGAGCCTTGAAGGATATAATTTTTTCAAACACTTCACTCTTGTGAACAATAAAATAAACCCATGTGAAGTGGGAGTAGTCATCAATGAAGGTGAGGACATAGTGGACCTTGCTAAATGATGGCACTGGAAATGGACCTGCTACATCACTGTGAACCAATTGAAGAACTTCCAAAGCTCTCCAAGAATTCCCTTTGTTAAACTTCTCTTCTGGATGCATACCCATGGAACAACCTGAACATACACCTTTTGAAAAGTTGATTTGAGGGAGTCCTGTTACCATATCCTTGGAGCTAAGTTGTTGAAGATAGCGGTAATTGAGATGTCCAAACCGCTCATGCCATAACTTACTTTCTGAATTTGAATGAGTGAGCAAGGCTGTAGAAGGAGACATAGGTACAAAGTGGGAGAATGAGTAAAGTCGTGTGTTGTGATTGGATTGTCCCATTGCAACCAAGGCATCATCCTTAAGTTCTTTGACCACAACTGAATCTGGTAGAAACTCAACTTTCTTGCCATCTCCAAAGTGAGTGATTTGGTAGATTGAAAGAAGATTGGCGCTGAAGTTAGGAACATAGAGAAAAGTCTCAAATGTTCCATCATCCATGACAACTGAACCTTTTCCTTCAACTTCCACTTGAGTATCATCACCTATGAAGATGTGAGGTACCTTAGATGGTTCCAAAGAAGAAAATTTCTCCCTTGTAGAACCCATGTGATGAGTAGCACCCAAGTCAAGTATCCATTGTTGTGAAGAACCTGTAGTAGCCACAAATTATTTCCCTTTTCCTTTTGATTGTGAGGAAGTGGAAGGAGATGAATCCTTCTTCTTATAGGCAGATAGAAAATTGATGTTGTTCTTCTTGATGATTTTTGTCAACTCATCAATTTGCTTAGTGTGGAAATGATGCTCATCAAGACCAAATCTCTTGCAATATGAACAAGTTGGTCTTTCCTTCTTGCTTGAATTTCCATTCTTGGGAGAAGATGAAGAATTCCCTTGTTGTGGAGAGGATGATTGTGCTTTATCATGTTGTGTCTTTGGCTTATACTGCTTCTGCTTCTTGTTGGAACAACCCTTTCCTTGAGTCCCTTGATTCCCTTAATTAGCCACCAAAGCTTTGGACTTTGAAGATTTGAGAATCCCCATGCTTATCAACTTTGCTTGCTCTAACATCAACATTTCTGTGAATGCATCAAATGATGGCATAGTGAAAGAACTACCCACTGTCAAGCGATGGGTTTGGAAGCTAGAAACAAATGTTGCATATTTTGATGGAAGCTTTCCCAACAAATTGTAGACCAACTGTGCATCCTTCTTGTCAACGCCACAATCCTTAAGTTGTGCTCTTAGCTCATTTTCCTTAGTGACACAGTCTTGGATTGTATCAAAATTCTTGGGATCTAACATTATGAGATCATTGTCAAGCTGATAACCTCTAATCTCATCAACTTGGCCATACAATTGATCAAACTTTTCCCAAGCCTCTTTGATTGTTTTACACTTTTCAATTTGAAAGATGAGATCTTTTGATACATATTTCCTCAAAGTTCCAAGATCCATAGTATTTTTAGTGAGCCAATCCATATGATAAATAGGATCAACTTTAGGATTAGATGGTGCAACAACAGTTCCATCAATATAATGAGTTAATCCCTTTTCCATTAACTTACTCCAAGCATCGATTTTCCAAGAAGCATAATTATGTGGAGTTAACAAAGGAAACTTAGGAGAACCCATAGCAGAAAAAATGAAAGAGAACAAGATAGAGAGAGAGGCACAATCACACAAGACAACCCCCCAAATTCACTCAATCAAAGAACCCGCCCCCCTAAAAAAAAAGATGATTTGGCACTTTATACTTAGTGCATGTACAATGGCCACTTGCAAGCCAAGAAAAGTGGACTTATGATTTTCAATTTTTTACAACTACCTTTATTAGGCTAAAATAGACTCAAATGACTGATACAAAAGACCAAACTAAGATCTTAACTTTACAAATGCTAAAATAAGCCAAAATAGACCATATGTTGAAAGTACAAATTCTGATCACAATCACTACAAACTGATAGCACCATTGTGAAGTTCAGAAAAAATATGCACTTTAAAAAAAATGACACATGAAAAGGAGTTTGTATGAGCCTGAACGGAGCCTTGGAATTTGCAAAAATGGTGACAACTCAACAACACCTATGACAAATCAAATTTTATGGAAAATCCATGCATAAAAATCAAAAATCGATTGCACCAACGTGTAGAGTGCGAAAAAATAGCCCAAATCAAAAAATATTGCACTGAAAAAGGCCTCAAAATGACCAAGATATGAGCCTCTGAAGATGAACTGCAAAATAAAAAACTCAAATGAGAGTGGGTTTGGTTTTTCAAAAAGACGTTGATGCAGTGCTGATGTTAGCAAATCACAAGCTTAAATTTGACGGTTGTATGACAGTCACGGTCTTGCACCAGATTAAAATTGACGGTCGGGTGCCTGTTGCCGTTGCCTTTGCCTCTTCACCAAAATATTCCTCACGGTACCGATATATGCTCTAAGTTGACGAAATATTCCAAGGTCGCTAGAATCTTCTCATGTTGTCGAAATGTTCAAAGAATCTCGAATGAAATCTTTTGAATTCTTCATTGCCGATTTTAAAAGCTTCTGTCGGTTTTTTTCCCGTTGCTCGGTTTTGAATGAGTTCACCAGATTCCTTTGAAGACCGGCCACTTTCCAGGATTATGGGTCACGGGTGCATGGCTTGGTGAGTGAGTGCCATGTGGCGACTGCAGTGAAGCCCATGCACTCCACGGTATTTTGCATACTGCGTAGGTACTGTGCAGTACCTGCGCTCTCTTAAAAAACTTCTTTTTTTTATTTAAGTTTTTTTAAAAACTTTTACAAATCAATAGACTGCAAAATAAAAATAGTTTTTGGTATATATATATATTAAAAATTCACAAAAAACATAATTTTTTTTTGAAAATAAAATTGTAGTTGACTGCAATAATGGCTGGGCCGTACGACTTGGCTAACAATTTTTTTTTGCCTCAACAGACAACTTTGTCCAAATTCGATGATTTGGTAGTCGATTTAGGGGTTTTTGACCCTTCTGGACGCAATGGAAAGGTCCTTTTTGGCTAAAAATTCTCTGAAAATATGGCTACTTCCTAGATCTGACGATTAACATCAATCTTCAAACCCTTGCAGATTTGGCCTCCAATGTCCAATTGGGACGAAACAAAAGGAAAAATTGACTTTCTTGGATGCTTTAGACGCAATGGTGAGCTCAGATCTGATGCAAAACGCTCCCAAAATGCACCTGCAATACAAAGCCAAAATGGAACCCCTCCAGAATCTGGTATTTCTATCACACAAATATAAGATTGCACTCAAGATCTCCCAAAATACTAACCAAAGGCAATCAACAGGCTCTGATACCATGTAAGAATTGGCTATGAAGGTAGCCACCCAAGATCTAGAGGCCTAATAAAAAGTACAAGTATAAGAGAGATAGAAACAATATGATAAGAATAAACTGTATTATGCCAATGATGCAAAAAATAGAATGAGAAAAAATACATAGGAGACCCCTTGGTTATATAGCCAACGTGAGATGCAAGATGTCATAGGATTATGACAAGTTTCTTAATCATATGACATGAGAGAACTTGACACAACTACCTAGGTCACATGTGTTAGTTGTCAAAGGATAAGATTAAAACTAGTGACAACTAACACCTTCTAGAAAGAATCTTACACCCTAAGTAAACTTAACATGTGAATATGTCCCATAAGTCCCTAGTAAGTGAAATAACTAGGTACAAGACAATTATCCACACCAACATTGCTAACAATTGTTCAAAAGAAATACCATTCTCAGCAACACTTTTCTCCATTACAATTTTGACCTCATCCCAAGAATCCTTGTTTCTCAAGTTTTCAAGCAAGGGTTTACTTTGATGTTGAATTCTACTTGCAACATTCTTATTGAGCACAACCATTGATTTAATGGTGTCACATGGATCATACTACCAGTGACAGATAGCATCAAAATAAAATAAAATTCAAAAGATTATGTGCCACACTAAATGCTTTTCTCTCGAATGTGAACCCTCCAAATGAAAAAGGTAAAGAAGGAAATAAAGTCTTCTTTTGCTGACCGACAAAGTGTACTTCATCAGTACTCTACATCTGCCTTACATATTCCAAAGAAAAAACCTTTTTTGTCACATGTATTAGAATTTTGTAGGGTTGTACTCTCGATCCATAAAATTTTAGCACAGTATATTCTTCCATTAAGTACCAATCAACCAATTGTATTTATTTTCCTAGTTGAATGCAGTTTCTACATGACATAGACAATCTAGGAATTGGAGTATTTGTAATTGCTTGATGCAATGGAGCCAAAAAGTAGTCTACAAAATGACTGTAGTTCCTTCGGGAATCATGCATCCTTATCACAGTGGTCCATTCATATACCAAAGCCATTTTCTTTTCCTTGACATTATATAGGGCTGAATTTGAAGCTTGTTGGTCTGAAACATTTCTCTAAATTTGAATAGAAAAAGATAGCACAAGTAGATTGTGAACCCAAATGTCTTGGTGGAACCTCCTTTAATTATTTAAAATTGTTTATGCATGGATTCTACAATGTGCCAAATAAAATTATATTTGACATGTGGAACACCATAATGGATATTATATACCATTTCAAGGAGGCTTGCACCCACTTCCAAATTGCTATCCAATCCGAGGAAAAATGCTAGCATGGAAATAGTATCCTGAGCCCATGGTTTAAAAATATCTAAACCATAAGGAGGCTTATGATCACCTTTCAATTTGTTTCTATCCTGAACTATTTTATTTAAGAAAGAATTTTTCTCCATTTCAGCCACAACTTCATAATCACTAGCAATATTTTCTAGGTCAATGTGGATTTTTCCAAATTCTTCAGTTGTAAACCCCAACACTTTTCCAAGTTCTTCTGCATTAATGGATAACAATTCTTCTATGCTATCTTTATTAACAATTTCTCTTTTGTTATCATCATAACTTTGGGCACAGACCATGATAAATTTTGGGCAAGGAAAACCTCATGTAACATCATGCGCCATAATCCAGTTACCCATGGTGCACTGATACTATTAACTTGCATTTGCTTTGAGGCCTTATTCTGAGATGAAAATCTAATTTTTGAAGTAATTCTACCATAGGTTTTAGGATCATAAATATCATGGTATTCATCAGTGGAACCTGGGGTTTTAAGCAATTTTGCATAATGTATTTTTTATTCGACATTGCTCTAGTGGTACTGTTGGTAGACATGCTTATACAATGTGAAACTGTGAATTCCCCATTAGTCCTCCTTATTTTCTAATTCTTAAGTCTCTTAACCCTAAACCAAACTTCAAAGTTTGAAAAAATAAGATTTTAAGAAATGTGAAACAATGAAACGTAGCCACAAGAATTCTTTCACTTACCCGGATTTTGATTCTTGAAAAGATTAATGTTGACAATCGTGGAAAATGGGTTATTGGAAAGACTTTGTTGGAAGTGGAATTGTGGAACCTAGAACAAGGTGGTACACTACAATGAGCAAATTAAAGACTGAAATCTCCCCGTGTGCTGACCCTCTCACTTAAAAATAAAATCACTTAGCAACAAAAAGTGCTTTTTTTTTTAACATTAAAGTGAATGAAACCAAAACATCTACGTGTTGCTTTTGGACTACACAATTAGTGCATGGATGACAACATTTAAAACAATCCATTTAGTTCTGCATTAACAACAAATTCTAAACCATTGATCTTTGTAAATCTAACGGTTATAGGGTGATTCTGGAGGTTTAAGTTCGCAACCCTAGCACTTTGTGCATTTTATTCCGGAATGCAACTACAACCATACATCAAATGTTCATCGAATGGTTGAGTAATTTATGATATAAATAATAAACATGTGTTTTAAAGTTGTTTTAACCTTTAATGCGCTAGGATTGACATCAAGGCCTTAATAAAATGAATTACAATGTCACATTAATAGCACAACCATTAATAGCACTTAATGTTGTAGAGGAATTAATAAAATGAATTACAATGTCACATTAATAGCACAACCATTTATTTTATTACAACTAAATTACAATGTCATATTATTACATAGTACAAATACAAATGTAAGCACAAGCACCAAGTTTCTGTTGGACCGCTAGTGAAAACGTAAATGTAATACATGTTTCTTTGAAAATAAATGGGACTTGTTGCGTCAACCATGTGCTCTAAAGATAAATGCATGGGACTTGCTAGGTCAGCCATGGGCTTTGGAAATAAATGCATGGGGAATGGGGGGTCAATCAAAATGGGGAAATGGGAGTTGTGAAGATACAAAATGTACTTATCCCCTTTGAAAATCAGAGTCATGCAGAAGATGAGGGGTTGTAAAACTGCTCCCATCTTCTACTTGCAGCTTCCATGCACTGGGAGAGCACTTATCTCCATCAGAGCTCTTCATCCTAACTCAAAACCTGTCTGAGAATTCAAGTGAACCAAATCAACTTCTTTCCAATTCCACCCATTTCGAACTTGAAGGAAATTGGTCTTTTACTTTGTAACTACATAACTGGAGGCATGGGAATTTAGAGTATCCCCAATAATACCAGATCATCTTCTTCCTAAATCCTTATTAACCCTAAAAAATGAAAACCCTTATGACAATTCAAACATTGCACTCAATAGTATAGCCTTTAGCCTTCAAGGAACGATTTCAGTTGTGTTCACTATCCTTATTTATGGGTCAATAGTGCCATTACCAGCCTGGTCCCTATGTACACCTCACACATGTCACGTGTGAGGTTGGGTATAGTCATAATCATGATTCGCGCAAACCAAAAAACTAACTTAATTGATTTGTGTAACTTAAGCCTTACATTTACAATTTAAATGTTTAATTTGATTGACGTCTGGACTCTAACAGCCTAGCTACATGCAAAACGTACCTCAATTTGACAAGCTGTCAATTGTCAAAATCGCCAGTGCCACTCAAATGATATGAAATCATTACAAATATTGTTTCACCAGATCACTGGATTATTGACATCATCATCTACGATTCTACAGTACATCGTGCAGTTTTCAATATAAATCTATCCAATCAATCACTCTGGATGTTCATATGGCATTAATTCGTGCCGTTGCTGATAGTACCGCAACCACACTTTCTTCAAAAACTAAGATATGGCATTAATGAGCGATGTTCCTGATCTCGCCACATGTCCGCATCTAATGGTTCTAGTGTAATTCTAGAGATTTCAATTCACAAATCTAGTGCTTCAGAGATATACTTCCAGAATGCAACTACAACCATCCATAAAAAATTCATCCAATGGTCATGGTTATATTGATTTGCACTAACATCTGGTGACAGATATAGAATCAAGAATATCCTTTGCACATATGGAAGATTAAGTTTTTAAGCCCTAGTCCTACGTTCTTCCTAGGTGGTCCCTCTTTTAAAACAAACTTTATGCATGTGCATATTTCTGCCACTTAAGTTCTTCTATCACTCATCGCCAAAATCCTTCAACCCATCGGGTTCATTACCGCGATGAGCGATGAGCCTTGATCTCACCACGTGTCTGCATCTAATGGTTCTAGTATAATTCTGAAGGTTTCAATTCACAAATCTAGTGCTTCAAAGATATACTTCTAGAATGCAACTACAGCAGTCCATCGAAAATTCATCCAACGGTCATGGTAATATTGATTTGCGTTGACATCTCGCCACTGATTTTTTTTTATTAGTTTGAGATTATGCTAATTCGCCAATGTTTTTTCTTATTCATTTGAAAATAGGTTTAATTCACCAATGAAAATATTTTTTTGGTTTGAAAAAAAAATTTAATTGCCAACAATTTTTTTTCTCTATTTTGAAAACAAGTTTAATTTGCCAATGAAAATATTTTATTGGTTTGAAAATAGGTTTTTAATTACCAATAAAAATATTTTATTGGTTTAAAGAACATTTCAATTCGCCAGGATTTTCCACAAACTTCGAGCGATTAGAAAAGCTTCACCAATCGAGATTATTTTTACAAGATTCACCAAGATTTTACACCTTCGCCGAGGGGGGGTTTTGTAAAGTTTTCCCTGCCCCTGACTCTTCTCTGCTTTGTTTCCCCTTACCCTCTTGGGATTTTTTTATTACTCGTTGTAGCTTGTTGGCTTATGGGTTTCAACTGCTTTGTCGCTCTGTGTTGCTGGGTTGCGGTTGGTTGCTTGGGTGGGTTTTCTATTTGGCTTCCTCACTTTTTGTTGGCTACTTGTGCTTCTTTTGGGCTACATGTTAGCCTTGTTGGTGGGTTATTTGGGCCCTTTGTTGGGGTTTTATCGATGGCATGGTCTATCTTTAGCTTTGACTGGTGCGTTGGGGCAGATGGGGTGCTTCTTGTGTTGGCCTCTTCACTGATTTTTCTTAGCTTTGTTCCCCCTTGCCCCCCTAGGCTCTCTCTATTGCATGTCGTGTATGGAAAGTTGTGGGGTTTCTGCTACTTTGTCTCTAATTGGTTGTTGGTTTCTTTGTGGTGCTGGGGTGCGGCCAATTGCGTTGGTACTGCTGGTTTTCTTCCTCGCATTCTGTTGGTTGCTTGGGCTGCGAGAAAGCCTTATTGGTGTGTGCTTTGGGTCCCTTTCCTGGGGGTTTTGTCTTTGGAATGATATATTTTTAGCTCCAATTGGTGTGTTGGGGAGGATGGTATGCTTCTTGTTTTGAATTTTTCTCAGACTCTTCTTTGCTCTATTTCCCCTTGCCCTCCTGGGCTCTCTCTGCAACATTTTGAGGATTGCAAGCTGTTGTATTTTGATTTCTTTGCTAATGAATGGCTATTGGGTTCTTAGTTAACGCAGTATTCTCTGTGGTTTATGGAGGTTGTTATGGCCTCCTTTATGGTTATGAAGCTTATGAGGAAAAAAGGGGGTATTATTGTTTATTAGTAGAAGGTTTTCTGCTTTTTTCAGTTAATGATCTATGTTCTGATTGGTACTGGTTTACTGGTGGCTGGCATATTCTTATTGTCTTTTCTTTGGACCCAGTTTTGTGAGCTGATTATTGTATTTTCTGCTTCTTCTTGCTAGTACCTGATGCTTGTGATGCTAAGGGATGTTGGGTTATCCCTTTCTTCTAAAGTTCCCTTCCATTGGGTTTCACATCTGGTGTTTCCTATTGAGGGGGAGATTGTTCCTTTCGAGGTGGAACCATCTTCTATTGAGGTGGAGATGTATGTTGTTGGGTTGGCAGGAAGATCTCTTCCCTTATTCTAGTTCCTATTAAGGCAGTGCTTGTTTGAGTTGGAGAGCTATAGCGTTGGTGGTAAGGGGTTTCTCTTCATCCTCTCCTATAGAGGGGAGTCCTCTCCTTTAGAGGTGGAGGTTGGTTGGTTGACCAGGTAGTTTGGTATTGCAGGGAAGCTGATGTTGTGTGTGTGGACTGGTACTACACAAAAGATGCCATTATGTTCTTGGGCTCAAATTTGGATATTTTGAGCAGTTGGTTTACTAATGCCTTGCGAGTGGTTTGGTGCTACACAGAAGCTGATGATTTGCATATTTTAACTGTGTGGGTTTTGATGGTGATCTACACCATTAATTCTGTGAATCCCTAACCAAATACTTGCAAAACACAACAAATGAATACATTAGGAGATCAAATGCAAGTAAGAACAAGGATTCCCCATGAAATCCATTAACAAAACTCAAAATAGGAATGAAGAGAAGAAAATAATGAAAGAACAAGAAAGTAGATTAAATCCTATTGAAAGCAATGCAAACTCTTAATTCCATGGGGGAATTGGTGCCAATTTGATGTGAAAATTGGCCCTTTCCCAACTCCAATGTTAGCTTTGATGATTTGGTGAAGATTGTGATACACTTTGATGAAGATTGATGAAAGCTCCAAGCCAAAATCTGCAAAGAACCTAGCTAAGAACTCAATGATGATGGATGGAACTTGATAGATATTTGAGCATGGTAACTTTACTCAAATTGTGGATGATGAAATAAGGATATGAGCTCTTTATTTATAGATTGATAAGTTGAAGAGATGTCCAAATTTGATCAATGTGGGACAAAGATTCAACCAATGATATGATGCCACTTGTCAACATGTGAATGGATGGAGGATGTGCAAGTTTTGAAGAATGTGCAAAGAGGGGGGAGATTCAAATTCAAAATATGGCTTAAAGGATGAGGTGAAAGGTGAAACAAATGCACATGGCTCAAGAAAAGGACATGTAAGAGATTTTAAATGCTTTGTTGGAAGGACTTATTCCCACTTGGATTTTGAATTCAAATTAGGGGAATATTCCTTAAAATATGCCTTTTTGAAGGAAAATAGAAATTTAATAAATCAAATAAGTCTATTTTCATGTGCAAGTTGCAAAATCTAGAGGATTTGAGTGATTAGGATTAAATTAATCAAGATTTGATTAATTTAAGGGGAGATTTAGCTGATTTGACTACTTGATTTAGATTTTAGGATTGAAATAAATCAAAAAGAGATGAAAATGATTAAGACTTAGTTAAATAAATATTTTGATTTATTTAACCAAAAGGGGTGATGTTAGATTAAATTAGATAAATGTTTAATTTATTAAATTTAATTAGATGAACTTTAGAAATTTAATTAAATAATATGGATTATTTAATTAAATAAAGACAGGAAGATGAAATGACCTAGCTAATTACACAAAGATAATGATTTAATTAAATAGAGGGATTTATTTAATTAAAAGGAGAATTGTGATGAATTTAATCAAATAAGGCTATTTGATTAAATGGTTAGACAGAAGGATAATTCAGGATGAAGCGATGTTAGTAGATCAGGATCGAGTGTATGATATCAATTTGTATATTTTCGATGTCTACAAAGTCTATGTTGTTGGGCTCGAATTTGGAGGTTTTGAGTAGTTGGTTTGCTAACACCTGGCTGATTCAGGCAGTGACTCAAGTTTATTGGCTTGTTTAGTGGTTCAGTGATGCTATTACTAAGCAGTTTGTTGGGTTCAGCTTGGCTACTTTGTTACCTGACTGTTTCAGGTGGTTGTCTGTTAGAATCCATGGGTTCTTGGTCCCTCTGCCGATTTGTTGGGTTTAAGATCCCTTTGGTTCTTATTGTTTGCAGCTTGAGTTGCCTTGCTAATCTTTGATGGTTGTTGTTGTTTTGGTTATCGATGTTTTGCTGATTATTCTTTGTTAGCAACTTTCTTGCTTTGGATTGGGTTGAGGATCCCATCAAAAATGTTTGTACTAGGTTTCGGGGCCCCATCAAAACATGTTTTTCCCATAATAAAAAACAATCTTTAGTGTAAGATTTTTTATAAAATACATACAAATCTTAAACCTTTAAGAATAAAGGCAACAATAGGTGTAGATTAGCTCAAGTCCTCGCTTAACTATTGCAGTCATGGATTTCCCAATCTAAGTAATTGAAGGTTAGTTATTTTATATAAAGCCTTGTGGAATAACTTTGAGATTTTGGCCAATTATTTCTTTAATTATAAATAGACTACAAATAGATTGAAAAGAAGACATTAATTGTCCCATAAAAATTATATTCAACTTGAAAATTGAAGAGTTTAAAGAGTATTAACACTCAAACCAAATGCACCAATAATAGGTATTTGATAATGCCATTCTATGGTGAAGCTAAGATCTTTACAATTCAAAATATTGTGAAAAACTAAATTTGTATAAGACCGCATTTTACTTCTTGAACTAATCTAAATTAGTTACAATAAATATGTATTTAAGTATTTAAAAATGTCCCTTTAAGGTAGCTTCTAGTTCTAGCTTAGTGTTTGTCCATAATTTATCCAAAATGAACACCTCATATAATTGCAATTGAAAATAACAACAAAGTTAAATAAATTCCACTTTGAAGCAATATAACATTTAAGTCCAAAATGTAACAAACCCATCAGAAATAGTCCTCCAAAACTATGTTATATAAGACTTTAAGAGCAAAATCTTGTGTGAATATAAAAATAATCATAAAATTATTTTTTTCATATATATAACTTTTGATATATCATTATTTTTTTTATTAAAATGAATTTACTATACAAACAACTTTCTTGATAAATTATTTAAATTATCAATTTTTTTTAATAAATTATATAAAAACTTAAAAATACCATATTACATACAAAATAAAAAATTAATATAATATTTTCAATTAATAACTTATTTATAAAATTGAAAAATAACATGGTGTGACCTACAATCATGGATACATCAAATCAAATACTAAATTAACTATCAAAAGTTTCATGTGTCCTAATATACCAATAAAGGAAAGAAAGCAATATAAAGAATAAGTTGATTCCTTTACTCAAAGCTAGAAAATGAACGAGAAAAATTATTAAGACATTAGATTTTGATGTAAAAGAGAGACTATGCAATGAATATGTTGCACTTTCTATTTTTTAGAGACAGTCTTTCCAACTCCATTTTCAAAAAGCTAATATAAAATTATCAGTCTTTCAATTTTTAGTATCACCAACAATTTTGTATGGTTTTGAGATTTGGAGATGCGGACTTCACAATACTAGTTGATTTAGGTTTGAGACTTTTTATTTCCACATAATCTAAAAATTTGTAAGCAAAATTGTCAATTCCACATACAATCATTTGACTTAATTTGACATTCATCCTCTTCATATTTCAATGATATTTTATGTTGCAATGTTGTTTTAGAGATTAAGATGTATGATAGATCAATAATTTGACATAATTATCCATTCAAGGCTCCTCAATCATCTATAAAATTATATGATCAAAGAATCAAGAACACTAGATGTGTCCTATGTATAGGTTTCATGCACATAATTGGTATTGATATCTATTGGCTCCCTCTTACTACCTTTTCCATCAATGTTTTTTATATGTTGAAAAATGATGTTCATAGAGACATTGGAGATGAGATCTACATAGGTTACATAAGATCAACATTGATGGAATGAGCATAATCATTCTCAACAAACAAAATTGCGACACTACTTGAAGCTCTATACTCATATAGAAGATGAACACATTATTTCTCCCAAATATATTAGGTTTGCTTTTGGCTTGAGATTTTCATTAGGCTAATTACAAGTCAAAGCACTTTATTTTGAGAGATTACCACATTTATAGATTTAATGAACTAGTATCAAAAGAATATTTTGTATTTAGACCACTTCATCCAATGAATTGTGTTATGTGGTAGATTTCAATGCCTCATCACACAAAATTGTGGCTTTCTATGAGATCTTATTTATTATGAAGATAGAAAATGTGTTGTTTTATTATTAGAGAGCTGATCCAACATTAGAGTTCACATTTAAAAACATTGTCAACTCATCTGTTTATCTCAATATTCATTTTCAAATTTCTTTCTTCAACTTTAAATTTAAAAATATGTACAAACAAATTCATTATAATTTTTCTTTCATCTCTTATAAATTTTTAAATAAAATATATTTTCATACAATCTCATTAACCCATTTGATTTCTAATAAAAATAATATAAATTTCTTTTAACTTTAAAAAAAAGTTGTACCTTCAAATTTTTCATCATCTTCTGAGAAATGGTCATGGTTTCAAGGAGCAAACTACACCCATATTGAATTTAAAAATAAAATAAACTAGAACAGAGTCAAATCACTTTTAGATGTTAACAAATTTAGATAAAGAATGAGAGACAAGATCAACAAAGGGCATTGAATGGCAATATAAAACTTTAGCATTGGAACATTCATTTTTCATCTAAACATATACATTTCCACAAATCGGCATCAGATAAAAACTCGAACAAATATTTTATTGAAAAACAACCCAATGAATTAAATGAATAACTGTTTCACTACAACTGGCACAGGTGAAATCACATACCTCCTCAAAGAATACATTTATTCCAATCTTCCTGGAAAACCTGATCATGTGAGACTGAACATACACCAAGAACAGTATGCCAAATTTAGATCATAACATCAGGACTAAGGTCCTTTCAAAATCTGTTTTATTCATATAATTAAAAGTATTCAAACTAATAAATAAAAAGACATCAATCTATAAAAGGTTATTGTACAGGAAGTGCTTTTCCAAAGTGCTTTTCCATAGACAAGTTACTTTTGAGTTTTTTATAGAAAGGTTAACTTATTTTCATTAAGTAAACATAATCTAGTTGATGATTGTTTAGTATCATCTTCGGTGTGAAGATAGAAAAGGTCAAAAGAGGTATGAGAAGAGAGAGTTTGTGTCCTTTACATAAGTGGAATAGTGAAAATAGAAAATCATTTTATTTTGGAATGTAAAGCTTACAATAACATTTAATTCAAGCACACAAGAAATTTAGCTGTAGCTTTATTTCAAGATGTATTCAGTAAGGAGATAGTTGAGAAAATAGGATAGTTCATTATAAAACTAAATAGTAGAAAATCAGTACTAAAAAAATAGCAAAATTTGCTAACCCTTAATCTGTTTTTAACCTTGTGAACGTTAAAAATCTTCTATTCTATTCTATAATATTTATATTTTTTCACACTACATCAACTCAAAACAAAAAAAGAAGTTGGAGTGGCTGCTTTTTCCGTTGACTTTGATAAAGAAAGGATACATTTTAGTCTGCAAAATTTAAAGCACTAATTGTAAAGGCTATGGTTTATGGAAGGGGTTTTATAAGAGTAGTTAATGGTAAACATTTTAATAAGATAACCAATTCAAAACCTATATATCTATGTCTATTCAAGGACAAAAGTACTTGATAAAATGAATATAGTAGATTGAAAGGAATAAAAAAATGAAATAAAAGAAAGTACTAATCCAAGAGTTATTGTTTGAAGGAAAAAGATTACCATCCAAGATGAAAACCAAGAGCAAGCACACCAAATGTTCAAGAGGAGACACAAAGGAAAAACCCCTATATTATGAAAATGGCATAAAACCTAAAAAATATTACAATGAGAGGGAGTGAGAGAGCTTAAACATATAATTTCCATGAAGAAGAATAGAAGCACCTCAACAAATAGAGGTGAGAAAAGAGTCACATAAGTAACTCTCATTTCTATGCATGCCACCTTTCATTCTATGTGTGTGCAACGTGTCAAGATCCTCATAAGGAGGAGACTACATCTAAGCCTTAATATTTCTCCAAAGAAGATTTATAAAAATGAGTCATACACGTGTAAGGATACTCAAATGAGACAAAAGACTTGTAGGGTTTCTTTAAAATATTCCCACAAGTATTTAAATAGTACAAATAATAAATAATCTTCACTACAAATCTATAAATAAATAAGAAGTAATCAATTCGAAGTCTATATATCTATCTCTGCTCAAGTACAAGAGTATTTAATGAAACAAATATAGTAGATTGTGTGCTGTGATGTTTACTTCACTTGATGCTAAAATAAATGCAGATGAATTTTTGAATAAAATCAAATGATATAATATTTTTACTTGAATTCATCATCTTAAGTTAAACATGTAACCCCAGCTCTATAAACAAATAATAAACAACTAATTCAAAGTTTATATATGAATATCTATTCAAGTACAAAAGTACTCAATGAAACAATATAATAGATTGTGCGTTATGTGTTCAATTCACTTGATGCTAAAATAAATACAGATAAATTTTCAAATAAAATCAGATAATATAATATTTCTACTTGAACTCCTCATCATTAGAGCTACATATGGGACCGCAACTCCATAAATAAATAAGAAACAACCAATTCAAAACTTATATATTTAAAGGCCAAAAATACTTGATGAAATAAATATAATAGATTGTAAGTAACAATCTTTGGTTCACTAGATCCTCAAATAACTGCAAATGAATTCTCTGATCAAATCAAATCATATAGTATTTCTACTTGAACTCATTATCAAGAAGAAGCAACCAACTCAGCCTGGATTCTATATATATATATATATATATATTCAACCATCATATAGTATTTCTACTTGAACTCATTATCAAGAAGAAGCAACCAACTCAGCCTGGATTCTATATATATATATATATATTCGTTGGTTGAGATGGATTTATGCAACTAAATCCCTGGCTTTAGAGGAAACAATTGAAGAAGGCGAAGGGTAGGCATAGCATCTTTCTCTTAAGACTTATCAACAACACTTCTTTTCTCAATAAAAGCTGCATGATGTTTAGCAGCATGAACTTCCTCAACTGTGATACCATGTGATCTTATCTAAGATAAGTAGATTAGTGATAATTAGACTAGACGAATTTTGAATAGAATAATATGATATAACTGAAAGTTGGAATTGGTTTTGGCTTAGTGAGTTCACCAAAACTCACTAGAGTAATCAAATTATGCCTGCAATGTAAAATGAAAAGAAAAAATAACAAGGTGTGCACTTTTGTGTTCTAAGTGCAATTGGCAGGTTTATAGCCAGACCCTTTCACAACATCCTCCCTGTTTGTGCCAAAATGGGGTTGTGCAATAAGGTATGGACATCCATCAAAGGATAAAGGGATTTTGTCAGATTTTGAAGTTGGAAATGCTCTGGTAAACATCTATGCAAAATATGGAAGCATAGACACGTGAACTGTTTGACAGAATGCCTCAAAGAGAACAGGGTAGAGCCATCCATCAAAGCATAATGGAAAGCTAATTTTGTTAGGTAGTATAGTTGGAACGACCAGGCATAAAAAAAATTGTCAGGTATTTTAGTCGAAACGCCCAGGCATAAATGTATGCTTGGAATGCAGAAACATAGACAAGGTAGTAAGCTGTTTGACTGAATGTTTCAAACAAGTGTGGTCTTTTGAAATGCCATGATTGCAAGATAATGCGTAAAATGGATTTGCTAAAAAGGTTTTAGAAACTTTCAAGCAAATAGAATCCACAACCTGAGCCAACACCCTCTCTGCTTGCGGCAAGCTGGGCTCCTCTGGAACAACATATGGGCATTGATCTTAGTACAATGAATGGGGGGTTTTTATAACGAAATACTACTATTGCAGCTACCCAAGCATAACTGTCTGCAAATATGTGAGTACAGGAGAGGCATGCAAAGTCTTTGATTAAATACCTAACGAAAATTTGTCTCAAGGAAGGCCTAGGCACAGAACGAATTCGTTGAAATAAGTTAGATTTGTAATTGCTTTGTCGAATGAGGAATTAGGTTAGTGAAAGGGAAAAAACTCCCAAGCTTACCAAGATAGAAAATGTGCTGGAGGTAGGTATACTAATGCATTCTTTTAAGTTTATTAGTTTGGCAAGAATTAGTCAATTAGATCCAAGAATTAAATTATGTTGACTATATTTTGTAATATTTATATTTGTTTCATATTTTTTTTAATATTTAAAAACTATTTGCTTCAATTCTATTGGGTAGTAGTAATATACAATAATATTTCAATGATGTAAGCATCTAAAATAATGTGTTTTTTTTTTGTTTCAATCACAAACAAATACTATTTCTCGATAGTGTCTAGCTATTCCGCAATAGTGTGCAATTGAATAATTGCAATCACCAAATACAATACTATGCAAGCTAAAAACAAATAGGGGAGAGGACCCAGTAGTTGTGCACCCTAACTTCGCGCTTCTAATTATCCTATGTGGAAATTTCAAATCACTCCCATTTTTTTACAGCAGCTTACTTGGCAAGTCCCCTGCTTATAACTAAGGTTTTAGAGCCACATCATCAAATATGATGCCACATCAACATGCTTTTTGTCAAGGTATCCAAAAAGGCCCAAAAAAAAAGTGAGACCAATACTTGTGCATTCACAACATGTTTTATTGAGCGCTGATGTGGAATCACATGATTGGTTGCTTTTTAGATCAAAGGAATACATTTTGTTTAATTATGGGTAGTCATATCACAATTATTGGTCCAATATTGATAAAAATATTGGGCATTATATAAACAACTACTTTGTGTAAGAAAATATGTGAATTATACTAATAAATAACACACACAGATGCAATGTATTGCAGTAAGAAAATTTAAATTAACAAAAACATAATTCGGTAACATGATTCCTTAAAAACATTCCATCTCCCTCTATTCCTAAATGTCCTAGTAATTGTGCTCTCAGATCTTAATTGTGCACTAGATCATTGGGATGCCACCTAAGAAACGAGTAGCCTCTAAACTAAAATACAGAATCTAAGTCTACATCTATATGGTTGAATGGTTCAGCTGAATAATATGATTAAATGACATGATGAATGAGCTGTTGCATACAGAATGATATGGAAATGATTGCAAAGTAGAATTAAACTAATGAAGATGATATGGAAATGACCCTAAATGCTGAATTTAAACAAACTAAGAAACATCTAAAGGAGCCATGATCCTAATCTAATTATTAATCTATCCTAAATGTTGTATCAAAATGCAATTAAGCTCTCAAATCTAAATGAATTTCTGCAGAGAAATGTTATGCAACTGCTCCTTATGAAAAAGCTGTAAATGGGCCTCAATTTATAGATTTCACCAAGGCATCAGGTGAGTTGGCAGTAATGAACGATCAGGATTCGATCTGGAGAAATCGATGGTGAGAAATGAGGAAGATGAAGAAAACAAGACAATTGTTCCCTTTAGTAAAACAATCTTGCCAAGTGTAGAAAATAATCAATTGAAGGAAAAAGCCATGTGTCTTTGAGTTGGTTAAAATTGTTGAGAGTAAATATACACTTTAGAAATTAGGAATAATTATTTTCATGTGACACATGGTGAGTTGGAAGATGACGTGGATGGAAGTTAGAAGAATATGGAGAAATGTAACAAATTCGAATTTAAAAATTCAAATTTAATTAATCAAAATAAAACAAATTAGTTAGATTTTTTTATTTTAATTAAATCATGAAGAAGGTAATTTAGAAAAGAGGAATTAAGAAAATACGAACTATGTAAATAAGTTTGCAATTTATTTATATAGTAGAGGAATAAAGATTTCATTAATTAAATAATCGATGTTTAATTAATATTCTCCAAATCAATTTTGGATGTATACAACTACTATCACAACTATTGAAACATGCTCAGGTACTGGGTCCTCTCCCCTAAAAAAAGCACAAACTTCTATTTGATAAGACATGGACATAGTCCTTGTTGATATGATTGGTGAGGGAACTTTATAACATGCCCATGTGAACAAAGTTGTTGCTACTTTCTATGTGAGCCACCACTGCCATTATGCCTTTGCCATCTTCCTTACATTGCAGCTAAATCCATAAAGACAGATTTGGGCGGCGAAAGAAAACATGGTGAACTTTATTAAATCGATCCTTATTTGTCCATAGTGCACATGGGGCAAGGAGAGTATCCTTTGGAGGTGTGCTTGCAAGGAGGGCATGCTATTTTACTAGCAATCACACCTTGTGGTGCAATTGGTATGTCAAAGACATTAAAGTTGTATTTTGTGTTAAATGTATGTATGAATAGATGGGAGTCCATAACTTAAAAAAAGCTTGCTTTCTAAAAACATTTAGGGTAAAGCTCAATTGAAAAGAGCACAAAATAAAATGCTTAATATTGGGAGAGCATTTGTCCAAAACTGCCATATAACGCATAACATATCAAAATTTGAGAGCGTAAGTTGCAAGACTGGAACAAATTGGAAACATCACAAAAAAAATTCATTCTTATCAACATATTCCAATGAATAGAACAAAAAGATTAAATTATGCCTTCCCTTTTCTCAGAGTGTATCAGAGGAAGATCACAAAATTAATTGTAAAGCTTTATAAGGAATGTGCTAATTTTGAAAATAATGCAAGTTCTAAGAATCCTATGTGGAAAACCGGAAATAGAAAATTGTAGAATTTAATTTGCATCAAAGAGTAAGCTTTTTAATTCCTACAAAAGAAGCGCATGACCTTCAATACATCAAGAGAGCTTTTAATTCCTTATCTTTCATCAATCTCATTACCATTTACCCAAACCACCTGCCCACTACTGCATAGATGCTTGAAAGAACACACCTAAGGTTGTATTCATATGTAATCTGCAGGCAGCAAGAAAAAATATCCACACATCCACGACAATTTATTGGCACAGGCAAGGAGGATGTTGGCGAGGGTTGCAGAGGCTGCTTGTACACCTGCCAATTGCATTTTGTTGAAAGTTTCTGAAGCCTTTTCAACAAATCCCTTTTGTGTGCACCTTGCAATCATGGCATTCCATGAGATCACATTTTTTTGAGGTATTTTGTCAAACAGTTCACATGCCTTGTCTATGCTTCCACATTTTGCCTACATGTCAACATCTGACAAAAAATTGCTTTCCTTTATGCTTTGATGAATGTCTCCATTTTGTGTATACCCTAAAGGTTTAAGAATAAATAGAATATTAATTTCAATTCAACAAAGGTTAAGCAGCTGACTTAGTACATTAATCCATAACTTATTCAGAAGATTCAACATAGAGTGCATTACAATTTTATAGAAAATCAGCATAGAAGCTAAAATTGATAACTATTGATCACCTGTGCATCACATTTCTCTCATGAAGGTACTTTAATCCAGTTAGTCTTTGTATATTTTGTACAGTGATGCTAGAGAACCCTGTGTTATGAGGTCAAGGAAAATGTATAATTTGTCCTCTTCCTTCATGCAATAAAACAAAGTGCATATATATCACTCTGAATCTAATACCCCACTACCCCACTACCCCATAAACTTGGGAGCATCCCAAACCCCATATTACATGGTCACAAAAACAATCATTAAAAAATGACTTACAAAATACTCCTATCATTAAAAAAGTTTAGAATAGATTGACATAATAGATATCCAACAATATGAGTAGAGTTCATAATGAAAAAAATATTGGAAAGGTTTTAAAGAGTTGCATAATATTTACCTTATCATACCAAGTTACTACACAATAATTTGATGTTCAAATTGACTTAAAAGAGTAACCTCCTGCAAGTCCCCTACAAATTGTGAGATCTTCAATAGCAGAACATTATCTATTTTCATGGACACTAGTTTTGTATGGTAAGATTGTAATAGCATATGGTAGGAAAATTTGTATCTTTGTCCATAACATGAATCTTGATATTCACTAAATTGTCTTGTATTCATGAAATTTTAAAGCATAAAAACAAGAGTTCTTTGTAGAGTGAATTAGAACAATTGAATACACATTTAAAAAAAATAAATTAGAACAATTGAATACTAACTTTGGTTTGTTTGACTGATTCCAAGGAACATGGTTGTGTCTTACCTGCTCAAGTTGAAAAATGGATTGTTTTGCATTGATGCCTTGGTGTAGAAGAGAAACTTCGTTAACTGCAAAAAAACTATCCATCATTGGCAAATAATAATATAAAATATAATGTTAGAAGAGAAGAAGAATGATTTGAGATATTATCCTTGAAAGAAGAAATGATCAGACTTAATCATGAATAAGAATTTTTAAATGTTGACAGGAAAGAGAACTTTACAGGACCGTTATCATTTACTAAAAATTCCATTAATAAACATAACTTAGCAAAAGAAAAGACATGTCCATGTTAATCAAAACTTATATCTCAGAAATCATAGTGTTTAAGAAGTGATAGTTAGTATTATAGATCAAATATTAACATTAAAGTATATAAATTAATTGTAATGAATAATGTTTGTTATTAAGAAAACAAGACATAGCGGACATGTCTATTGGTATATATATAACTCTTAAAGTATGTAGATAAGAGTTGCATTATTTTGCACCAGTATGCGAATTGTTGTGGTTCTTGTTAAATAAATTTTGCAAAATAAATGGTTTTTAGCAGATAGAAAGAGAATCAATTGCAACAATTGAATTTGGCTAATTTCATGTTTAGACGACTAGAATTAATGGTGCGACTGTCACTTTGTGCAAGTAGGGATAGTCTTTAGCTGTGATGGTTGACAGATTCAACTAAATAACCTAAACACAAAATACTAACCCACGCATCCATTTACGGCGGGAGGGGAGAGAGAGGCAACGTTGCTTTGTGAATCTAGCTTTTAAACAACGTCTTCAAAACTATCGCATTGAAGCCGTTGTTGGTTCTTCTCACAAAAAAATTGTAAAGCTGTTCAAAGTGGTTAATCGTCAAGAAAAAATGGAGTGTCGTTAGGATTGTAGCAACAAAATCCGAAATGAAAAAGTGTGACTGACGAATTAACTAAAGAAAGAAATTTAAAAAAATCTGAGGTAAATATTGTCACATTTGCATGCATTTGATATCTTCTATAACATAATTGGCATCCAATCATAGCAAGACAGTAGATGTACCCGAAAGCTTGAAAAAATGCCAGAAGTTTGAAATAAGTAATGGGCTACCATTGTGAACAAAAATAGCTAGTGAGAGAACCACTCTCTGCAGGATGAAAAATGCTTCAGTAAAAGATGGTGGAAGAATCCATGTATGTCAATTGAGTTGTGCTAAAAGACTCAATCTTGGCAGTAATGCTACTTTGAAATTGGGCCTACAACTTTGACATCATGAAAACCAACATAGCGTGAACTTTTATTAGTTGAAAGCAACATGTATCAAGCAGTCAGAAATGTAGTCATTGGAAGGGAAAGGAATAAGCAATTATTGAAATACCTATATTGTATTACCAGTGGAATGAAATGGTGAATTTCAAGTGGTTGAAGTCGATAGTGTCGATAATTGAGCTTCCTCAATGATTCTACGTGCAACATAAGGGATTTGTTGCATGTGCGTGTATCTTTCAAATGTGAAAGTAGGGTGGATACGAAGGCCGAAAAGGTGAGTGACCCTTGAAATTGCTATGAATGTCAAGCCCTGCCGGTCAATGTTGCCGATGTCAATTGTGGTCATTTCAAGTGTAAGTCCCTATTTTGTGGATGGTTAAGGTCCATGTCATTTTAAGTGGAATTTGGTGGCGACCACCACGACTCAACAGGGAAAGAGGAACATCTTTAGGATTTTCTAGATCCCAGGGAGGCCCAATGTAATTATTGAATCGAACAACAAAGAAGGGGAGTTGGGGTGGTTTTTTGCTCTCCTTGTACAAATTTTTTTTGACTATGCCAAGAGCTCCATTAACAAGGCCAGTCTTAGTCCACAGATTACATGATAACATAACCTTTTGGTCGACACATAGTAGAATCTTAGATTGGAGTTTCTCATCTTCTGGATTTGAATTGAAAGAGCTCCCTATTTTCTCTACAATGGCTATTGCAATAGGCTGTGCTATAGACAACAACATTCACTTATTATGGAGTGAGACCTTTTCATTGGTTGCATAAAGATGTATGGATGATAAGAAAGCAGTTTGTTTTGTAGATGATAGTGTGGAGGTTGGCCTTGACATTAGTAGTTGCCAATCTGCTATAGTAGGTTCAACCTTTCGTAAATTGCACAAGAGATCACGAAATAGAAGTTGAGTGGAATCATCTTGGGCTTGATGAAATATTTTGTTTAGTGTAATTTTTTTTTGAAAGCTCTGCCATAGTGTCCCCCCGTAGGAAGTAGAAGAGTACATAGGAATGTATTTGATCAGTGGTAGTTGGTCGAGGTCTCCAAAGAGAAGGATTGGGCGGCCTCCAAACAGGGTGTGGTTGTGTGCAGGGAAAGCTTCGTGCAAGCAAGAGTTGATGCGTTCAAGCAACTTTGGACTGATGAAGCTCATTTTGTCAATTAGAATGTAGCAAATGAAGTGCATTTTCTCTTGGAAGCTTGCTAGTGTTTGGCCTTGCAAGGGGGGCATCTCCTTGATGGGTATACGAAGTGCGGAATGAATTGTTGATGCTCCAATGTTGAATGTTGCAACACCTGTTGGTGTAAGAAGTAATAACGATGTTTGACCATTTGGAGCAAAACAATTGAGTGCAAACCTTATTTTTTTAATAAGGTGTGACTTTCCAGTTCTTGCAGTTCCTTGAACAATTATTTTGAGTGGTGGCTAGTAAGTAGTGGAGGATAGGTGTGATGACACTAAATCCAGTGTTTTCTTTTGTTCCAATGAAAGGTTGTGCTGGGTATTTACAATGGGCAGTAGGGGGACTTGATATTTGGTGCAGTTTGAGTCTACAAAGTTGGATGTTGTACTTTGCTCCATTGGATGTATGGAATGAGTATCCCAATCATGGTTAAGGTCTATTTCGCGGTTACCTAGCATTTCAAGTGCATCCAACTGGAGTGGATGGCTTGGGTGTACACTTGACAACACTTGCCATTCAGATTGGTTGCATTGATGTGGGGGATTTGTATCATCCAATGGAGAGCCCAGGTCTGTATTGGAGGTCGTTTCTAGTTGAGTGCGTCGCATGTGCCACGGATGGTAAGTGCATGCCATCCTCTCCCACTGTGCCACATTTTGAGTGTTGGACAAACCAAGGTCAATTGCAATGTTACGAAATGGTTTGTAGAGAACCAGTTCATTCCAACAAAAGTCTTGGAAACTTAGGTCATCCTTAGGAGGTATGATTGTGAAACAGGGGGAGACTCGAACAATAGCTTTAGAGGAATGCTCTTTCCATTGGTCCGCTTTACGATTTGTTTTGAAGCTCCATTTTTGAGTGACATCAATCAATGGCAATGCCTCCAGACAAATAGGACGTGCCATGTATGCATCAATGTAGTTTGTTTCTGCTGAAGTGGATGTGGCTGAGAGTGGAACATGTTGATAGCTTTTTTGGTTTACATTTAAAGAAACAAATGCCCGACTACACAAGCAGAGAGGTAGCTTTAATAAAAGGTGGCAACTTTCTTGAGCACTAATATCACGATCGACTAGGTTGTCCACAAGCATTTTCTAAAAGTGATCGGTGCTGGCTTGTCAGGTTCAAAACTTGTAGAAATATGAGAAAGCATTGCATGCTATGTTTCAGATTTGGTTTCTGCTTTAGCAACATATTTTGCTATATATTTGAGCATTGCATCTATTGAGAGAATAGGCTAGAAATCTACATTTGCTTGCCAAATAGAGAGGATGGTGGGGTTGTGCAGATTCAATCGCTCATCATTACGAGCAGGGGTGTGCTTTGGTTGGCCACTGTCATATGACAAACTTGAATGGTCTTGCATAGTCCAAGGGGCTTTATAGCGGCATTCAACTATACCTCCTTTTCTTCACAAACATGTGTGCAAGGTACGTGTATAGCGCTGAACATAGTTGAGTAGTTCATTGTAGTCATTTGAAGGGTTGGACAACATAATCATTCTTGTGTCCATTAAGCAGGGGTTGTTTAAGGTAGACTGTGGAACTCTTTCTTTTGAGGTTTGGTGGGGATGCGGGTTTCAAGTAGAGACATATTTTTCAATGTAGTTGATTGCATTTTGTACTAGTGCAAGATTATTCCATTGTAGTTTGGCAATATCAGGTGCGTCTTTGAGCCACAGGAAACCATGGACATGTGCATAGTTGCGGTGTTGCCACTTGTACCTACACACAATAGATGTTATTAAGAGATTGGTGTATGAAACAAGTAAATATAATTGATGTGGGATATGTTTACCTGTATCAGTAGTCATTTGTACAGAGAGTCTTCTCCAAAACCTCCTCACGAAATGTTGTAAATCTGTGATGCATGTAAAGTGTAGAGAGGTGTTAGTTTTGCACTATATTTTGGATCCTCCACTGAGCAACAATAGTAGGATTTGTTGGTGTGGTATATGGCATAACATTGTGTAAGTCTGGCCATTTAGTATCTATTGCATTGAGGGTGAAGAATAGAGTCGGGCAACCAACTTGAATAACCATGTTAGATAGCTCCCCCCTATGGTGAGTCCAGAAAGGGCATGTTCCACAGATTTTTGACCCAAATCGCATTACTTGGTCTGCAAGATGTTCATCAGGAATGTCCTTGAGCCTTTGGCGTAGGGAAAGTATTGTTGTTGGCAATCTACTTTCCAAGTGTTTTTGAAAAAATACAGAAGCTGTGGCCTAGCTATAGTGACACATAAGAATATTCAGTATGAAGTATCTAAACCGTGGGTGCTAGCAAAAACCTATTATCATGGTATCTAAGTAGATGTATAGCATATTCATGCAACTTGACCTCTTTCATAGTTTGTTGATTGAATGCAGCTTTCCCGTTTGGAAACAATGTTGGGAATGCCATAACAAACAATTCTTTAGTGTTGTATTCATTGATGGGCGTAAGAGAAATTGGTGGTCAATCAATAGTAGGAGTTGGGTGTCCTTCCCCTAAATGCAATAAGGCTCGTAATTCTTGCACTTGTGTACATGCAGGGGGCAAGTTTGCCACAAATGATGTTGTTGCTTGCACAGTCTCTTGCAATTGTTCTCCAGTTGCATTATCCGTCTCCATCAAACTTACAACAGGGGGGTTTGAAATTGAGGTTGTTGCATTTAGAAGGTTAGAGATGTTAGTGGACGCAATAGGCAAGCATAAGAGAGAGGCCTTATCTATTTGGACATCTTTGTAGTAAGGGTCATTACACAACTTATATTGCAAAGCCTTGTGAACGTGTGCTTTGCAAACATGGAAACTGTACTATTGGGAATCAACATTTTTTTTGTTAACTATGAGTATATCTAGGTCATGTATATGACATGGCAAGTAGTTTGCAATGAGTGTAACATCCTGAGGAAAAAAAATAGTGTGGCCACTATATTTTAGCTATCCCCCTCTTGCATAAGTAACTTGGAGGACAGGGCTGACTCTTGCTATAAGCATCTCCTTGATCTGGGATACACGTTGCAAACAAGCAGGTTGCTCTCCAGGGTCCATGTTGTTTCACTTTGAGAAGCGATTGCCATTTTTTTTTGAAATGCATCTTGAACAAGAACTACTACCATTTAATACCCTAGTTTTTATTCTTGGATATTGTTCCAGGCATACTTGGCATGTTGAAATGTTTGAGAGGTTGTGTAACTTTGAACGAAAGGAATTCCTAGCGATGTAATAGTTTGTTGGAAATAATGGAGGATGGTGGTTTTTAGAGGGTGAACTGGGGTGTAATGTAGACTGCATTTGAGGTGTGGGTGGCTGCAATGGGGAGGGGTTATTTGAAAGACAAGGTGGGGATGTGGATGAGCTTGCAAGGTGATTGTGGTGGTTTTCTCTTCTTTGTCTATTTATAGGATCCTTATTTGCATGGTACTGTAAACGTTTCAAATGATTACGACAATGTCGTTGTGCTTCCATACTTTCATCTTGGTTTTCCATGATAGGGATTGCTAGAGAATAGAGCAATGCAATATTAATTTGTAGTAGTTAATGAAAAATTTGAAAGCACATGTATAAGTTACGTGTGTAAAATTAGGAAGAACAATGCTTGAAGTAATAATCCTTTGTATTGACTAAAAATTAATTGGAATACATAGCTTGTGAAAACAAGAAATCATATTTCGAAACAAGTGCACAAGATAACATTGTTGTATCAAAAAAGAATTTGTATTCAATTTATTTATAGTTGTAAGCATAGATGCTTATAGATGGTGCCATTGACAACAACAAAAGCTATACAACATAAGCAAAGACTATATAGTATTGTTGAAAGTAAGAGATACTTGCAAACTTAAACAGGTTTTATCGTTGTAATTACAAAGCTTTGTATTTCTTTCCCAACAAATCAATTCATTGTGATGGCCACTTGAAAGAGAAACTGGTGCCCAAGAACTTGATCTAGCACACGTTTAGCAGCATCAGGTTCTACCAACAGTAGTTGAATATTTTAAGCGGATACACCAAACAAGCTATTTGTGGGTCATTCGAATGCTGTGACTTTAAGAAGAGCACCAGTTCCATCGTCCAAATCCACTTTTACCATGTAGCTAAAATCACATCCAAGGAGATCAAGAGAACACTTTGGGCAGTGAAAGCTATTGGGGATTTTCTGTACAACCTTCTTCTTACATTTCTTATTGCCCACCATAAGAGGACAAGAGAGGTAATAAAAGTTTTCCAAGTGGACTTTGAATATGCTTGCTTGTACACAAACATTTCTTTTCTCTGGAGAGCTTGTATTGTTGATCGATGCGATGCCAATTGGATTTACAAACTTGTTTGAAGAAAGATGATCTATTGAGAGGGAAAGGAAAGGCGTTTCATTCCCTACAATGGCATACTAGTCGTGCAATGTTGAGGCTTCTAACAATTGTGGATTTATAACAACTGTAGTTGCAAATATAGTATTAAGAGATTTTCCAAGCCAGACAGTTATACGTCTAGATTTGATCAAGATAATTGGAGGAGTTGGTAGAAGAGGCAAACCAGATAATTCCTTTCCTTCAAATTCACAATGACAACCCCAAAATGTTACATCAATGGTCAAGCATGACATGTCTGTAATTGTTGTAGTACACTTGACTGTTTCGGTTCCATCTCTCTTACGGATGGTCAATGCAGGGGAGATAGATAAAAGTACGCCAAGAAAATCAACAAGGGAATTAAAAGGCAGTGATAGTAGGGAATCTATGCCCTTTATATGCAAGTTATGCATGGGTATTGTAGAGTCTACACATGTTGAAGGAGTAATTGTTGATGAGTTTAGTAGTAAAATTTCAAATGGGTTCGTCGAGCTACTATATTTTGTATTTGTAACTTTTATGCGACCATTAGAAATAATGTATAGACTGTTAGAGTGCACAACATTGTAGAACTCATCAACAAGTTCATTAAAGCATGTCACATGTATTTCAAAACCTGCTTTTTCAATGATGTCAAAACCAAATACTTTTCCTGCTCCGTCAGCATTGCGAAACTCATGGATTGGAATCTTTGTTAATGCTCTACCCTCAATGGACCAATGCTTTTAGTATGGGTCAAAGTTTTGATGAGAAGTATTTCAAAGGGGCTATGGTTGGTTGTTGGATAGAGTTTACATCTTGGTGTAAACCAATTGGGACCTGAGAGCTAGTAGATGGCATACGACTTGTAGCCTGCAAAAGAGGAGTTGGAGTGCCAACGAGCAGAGCTTTATTTGAGACCATTTCAAAACTATTGATATTTGTAGCCCTGAAATTGAATGTTGTAAATGTTTTAGGAAAATAACATCAATGAATGAGAGTAATATTCTAAAATAGAGTATGGATGGACATATGCGTATTTGTCAAACACCTTTGATGTATATTCTTTAAGGCGGAAAATAGACCCAATGACCATAGCTTCTTCAACAACAAGATTGTTGAATTGGGCAGGAAGCAAAGTTGGGTGGGTGTGGACACTATTTGAGAGTTGAACCCAATATTTAACATCTGTTGAATGACCCTATTGTATAGCATCTATGGATGTAACTTGTAATGAAGGGTCAAGATCAAACATGCCTGCAAGAATTTCTTCAATGGAATTTGGAGTTAGAGTTTCCATTGAGGAGGTGAAAGCAAGTTGAAGTTTTGTGCCTGCGGGCAAGTTATGAGTGTTAGAATTGGCTATTCTGACAAGTAAAATAAAGGTGCTTCTTAATTCTAACATTGTTGTTAAAGGGGAAAACCACAAATGAAAGGTAGAGAAGGGAAGCATAGGATTGATAATATATGGTCACATAGTTTGTGTACATGTTTATCAAACCACTGGTTTGTGAATGAGCTAAATTCTATGCAAGGTATATAGTATAAGACATTGTTGGAGTTTTCTATTTCAAAACAATATTTATCAACATATTATGTGTTTTGTTTTTTAGATAATACCTACAACTTTAATATGGAAATAAGCATACAAGTAATTACCAAGTATAATTTGGAAGAATGAAAATTGAAACAAGACCATTTATTTACATGCTAAACAAATATATTGTTAATATTGAAGCTCTGTTGGCAAAAGAAATTATAGGGAAAATTTGCAGCATTTTCATGTGTGAGATAGTATTTACAATGGTTGTATTGGAATGGCATATTAAAGAAAACTATAGAAGGCTATCTAGTTTCTTTACATTGCAACCATAAGTAGGCATAGTATAAGCACAACAAAAAAACTTATAGTGCACTACACGTTGTCAAGGTAATTCTGAAACACAACGATTATCACAGGTGCTGCAGCAATATTATCATGTTGATCATATTTAAGCTCCCTTAGGAAATTGCACAATCCCTCTAGTTTTGTGCAGTTGGATTGGTAAGTTGACACTAAGGCCTGAAGCATCTCGACATCCAAATCTTCAATAGGACTTGTTGTTGGACATGCAAGTTTGAGTTTGTCAATGATGTCGTGGCAACTATTTGATACAGTTGCAGCAAGATGTTGAACGGTTGTGTGAACCGAGTCAGGTTTATTAACAGTAGACAATGACTCTAATACTACCAGTGTTGGATGCACTGGAATGGAGGGGCTTGGTTGTATAGGAGTATTTGAATGTGTAGCCATGACTTGGCATTAGGGGATAAAATATATGTATAAGTTGTAGAACAACATAAGAAGGTAAGCAAGTAAATGATTGAGCAAAACATGGAAATTAATTACAAAGGAATTAACAAATTACAAGAACTATGTAGTAAATGATGCAATTTACAAACATTAGATCAAACAAACAATGTGTGAAACAAAAATTTCAATTAAATATATAGCATATATTTAATGTAATCTATATTTGAGTCTGGTACTACAAAAAATTGATTATATGATTATGTATCTTGGTTTCTATGCTATGTGCTAGTTCATTTGGATTTTGTAATCTTTGTGGTTGTCCTATCTTGACTATGTACAACTGTTGTTAAATAATCATGATGCCCTTTTTTTTTCTATCAAAATGTTGCTAAACTACTTCAGACCAATCAATTAGTGTATGTGAAGATTAGCATGAATTAAAAAACTATGTATTCAAATATTTATGTATGTATTATAAACTATGTATTAACAAACTATGTATTTCCACAGTAATTTATGTGTGCAAAAAATAGTCACAAATATTTTATTCAGAGATATTGTTCAAATTAAATACCTCGGCTGCAATTATAGTTGCAGGTGCCGCACCTCCTCCCTCTATGTTCACACTAACACTATTTCGTGGAAAGCTGTCACAAAAAAGAAACTTGATCTGAGTGGCAAACAAAAAGACAACCAACATTCAATTTTAAAAACAATTAACATTAGCATATTAAGTATCAATGGCCTATAGGATTTTTTTTAGTTAATATGTTATAAAACACAATTCCATTTGTGTATAGAAAAACAAAAAAAAAAGTATTTTCCATTTTCTATAAGTAAAGATATTAAAAATATGATACATGAGTAATGATGAAAATCTTAAAACTTAAAAATGGTAAAAGTAACAAAAGATAAACTTGCAAATACAATTTTCCTGATGAGAAAGGTGACAATGACGATGCTGCTGTAGATGGAAAAGAGGGGAGGTAGCTTATAAGAGAAGCTGGAGAACACAAATATGAATTTGTAGAACCTGTAGGTTTTGTACATATCCTCAAATATTGGGAGTGCTCTTAGATTTGAGTGGTAGGGGATAAAATGTTGTTACATTCTTCCATACACACAATACTTATACTCACATTCATAACCATTCAGTCCAGTTCTAGCTCCGTGCCTAGAAAATCATCTCTACAGAGCTATTTAGAAACAAGAGGAACTAAAAAAACTGACATAACAATGTTTTGTCTATCATGTGCCTTCCCTATGCCTCCACATTCTGCATACATTTTAATAAGGGCTGCCTATACTATAACATCTGACAACAATTCCCTTGCCTTTATCCTAATTTATCCTCTTGGAGCAGAGAATATGGAAATCAGTTCAACAAAAACACTGAGCTTGGCACGATGCCTTCACAGTTGTGGCTTGCATGAGAGCACAATACTTGATTCTATTGGTGTGGCTGGCCGTTGTTTATATTTTCATCTAATAAGATCCCAAAAACTTGGAATCCATATCCATTTGGTACTCTGAAATAATTTTTTAACTACATTTTTGTTGTCTACCTATGAAGTGCATAATCGAGATAAGAAAATGGAGGAGAAAGCAAGCTGATTACAACTGTAGTCTTACCAGATGACAATACCTCTTACAAAAGTACATAAATTACATCATCTCCAAATAGACCTTAAACCTTTAAACATACAACTAATAATCAATTTTTTATTTCTGGAAAATGGTGCCTCAAGGGCCCCAGTTTAGGGAGCAAGAAGGTCAGTTTCATATCGAATCCAAAATTTTTTCTTGGGTTCATGTGCTGTGATGGCAAAAAACTGATATTATGTCAGATTATGATGATTTCGTGGACTCTTACTAAGATCGCAGGGAATTACTTTGTTGTTATGAGACGATATTCTCATTTATGCTTAGGAAACTCATGAGTTTATCGTCTACATTTTTTGTGGTAGTTTTGTTAATATTATCATCGTCATGTTTGTAATTATATATTAGTCATTTTTGTACATTCACCTTTTAAATTCTTTATGGTTATAATAACAACACCCTATTATCTCAGATTAGTGGGGCCTCTGTTTTCAATGTATAGTAACTGTCTTCCTCTTTGATCAGGCCATTCATTTGATTAAATATTAATAGTTTAAGCTCAAATGAAAGGGCTCACTTTCTCTATTGTATTGCAGGGCTTAGACCTTTATAGCCTTTCAAGAGTGTATTAAGGCAAATCAAGACGTGTTTTCCAAATATCACGTGGATGATAAATGAGAGTTAAAGTGATGGATTTCATTCAAAAAGAATATATGCTTGGATCAACATAGCTCACCATATCATGCAATGGCCAGAAGTTGTTGTTTCCTTTGTATAGTCCTATGGCTGCAAGTTTTAATGAATGTCAAAGCACATAATTGCCAATCTATGTAAAACCATTGTATGAGATGAAACTTTGGTGGACATTGGAGTTTATGAGGTGGGGTTTTAACTCTTGTAGTTACATATGCTATCATCAAGGCACCTAGTATCTCTAGTTATTTTGGCTGCATCATTTGTCTGGCATGGAGGTGAGGTGATGCTATCACATTTGGTCTTGGGCTTATGTTGCATCTGCAAGCATGATAGCTATGCAAGAGTTGGTGTTTTCACTGTCTTTTAGGCATTGGTGACTTGGCACCAAAGGATTTGAAGCGTTCTTATGTTGAGCGCACAAGTGGAATTACTACAGGAGACTCAAGTTGGCGTTCAAGCTAGATTGTGTATGGGGGTGAATTATCAACTGTACAAGGAAAGCAAATTATGAATTTGGAATTATGGCCTATGTTACCAGTAATGGGAAATTGACAAGAACCAGAAGATGGAAAATGAGACAGAAATGAAGCATGGAAAGGTTTCTTTGTGAGAAATGGTTCAGGTTTTTTTTACTATAACAATATAAATGATGTAAAAAAGCTATTTCAATACTTAATTGGCCATGACTGATTGAAGACTAATATCTATATAATGCATGAACTACCTAAATAATTACAATATACAAATACTTAATTGGTTTAAAATGGAACTGACGAAAAAATCATCACATCTATCTCCCCCTTAGAATAGTTGATATCTTCCTTAATAGTTACACATTGTCCAGTTGAAATGTAGATGTGGGGGTTTCTATTCAGCTAATGAAAAACATGGTTTTTGACAATGTAGTGATTTTGGAGTGTGCTAACAAATATAGAAAAATTGACATTTCAGATGTTGCGAAGCAAAGAAATGAGACGAACATATGCTCATGTCAGCTTGACATTAAAATACGAAAAACATAGACCAAGCAATGAATACCATTTTTTTCAGCAAACCCACAATTCAAAGCTAAAGAATTCGCTGCTGCAATATTAGCTGTTGCCATTTTGATCCACCCCAAATTATCTGTGTAAATGTAGACAAATCTGTATCAGAAAGAGATCCTATAACTAAGAATAAACTAAGGTCTGAGATCCTGATATCTAAGTTTTATGACAAATACGATTTTCTGAATTCTTCTTATTGCAAATAATGTACTGAATGCAAAACATTGATGAATTTTGATGTCTGTAGATTCAGATAGGAATCATCTTTTATATGTTTAAGAGACCCGCCTCCAAGGGATGCGTCTCTTGAGAGGACGTGTCTCCACATGTGGAGACACGTCCGCTCAAGGGACGTGTCCCTTAGGGCGCGGGTTCCTCTCACAGCCGTTGATCATTCGATTAAACAAACAATGAACACACCCTTACGCATGGCGGATGAAATACAAGAAACCGAATTTAATCAAGGCGAATTTAGAACATCATTTAGATAATTTCGATTTTATACATGCTTTATAAAATTCGACTATTTTACTTATTTCTGGAAATATGAAGAGCATTAGATCTTAAATGAGCGATGATGATGCTGTATAGCAATCATCGCTTATATCTGACCTAAGCTACAATTCATCAACACTCCCTCTTAGCTAGGGAAAATATTTCAAATCAAATAAGTGGAGATATCACCTTTACATGTGATATTGAAGATATGATATGTTTTCTCAAAGTTTGTCAAGTCACATGACATTCTTCATAACACATCTTCATTATGGTATGTGCACTGACATCAGGTCACATGATGTCTACCATAATTCATGGCATATCCACGGATATAAATATCCACCATGATTATCTCTTAAAGATCACAGTGATCTTCAGATGATATCAAGTCCCATGATATCCATCAAAGTGTCCAAGAGATACTATCATGACATATCCACAAATATCAAGTCACATGATATCTATCATGATAGTTTATCATTGTAGAGTTGTCACTTTACAATGTCAAATACAAGTGTTCATTATTAGAAAGATCGTCACCTTTCAATAATGTACACAGGGGGAGTAGGCCCATAAGGTCATGGAGTCACACACATGACAAAAGAGTTTACACATTTAAACATCTTTATATATATTAGTACAATTTGATAAACAATTTGAATTTCAAACATAAATAACAAATTACATTTCAACCATACCAAGTTTCTTCTTGAAGTGCTCTACCTTGATTCGGGAGAGAGGCTTGGTGAGAATGTCTGCAGTTTGATCATTTGTACTAATATACTCCAACTGAATCACTTTCCTTTCCACCATATCTCTTACATAATGATAGGGGATCTCAATGTGCTTAGATCTATCATGAAAGACAGGATTTTCAGAGAGTTTGATGCAACTCTGATTATCACAATGAATAATTGTATGATTCAAGGGATCACCAAAGAGTCCCACAAGCAATTTACGAAGCCAAACTACTTCTTTTGCTCCCATTGAGGCTGCAATGTATTCGGCTTCTGTTGAGCTCTGTGCAACTAAAGATTGTTTTCTGCAAATCCAGGAGATCATAGCTGATCCTAAACTGAAGCAACATCCTGATGTGCTTTTCCGATCGATTACACTTCCAGCCCAATCTGAATCAGAGTACCCATGTAAATCTAGTTGATTATTCTTATAAAGAAGACCATATCCAATAGTGCCTTGAAGGTATCTCAAAATATGTTTCACAGCCATTAAGTGAATTTCCTTTGGCTCACACATGAACTGGCTGAGAACATTCACTGCATAGCAAATATCAGGTCTGGTGTTGACCAGATACATCAACGATCCAATCATCTATCTATAAAGGGTTGGATCTGCACACTTGGATTCTGCTGCTGCTTCTTTCAATTTGTGAAGGTTGGTTTCCATAGGTGTAGACATCGGTCTACAATCCAACATTCCAAATCTCTTCAGAATATCAATAGTATACTTCCCTTGGTTTAGAATGATGCCCTCTGATTTCTGCCATACTTCTAAACCTAGGAAGTAGTGTAGAATGCCCAAGTCTTTCATGTCAAATTCTGAAGTTAGATCCTTCTTTCCTTGAGCAATGAGATGATCTTCTCCTGTTATCAGTAGGTCATCGACATATAAAATAATTATCAACATATCACCTTCAATTACCTTAAAGTAAAGATTAGGGTCTGCATCATTCTTAGAGAATCCCAATCCCAAGAGGTAGCTATCAATCCTTTCATACCAAGCCCTGGGAGCTTGTTTAAGTCCATACAGTGCTTTCTTTAGTCTGCATACATGTGAGTAAGAATTATGTATCACAAAACCTTCGGGCTGTTCTAGATAGACTTCCTCTTCAATGGTTCCATTTAGGAAGGCAATTTTTACATCCATTTGATGAATCTTCCAGCCTTTAGCTACTGCAATGGCTATCACAGCTCTTACAGATGTGTAACAGGCAACAGGTGCAAATGTTTCTTCATAATCAATGCCTTCCTTCTGTGAGAAACCTCTTGCCACAAAACGTGCCTTGTACTTCCATTAGCAGCATGTTTGATTTTGAAGAGCCATTTAGAAGAGACAACAGATTTTCCTTTTGGTCTAGGCACTATATCCCATACATCATTTTTTAGAATGGACTGATACTCTTCTGTCATCGCATCCTTCCATACTTGAAGTCTGAAGGCTTCTAAGACACAGGAGGGTTCTAAAGTTATGATGTTATTCATTAGAGCAACATAGCTAGAGAACCTTTTGGGTCTTTTACTTTCCTTGAATGTTCCTTTGGGTGCTGCATGATCCTTGGCTTCTTTGATCATCTTTCTAGCCCAAAGTGGCCTTTTTCTGTCGTTGACATTTGAATTCTCATCTGAAGTAGAAGGAACTTCAAGTGACACTTCCTCAGGATGCTCCCTCTCAATCTCAAGAGTAGAATCCTCCTATAAGATTCTAGGTGAATAAGTTTCTAACTCATTTGAACTTCTTTCCCTTTTGAATGCAATGTCTTCTTCAAAGATGACATCTTGACTTAATTCAATTTGTTCCTGCTCGGGTATGAAAATCCTGTAAGCTTTGGAGGTTTCACTATATCCCATAAAATATCCCTTTCTTTCCTAAAGGTTCTAGTTTGAATCTCTTCTCTTTGGGCACATGAATATAGACTGGGCAACCAAAAATCCTAAAATGACTAATGTCAGGTTTTATGCCAGTAAAAGCTTCTTCAGGAGTTTTGTTATCAAGATGAGAATGAGGACATCTATTTTGAATATAGACTACAGTCCTAGAGGCTTCTGCCCAAAAGGAGGTTTCAATGTTCTGGTCAAGCAACATTGCTTTTGCAGCCTCTACAATGGTTCTTATTTTTCTTTCAGCAACCCCATTTTGTTGAGGGTTGTAAGCCATTGTGAACTCCCTATTAATTCCAGCACTCATGCAGAATTCCTTAAAAATTTCAGAGTTGTATTCTTTCCCATTGTCTTTCCTTAAGGTTTTTATTTTCTTCCCAGAGAAGTTTTCCGTAAGTGCTTTGAACTCTTTGAACCTTTTGAGGATTTCTATTGACTCTTTACACTTAAGGAAATAGATCCGGGTTTTCCTAGAGAAGTCATCTATAAATATGACATAGTATAGAAATCCTGCTTTAGAAGGTACAGACATGGGTCCACATAAGTCAGAGTGAACCAGATCTAACACATTTTGGGTTTTGCTCAAACTAATGGGAAAGGATCCCTTTGAATTCTTTCCTAAGGCACAACCTTTACAAATTCCTTCATGAGATGGTTTTAACTTAGGTAAGCCTGTTACAAGTTTTCCCATAGAAGGTAGGGCACGGAAATGAAGGTGTCCTAATCTTCTATGCCAAATCTCATTTGACTCAAAGATGTCAAGGGTAAGGGCTTGTTTAACTTCAATGCAAAGTTTGTAAAGGTACCCTTGTCTTACACCTATGGTTTGGGCTTTCTTGATAGTTGAGTTTTTAGGCCATGTTAGAAATTTTCCATCCATAAATGTAACCCTATATCCATTGTCTTCAAGGGCAGAGATGGATATTAGATTCCTCTTTATACCAGGTACAAATAAGACTCTAGTGAGATGAAGGGAGAGACCAGATTTCAATGTGATGGAAAAAGTTCCAACCCCTTTTACTTGATGTGTAGAGTCATCCCCAATTGTTACATCTTCATCAGACTCTTCAGTCATAGTGTCTAAGTGTTCTCTAAATCCTGTGATGTGCCTCGAAGAACCACTATCAATCACCCAGTTGTTGATATTGTTAGTTACTTGACTAGATAAGGCTGAATAGAACACAAAGTTCTCAGATTCATGATCTGAATTTGATTTTCCTACTTTGACAAAAGATGCTTGTTGCTTTGATCTGTCAGGGCACTTCATTGCATAGTGGCCATATTGATCACACCTAAAGCATTGTACTTGAGATATGTCTTTCTTCTTAGAAGGTCTCTTTCCATTGGAATTTCTCTTTCTTTTAAAAGATCCTTTCTTGTAGGAGTTTTTCTTATTCCTTTTATTAGACAATGTGTTGAGTACATGAATGTCTTCATCTATGTTTTTCTGTTTGTTTTCTTTTGAGGAGAGTCTTGTTTCTTCTTGAAGGCAATCAGTTCTTAGCCTGTCAAACTTAGGGAGTTTAGATCTGGCACTTATTCCTTGAACAAATGACTCCCATGAGTTTGGTAGGCCTCCTAGTGCAATTAGAGTTAACTCTTTGCTATCAATTTGATGTCCAATTGCAGATAATTGATCCCTCAGTTCAATAATCCTCATGAAGTATGCATTAATGGACTCTCCTTTGTTTATTTGAGCATTGTTGATTTGCCTTTTTAATGCAAGAGTCCTGCAGGTGTTGTTGATCTCATAAGTACTCTCAAGAGATTTGAACATATGGTATGCAGTTTCATGTTTTGCTAGGATGGGCACTATATGATCCCTAATTGCATCTACTAGGATTTTCATGGCCTTTTCATTGTTTTCCACCCATTGAGTTTTCTCAGGTTCAGACTTAGGTTCCTGCATGTTTTCTCTCACCAGTGAATCTAGCTTATTCTCTCTAAGGATCATCATGATTCTAAATTTCCATGATGTGAAATTGTCTGCTCCTGCAAGTCGATCTTCAAATCTGATCACACTTGACATTATGAAGAATGTGATGTAAATTCGATTCTAGAAAATACGAATTTTCTTGAGTAGATTGATATTTAGATTTGATTAGGATTCACACAACGTGGCTCTGATACCATGTAAATGTAGACAAATCTGTATCAGAAAGAGATCCTATAACTAAGAATAAACTAAGGTCTGAGATCCTGATATCTAAGTTTTATGACAAATACGATTTTCTGAATTCTTCTTATTACAGATAATGTACTGAATGCAGAACATTGATGAATTTCGATGTCTGTAGATTCAGATAGGAATCATCTTTTATATGTTTAAGAGACCCGCCTCCAAGGGATGCGTCTCTTGAGAGGATGTGTCTCCACATGTGGAGACACGTCCGCTCAAGGGACGTGTCCCTTAGGGCGCGGGTTCCTCTCACAGCCGTTGATCATTCGATTAAACAAACAATGAACACACCCTTACGCATGGCGGATGAAATACAGGAAACCGAATTTAATCAAGGCGAATTCAGAACATCATTTGGATAATTTCGATTTTATACATGCTTTATAAAATTTGACTATTTTACTTATTTCTGGAAATATGAAGAGCATTAGATCTTTTATGAGCGATGATGATGCTGTATAGCAATCATCGCTTATATCTGACCTAAGCTACAATTCATCAACAATCTGGAAGAGGCATCTTCCCAACTGAGCTAAAATCGGATTCTCTGGAAACAATCAAACGATTTACAAAACTTGTCTATACATTGGCCAACTGCATTTGCTTGAAAGTTACTAAAGCCCTTTCAACAAATTGGAGAAGTGAAAGGTTAATATAGTGAGGAAGAGTTCAGAGGAGCGGAAACTGAAGTGTAGAGTTTGGAGGAGCCAAAAAAATAGAACCCAAAAAGCTATTGCAAAAATTGCTATGAGGCTGTTTAAATCATCTAGATTTTGTGGAATTTATTACAAGTTAAAGGATGCCGTAATGTTTAAGCCTAAATTTTCATTTTAATAAACATAATCTAATACCCTCGTCAATACCTTCTTTTCAGGTTGCATTTCAGGTTATAGTGCACCAAATTGGACAAGTGAAACATCAATACAGTGAGGAAGAGTGGAAAACAATTTGCAGAGTTTGGAGGAGCCGAAAGAAAGAAACCCAAAAAGCTATTGCAGAATACCGATGCACCTGAAGATAATTGTAGAATTTGTACGAAGCCTAGACTAATGATCCACAACCTGCGTAGACATGAGCGGAGAAATCTTTTATAGTCAAAACAAGGCTAAGATAAATTGTAACGAGGAAAATGAAAGCAGGGCAATAAACTTACCTCAAGATGCAAGTGAAAATGTGCAAGGCAACAAATATTTCAAAGCAGATATTTTATAAATCCTAACTTGTTCAAATCAGATATTTTTTATTTAGAACCCCTAAGTTAGGAATGTGTCAATACCAACGTGAAAGAGTAGCAAAAACTGGTGAATGACTGAGACTCGTTTCATCGTAATCTGCATCTCTCCCACAATATGCACCGTTCAAGGTAAAAAAGAGTTTGAAAACTTCAGCAAGGGAACGCCTTCGACGTAAATATAAGAGAATTTTTTTTATCTTAATATAAGATATTTTTATTACTCGGGGAAGGGGTATCACCCTTCTTCGCCCTGCCTACTTCTTACCAGCTCAGGCTTTCTGTGTGTTTGGTTGTATCTTGTTTGTTTGTTCCATGGATTATGCTTCTCTACTGCACGCTTAAAAGCTGATAACAAAGGAACTTCAAATACTTGAATTGACTTTTCCCTACCAGGTACGTAGTCTCACACAATTCCTCGTTGTGTTTATTTGTTACTAAATTTCTGTGAAAATTTTAATTTATTTAATTGCATCTGAATTTGAGAAACTAGGGTTTGAAAAATGTTTCTAGTACCCAACCCATCTGCCAGGACATTTCATCTTTTAAGTTGTTGGCAAGTATTACTCATGCATTTTGCTTTATTGCAGAAAATAATTTATAACCCTGTTGCACATATCTCAGATTGAAAATATCACGATTTTAAAGGAGTCCTCATTGTGCATGATTCAAGCATAGAAAATATCCTTCAAACAATTATTTCAGAGATTTTCTTACATAAAACATAAATTGTTATGAAAGTTTTGTACCATCTTCCCTTTAAGGGATTCACGACCTGTTTGAACAGATGTCTTCCACACTCTCAAGACTAGAAATTCTAACTCCACATCTTCCATACGCTCAATACTTTGAAAATTGTATGAAGGCAACGTACAAGCTCTTATAAATTCTCCTCTTCAAATGAGTTGCAGTGCTGCTCGATCCACATAACTAGTTAGCATCGTGGAGGGGTTTATACTGCTGCTCTTGGAGGGGAATCACCTGCCATAGGCTTACTGGCCATGTGGTTCATGTGGACCTTAACGACTACTCTCTGGTAATTAGGAATTCAAGCAGCCAAATATTCCCTGCTTTATTCCAATTACAACATTTGGAGTACCTCGATCTCAGTTATATTCACTTGTTCCCTCTTCCCATCCCTTCAAATCTTTCGAGTCTCAACAAATTGACGCATTTGAGTTTGGAAGGATGTGGGTTTACCGGTCAAATTCCAAGTGAGATTGGTAACATGTCTAGCTTGACATATCTGGACATTAGGAACAATGATAATCTGGAGATGAGGCAATCGAGCTCATAGATACGAAATTTGCGAGGGTTGGAGCACCTGACATACTGTGATCTCCATAATTGATACGAAAGTTGCCAGGCGAGAACTTTACTAGCATAACAACCTAACTACTAACTAAAATCAGGAAGGTGAATCACAAACAACTGTTATACTCTGATGCAGATTGAACCTCAAAATCTGCAAGTGAACTCCAAATACTCTTGCTTAGCCTTTGTGCCAAAAAACTCCATAACAAAGACCTGTAGCTAAAGGATTACATTCACCGCAAAATATTTTATCCAACAAAGAAAATGGAAAACAAAACCCATAAGATCTTCAGAGGAAATAGAATTGGGATTTTCATTTGGAATTCAAGCCAAAAATATCACCGAGTCTTACACAGCTAAAGAACAACATTCACCAAAAACACCTACAGCCTTTTCCTTTTTCCGACTAACTCCCAAACCACCCAGAAAACTCACCACAAAAAGGAGAAATCAAACCAACAAGAAAACTGCCCAAACCGACAATCACTACCCAAAAATAGCATCACACAAACAACAAAAAAAAAGGAAAAATCAGATTGATGATGAGGGCCATCAATCAGCCGTTACAAATCCGCCAGTTTCGGGAAAGATTCGGTGGTTACATCATCTTCCCTGCCTTTAAAATGGTCTGAACCTCTTGGTTCAGAAGAGTCTAATTTTGTAAACTTCAGGAGATCCTTTTTAGTGATCCAAGTGTTGTTGGAATCAGGTAAACCCATCCATTTCACTAAATACATCTTGTAATTCTTGGCTCTTGTGGCAGCAATCTAAGTATCCACTACTTTTTCAATCTGCTCTCTTTTTCTCTGTGGCAAAGCATTGGTCAAGTCTTTTTGCACATTTTCATCAAGGATTAGTTTAGGTCCTAAATGGTAGGGATAATATCTGCAACATTAAAAACTGGACTAATATCTAAATATTTAGGCAGATCCAAAAGATAGGAATTCTCACTGATTTTCTTCAATATTTTGCATGGTCCCACTTTTTCTTGTTTCAATTTGATATATGTGCCTTGAGGAAATCTTTCTTTATGCAAATACACTAGGACTTGTTCACCCTCTTCATAAATTTTCTACTTTCGATGCAAATCAACATCCTTTTTATATTGCTCATTAGTTAGTTGTATTTTGTGTCTCACTTGCTGTTGTATTTCTTGTATATGCCTTGCAAAGTCCTTAGCATCTTGACTAACCCATTTTCCATCAGGAAGATCAATAAGATGAACAACCCCTTTAGGATTGCTTCCCAAAACAACTTGGAAAGGAGATATACCAGTTGACCTATTGATGCTGGAGTTAAAAGCAAATTCACCCTGTGCTAAAATCAAATCCCACTGTCTTGGATTTTCGCCAACCAATCATTGAAGCAAATACCCAAACTCTTATTAACCACTTCGGTTTGTCCGTCCGTTTGAGGATGATAGGCTGAACTGTACTGCAGTTTACTGTCAAGCTTTTTCCACAATGTCCTCCAAAAGCGACTTAAAAAATTTGTATCCCAATCACCAGTAATAGTTTTGGGCACCCCGTGTAAGTGAGCAATTTCCCTAAAAAATACATCAGCAACCTTACTTGCATCTGTAGTCTTTTTGCATGGAATGAAGTGGGCCATCTTTGAGAATTGATCCACAACAAAAAAAATGGAATCATTTCCTTGTGTACGAGGTAATCCCAACACAAAATCCATCGAGATGTCAATCCACGGTCCCTCAGGAACAGGTTAGGGTTTGTATAAACCTGTGTTTTGCTGCCCACCTTTAGAAACTTGACAAACTCTATAGGCAGAAACAAACTTATTCACTTCCTTCCTTAGCTGAGGCCAAAAAAACTTCACTTACTAGGTCATAAGTCTTGTCCCTTCCAAAGTGTCCCCCCAGGCCATTTGAATGCATTTCACGAATCAGTTTTTCTCTCTTAGATCCAAGGGGAACACAAAGTTGGAGTCCTCTAAATAAAAACCCATCTTCCAATAAGTAGTCTTCAAATGATTTACTTCTTGCATCAACAGGACTATTGAGGGCAGCAATCACTTCATCGAAATAGGGATCTGTTGCATATTCACCTTTCATTTCCTCAAACCCAACAATCTCATTGGTCATTGTAATGAGTAGGTGGTGTCTTCTACTTAAAGCATCAGCTACCACATTAGTTTTACCACTCAAATGTTGAACCACAAATGTATAATCCTGCAAAAAGGAAATCCATTTAGCAAGTTTTATGGAATAATTTGGCTTGTGAGTTGATACATTTCAGGGCTTGATTGTTTGTCAACTGTTAGTTAACAGATTTGTCCTTCGAAAATGAATGTAGAAAATGACTCAAAATGCCTAGAACAAAGAACAAATAGCGCTAACAGTTGAGTCACTTGCAGTGGTAAGTGCAAGTGCTCTTTGCTTATTTTACAAGGCACAACTACCTTCAATAGATATGCAATGAATGTAAACTGGGGTATGCCTTTGACCAGAAGGCAAAAAGGTAATACTAACATTTACCCATAACCATGAAAGTAAATGTGATGGATTGATTTAAAATGAAGTGAATGCACAAACGATATAAAGCCCATTTTCCCACACCCACAACGGGAAACAAGAAAAGAATGAGCAGCGAATTTCCCTTTAATAGATGAATTATTTTGAATTCAAAGCTTTAGAAGTAATGCATACACAGTTCAATATAATAGAACAAACACTGAAGAATAACTACAATGACACAAAGTTCATTTGCAATTTAAGAGAACATGAACAAATGCACAGATTGAAAATATCCTCTTTATTCTCCAATATCAACTAAGAGTTCACAGACCCAAACTTCCGCTACAGAAAACTGTGTTAAAAGAGAAAACAAAACTGCCCCCTTCCCCCTGTTCCCAGAATAGCAGAAAAAAAGATCCCCTTACAATGGCAAGAATGAAATTTTATACCTTTCCTCCTTGTAACCGTTTCTTGGAAAGCGATGAAAATCTCTCCTTTTCTTCTTACCGTAACTGATTCTTGATTACAAAGAATAGGCTAAAGATCGTTTCTCTTCCGGTGATGTAATTGTTTCTTGGTGGCTCTTCATATTTCTTTTGGAACATAGTGACTTTGGCATTTCAATTTTATTAATTTTTAATGTGTCTCCTGTGGTTGCCTTGTAAATTGCATCCACTAAGAGAAAATATCTTCCAAAGGTTAAAAATGAAATACCTTTCCTTCATTGACATAAGATTGCAAAATTATAACAATAAGTTGTGATATGACCTCCGAATGAGCAAATAGCAACTAATGACTGTATAGTCCTGACATATATTCTCTATATTGGTCAGCCAATAGCAGTTTTCTCCAATCATCACATTGCTCAGGGATTATTGATGAACACTTGACATCTTTATACTCAGAAAATTGTCATGCTGTACGTACACCTCTTGACTCAACCTCATGTGTAAGGCGTTAAGAGACAATCCAACACTCACTCCTCAGATTTCTGGTGAATATCTTTCTCTGAGATTTCATAAGCAGGAGACTAATTCTCAATATCTGTCAATCAAAATCCCAGTGATTGCTTGGTCTTTTTTCTTTTTTTTACCAACTTCAGAACTATCATGAGACTTTTTATAGCAATGATATGAATGGCTAATGTTTCTGGTAGTTCATTATCTGATAGAAATGATGAAGCAGCGGGAACATAATCATGGAGCTTTGACGATGGTGAAGCAGATTGAAAGGAACTCATCATAGTTATAACGATTTGAAATCTCCAATGCCCTGCATATCGATCCCTAAAGATAGCCTTAAGTAGCAAGGTTTGCTTGCTTCTCAATATTTGCCACTGGAAAATTACACATTTTATTCTAATGTGACTGTAATGCCAAATAGAAAGGCAAAGTTTAGCACCTGTGACTCTCTATTGTGTTCATTCTTAGTGGCAGGATTCAATAACCATTAATTCTATACCGAACGGTCTTCCTTATATTGTTGGCCGAATGCATTACAATTCTGAAATCCTTTTGCTTGTATTGACATGCTGCAGATGTAATAAACCATAAAACTTGATCCTTATATACAACATTGCCTCTCCAAAAAGATATCATTTCAGATTATAATGGTTGCCTCAATCCACACTATGAATCTGATGATTTAATTGTAATGCCAACCACATTGTTTTTAGAAGCCGAGTTGGTTGTCAACATTTCCTTAACCTATTTTTCTTACCTCTGTGAGATGAGGCATGATCTTGATAATTGATAGTCCCAAATCACATTGGAATTTCCTTTATATAATACCAAACACACCGAACATTGTAACTTATTTTCAAATTGTTTCCTTGCATCACCATTTGATAATATTGCATAGCGGCTTTATGGACATCTATGTCTTTCTCAGAAGCTTCATTTTGACTCGGACTGGGAGAATGCCGGCGGAGATTGTGGACTATCAGTAGGATTCTAAAGCCTTTTCAATAAACCATACTGTGCATATTGTGCAATCATCGCATTCCATGAGACCTGGTTTCTTTGAAACATTTCATATAAACTTTGGATATACTTCTGCATACACGTCTGTCAGGGCACCACAAAACTTACATTTTAATGAATGTCTTCGATTAACTTGGAAGCTCCTTTAATTGCGTCAGCTGAGTGTATGCTGACAATGGTTATGGAACTTCGCTTTCGCACCCACCAATTGCATTTCACCTGAAAGTCTCCAAAATTGTTTCAACGAATCCATTGCGTATCATTGCATCGTGCTACAAAGAGAGAGAGGCAATGTCGGGAGGTCGGGAATTCTCATAACTTTATAACCATAAGTCGGGCTCTCTTAGAGTTATGTAACTTGGAAAAGGCCCGACTACAAAGAAAGTCTGGAATTATCACAAGTTTATAACCTTAAGTCGGGCATCTTTGGAGTTTGGTAACTTACAAACCATCCGACCTTAAAAGAGTCATAGCTTTTTAGGGTTCGAAAACTTATAAAATGCCCAACACATAATGTTGTCTGTTCATAACTTTCAAAACTGATGGGACCCCCTCAAGATTTCCATTAAAATAAATAAAATCTCCCTGTTTTAGAAGAAATAATACATATCTGTCGGCATCTTTAAAAGACTTGGAGCCTCCCATAAAGCCATGGTTTTAATAATGTCATGTATCTAGCACATCATAGGACGTATTTATTCACCCATCGCAAAAATATTTTGACGGGATTTAACTTTGAAACCTTGAAAACACACCCTAGACTGAAATCGGAAAACCTTCATAACTTTCACATATTAGCTCTGATTTTCATGAAATTCGAACAGCTGGATAATCAAATCACGCAGAAAATAACCCAGAAAACTTTTAATTTCCAGCAACATGGAAGTCAGACTTTTACTCGGTTTGCGGATCATGAAAGGGAAAATGTGAAGCTACAAATCTTGCAGACGATGAAGCATCTAAGCACGAAAATTTGCCAAATTGGATGAAATAGAGATAGGATCATGCCTATAAAGGGAATTTGCACCAGCTAGCATAGATTCTGAAAATTAGTTGTTTTCATGGTTTGGCAGGTTCAAGGCATATATGGGAATGCACTGAAATTGAATTTTTTTAAATTTGAATTTTGGGGTAACAGTCAAAACAAAGAAATCAGTCTAAATTCAAAAGACGACCTACACCAACGATTGCAAAGATATTGGCTGAAGATGATGAAATATTTCAATCTTTGTGGAATGATTTTAAAGAAAGTATTTCTGAAGCTGAGAGAAAAAGGTTGCATCCGTCAGAAGATCACAAATCTTCATTATTGCTGGAAAAGGTGCATCGTAGATATTATTTGATTAAAGATCTTAAACAAGAGATTCATCAACTGCAAGCTGCAATAAGAAGATTAAAGAGGATTAAAGAAGAGACTGGAGACGATGGTACTGCTACTACATCACATTCTTGTTCTTACATCAACAAAATGAAATTCTCTATGCAGCAAGTAGTGCCTCCATTGTTTCAATGTTTGGACAATAGCATACCATTATTTATCATAAGTACCATATCTTTCCTTGGCATCATTTAATTTCTCACTAAAATAGGCAATTGGTCTGCCCTCTTGACTCAACACACCTCCAATGGCTACAGCAGAAGCATCACACTCAATGGCAAAAAGTTTCTCAAAGTCTAGAAAAGCAAGTACAGGACTTCATTTACCTTCCTTTTAAGCTGTTCAAAACTTCTTTCAGCTGCTTGGGCCCAAGAAAAAGACTTTCCTTTAGTACAATCAGTCAAGGGAGCACATATTCCATGAAAATTTCTTAGTGGAATATCATCATGAAATGCACAGTTAGGGCTTGGTCCCGTGCAGGTTCCTTCCACTACATTTCTTTTTCAACATATGGTTCCATGCAATGTGGTGTGATCTGTTTTTGATATGATAGTGTGGTATTTCCATATCATTTACAAAAAATCATATTGTATGTTGCATGTATTCAAGAATGATCAGCAAATTTTATAGCCAGGTATGGTTGTATTTTACAACCACTTAGCTTAATTTAACTGTTGTGTTTATATACTACATTATCTTTTCAAAGATTATCAATTAAAACTAGTTACATATTAAACAAAAACAATGTCATCATAACCACTTTCAAACATTTTTTTGCAGGAAGCAATGAGTTGCACATACAAAATCAATAAGAAAATTGCAGCTGAAAAGATCTAGGTTCTCTTCAAAATTTCGTGGTGTCTCATTATCTTTTGCTTCCTATCGCTTTGCAATGTTTCTAAATAACATTATTGGATATTCATTGAGACAAATTTGTTCTTCCATTGCAGAGAAGTGATGTTCCAAACTCTCATGTATTTGTACCTATATTGTGGACATGTTTTTATATGAACATTTATCTTTATTTATCAAATATGATAAGTAGTAATTGTTGTAAATTGCAATCAATTAAAGAATTAGAAGAATATTTATACCCGTGCTTTGTCCAATTCAGAATGTCCATCTTTTTTGTATAAAGAATTATTAATAAAAGATGGACATTCTGAATTGGACAAAGCACAGGTATACATATTCTTCTAATTCTTTAATTGATTGCAATTTACAACAATTACTGCTTCCCATAATTGATAAATAAAGATAAATGTTCATGTAAAAACATGTCCACAATATAGGTACAAATACATGAGAGTTTGGAACATCACTTCTCTGCAATGGAAGAACAAATTCGTCTCAATGAATATACAATAATGCTATTTAGAAACATTGCAAAGCGATAGGAAGCAAAAGACAACATTCTCCGTACAACTCAATAAACATACATTGGCAAATTGAATAACAAGAGGGCCTTAGATTATCTGAACAATTTGCTGCATTCAACATTTGAGGTAAGTAGGGCCTTTGATTATGTCACCAATTTGCTGTATTCAACATTTGAGGTAAGTAAATTTGCACCTATGTAATTCTAAACTATTACAAAATGATGAAACAAAAAATAATATACATCTTTGTTATATCTTGCAGATTCATGGAAGCATAAAATAAGAAACACCGTGTTCAGATCTGAGATCTGGAAAGATCTGGAAACGCCACAAGACAAGCACAACTGCCATAATACAAGTGGAATTATCATCCTGGCACCACTACGGTTTTCTCTCTATGCATACTGCTTTGTGCTTTCTTGACCCAAAGGTATCCAGATCACCTTAGAAACATTTAGAACCTATATAGAACATTTACCATATTTGCATGCTTTGTTCTTACTGAAAAACATCATATAAGGAATGCTGAGAGTGTTTCCAAGTTGCATACTTTTCAACTAGTGAATGAGAATAACGGCTAAGTGGAATCGAATCCAACTTACTCCATGATCCAAATCAGATCATATAAATATCCCCACCAATTGAAGGGACAACAATCGATGACAGTGGCAAACCAACAAACCCAAACGCCAATTCTGAATCAGCAACATGGGTGTCAGACCTAGTATAATTTTGAATTCTTTTGTAAGATTAACAATCTACAAGAAGAGAAAAACCAATCCGTTAAGATTTGAAGCTTGTGGGAATTTGAGTCCAAATTTTGTTGCATTTCATTTAGTAATCAATGCATCATAAGGAGGCTACAATTCAAGTTCCCAAGTCTAGCTCTTCAAAGTTTGGGAATAATCACGGTTTTTAACAAAACTCAAGTTTCGGGAGTTACATTCAAGAACATTCATAAAACTATAGTCCTTGCAAAACATCCTCAAGCCATATATAGTGTAGTCTTTTTGTTGTTTGACCCCTCAAACTCATGCCCTGAGTTTTCCACTATTTTCCCAATAATTTATAACTTTTTGACTTTCAAAATTGGCATCTCCTTAGAATATTTTGTTAGGAAAGGATAGGCCAATCATGTAAATCTGGTGATAAGTGAGTGTTGGAAGCTGTTGGCCCAATGAAAAGGCAGCATATTGCACATGGGCAGGTCAGAGTGTTATGAAAGAAGAGACATTGTTGTTGAGTAGCAAAGCTGCACACATAATAGATTGGGCAGCACGTTAAGGCCTAGGAGAAGACCTGACCATTAGTTAAAGGGTAATTGACCAACATTTGCTCATGGTTGAGAACCTAGCCCAACCACTCACTTGCAATGTCTGGGCTGTAGGACCTTAAGGTGGCAAGTTAAAATGCTTCCCACTCCAATCAATCAAAAACTGACACGCAGCATCAGAGACTAAAAAGACAATTGAAATTTTAAAATAATTGAAATCAACTCCAACATGTGACAGAAAAGGATTAGTTCAAAAATTTGAAGAGATGTATTTAAAGATGCCCAGTCAGCATGCAATCTACAAATTACACAGAGACACTTGGTGCAATGGAATCAAGTGAGAATTTTCAATTTTTTTTAATTTTCTAAAGTTTACTTTGAGCTTCATAGGGATATCAAGGTGACTTCAAGGACAACTTCGGAAAACAACGTCCACTTTTTGAACTGTTTGAACTTTGAAGCATCAAAAAGCTTGGAAAAATATCTGCAACGGTTAAAAGGTCAAAGAATTTATAACACATTTTTTCAAAGTGCCCTTTCAATTCAAAATAAAACCCAAAAAAAAATGACGACAACCATGTCATTTGGGAATAGGAGATAGTTGAATTGCAAAAAAATAAAGGCTTTTGCAAAAAAATAAAGGCTTTTTGGAGGATCACAATGGGAAAAGAAAAGAATTGCAAAACCTTTTCTTTTCACAATCTAGCAAGAGTAGCAAAGTTTACTGCTTTCACAATTGCTTACATATGGCTCTTAGGATTATCTATCTTCATGTCAGTAAACAGCTACCACATTTACCTATCCTCTAGGGTCTCCTTAGGTTAGGGAAAGCTCAAGAATTACTTTGGCCAACCAAAAATAAAAGTAATATATGCTCCTATAGTGACAAACTAGGACATGAGCATGGTAGATGTCTCAAAAAATGATGTTGAATAATACCTTGATCATACAGAGATGTTCATTCGTGGAATATAGGCTATCACTTATATTTTGTAATGTTTATATTTGTTTCATATTTTTAAAAATATTTAGAAACTATTTTGCTTCAATTCTATTGGGTAGTAGTAATGTACAATAATATTTCAATGATGTCAACATTTAGAATAATGTTTTTTTTGTTTCAATCATATACAAATACTATTCTTCTATAGTGTCTAACTATAACTCAATAGTGTATAATTGAATAATTACAATCACCAAATACAAATACTATGCAAGCTAAAAACAAATAAAAAAAAGCACAAACTTCTATTAGATAAGACATGGACATATTCCTTGTTGATATGATTGGTGAGGGAACTTTATAACATGCCCATATGAACAAAGTTGTTGCTACTTTCTATGTGAGCCACCGCTACCATTTTGCCTTTGCCATCTTCCTTGCATTGCAGCTAAATCCATAAAGACGTATTTGGGCGGCGAAAGAAGGCAAACATGGTGGACTTTATTAAAGCGATTCTTATTTGTCCATAGTGCACATGGGATGAGGAGAGTATCCTTTGTAGGTGCGCTTGCAGGCAGGGCATGCTATCTTAATATAAGAGGTTTTTTTTACACAGGGAAGGGATATCGCCTTCTCCGCCCTGTAGGCTCGGGCTTTCTGTGTGCTTTGCTTGGTTGTGTCTTGTTGGTTCTTTTCCTGGATTATGCTTCTCTATTGCACGCTTAAAAGCTGATAACAAAGGAACTTCAAATACCTGAACTGACTTTACCCTACCAGGTATGTAGTCTCACACAATTCCTCGCTGTGTTTATTAGATATGATCCAACATTAGAGTCCAGATTTAAAAAAAATAGTCAACTCATTTGTTTATCTCAACATTTGTTTTCAAATTTCTTTCTTCAACTTTAAATTTAGATATATGTACAAACAAATTCATTATAATTTTTCTTTTTCTTATAAAATTTTAAATAAAATATATTTTTTTACAATCTCATTAACCCCATTTGATTACTACTAAAAATAATATAAATTCCTTTTTTAACCTACAAAAAGGTTGAATCTTCAAATTTTTCATCTTAGATTCTGAGACATGGTCATTGTTTCAAGGAGCAAACTACACCCAGAATGACAAATTTTTAAAAAGTAAACTAGAACAGAGTCCAATTACTTCCAGATGTTAACAAATTCAGATAAAGAATGAGAGACAAGATCAGTAAAGGGCATTGAATGACAACATAAAACTTTAGCATTAGAACATTCATTTTTCATCTATGCATATACATTTCCACAAATCTGTATCAGTTTTTAACTGGAATAAATATTTTATTGAAAAACAACCCAATGAATTTAAATGAGTAACTGTTTCACTGCAACTGACACAGGTGAAATCACATACCTCCTCAAAGAATACGTTTATTCTAATCTTCCTGGAAAACCTGATTGTGTGAGACTGAACATGCACCAAGAGCAACATGTTAAAGTTAGATCATAACATCAGGATTAAGGTCCTTTCAAAATCTGTTTCTGTAAAAGGAAATTGTACAGGTCAAAAGAGGTATGGGAAGAGAGAGTTTGCATCTTTATATAACTGGAATAGTGGAAATAGAAAAACATTTTATTTTGGAACGTGAAGCTTTCGATAACATCTAATTTAAGTACACAAGAAATTTAGCTGTAGCTCCATTTCAAGATGTATTTAGTAAGGAGATAGTTGAGAAAACAAGATAGTTCATTATCAAACTAAGTTGCAGAAAATCAGAACTAAAAGAAGCAACAAAATTTGCTAACCCTTAATCTATTTTTAACCTTGTGAACGTTAAAAATATTCTATTCTATTTTACAATATTTATATTTTTTCACACTACATCAACTCAAAACAGAAAAAGATGTTGAAGTGGCTGCTTTTTCCATTGACTTGGATAAAGAAAGATACATTTTAATCTGCAAAATTTAAAGCTCTAATTGTAAAGGCTATGGTTCATGGAAGGGGTTTTATAAGTGTATATTTGAGTACAAAAGTATAGTAGACTGAAAGGAATAATAAAATGAAATAAAAAAAAGTACTAATCCAAGAGTTATTATTTGAAGGAAAAGATTACCATCCAAGATGAAAATTAAGAACAAACACACCAAATATCCAAGAGGTAACACAAGATTTTGTAAGGGGGAAAAACAAAGGAAAAAACCCTTATATTGTGAAGATGGCATAAAGCCTAAAGAAGACTACAATGAGAGAGAGTGAGAAAGCTTAAGCATATAATTTCCATGAAGAAGGAGAGAAGCACCTCAATAAATAGAGATGAGAAAAGAGTAACTACATAAGTAACTCTAATTTCTATTCATATCACGTTTCATTCTATGTGTGTGCAACATGTTAGGATCCTCATAAGGAGAAGGCTACACCTAAACCTTAATATTCCTCCAAAGAAGATTTATAAAAATGAGTTATCATACCAGCAAATGAGACAAAAGACTTGTAGGGATTCCTTTAAAATATCCCTAGAAGTATTTAAATAATACAAGTAATAAATAATCTTCACCTAAGTAAAGATTAATTTCTAATATAGATTATGTGTAATAATCTTTGGTTTACTTGATGTTCAAATAAATATAGATGAATTCTTGTAATGTCCCTTGTATGTGGCTGGGTGCGTCCTGGCGGCCACGTGTCCGACGGGCTTGCGTAGGACCCCATATTCTCCGATGGTGGCTTTGGTGGTGGCTTCGGTGGTGAGAGATTCCTCCCTAGTTGTCGCCCTTAACACCCTGGGTAGCCGCCCTTACTAACAGGCCGGTCTTTTGGTGTAGTGGTTGGGCCTTAGTGGTATCAGAGCCGAGGTCTCGACCCGCGGAGCGTGGTGGGCTGTAATGTCCCTTGTACGTGGCTGTGTGCGTCCTGGCGGCCACATGTCCGACGGGCTTGCGTAGGACCCCAGATTCTCCGGTGGTGGCTTCGGTGGTGAAAGATTCCTCCCTAGTTGTCGCCCTTAACACCCTGGGTAGCCGCCCTTACTAACAAGCCGGTCTTTTGGTGTAGTGGTTGGGCCTTAGCTGTAAAGAATGGGACCAATTTTTTTTTTGTTTTTTCACAATGCAATTACAATGAACACGCACCCGTTAAGGTTAGCACTAAACCAAAATGATGCGGAAAGTAACTCTAACCAGAATGTACACCAGGATCCCGATGTGGGCAAGGTGTGAGCATTGGTCAGAGGATCTAATGCAAATGCAGACTGAAGGGAACTCTAACCAAGAATGCGCTTGTGCAGACGAGCATATGGTCAGAGGATCAATGCATGATGAACAAAATGTAACCTTAACCAAGAATGGCGCCGAGTAATGGCGAGCATATGGTCAGACGGTCCCTAAACTACTGAACTGAAAGTAAATAGGCGGAAAGCCAGCCTCTTCCACTTATTCAGTGGGAATTACAATTAATAAAATGAGAGATAAGAGAGGAATGGCTGATAGTACTACTAACAACTTACATTATGATAGAATGTTCACTTAAATCTGGAGTTTTCGAGTCCTTCAATGCTGCAACTGATTAGTATGTCTTCACAATATCAAACTTGACTTCTAATACTTAATCTCAACCAAAGGAACAACTTCCTTAATTCTGATATATCAGACCTGCAACATAAAATGATGAAATCTGCAACATAATATCCACTCAAATGTTCATAACTTGCTCAAATCACATCCTAATGACACGAAACGAATTGCAGATTGCTCTAATGATGAAGGCGCCAAAAATGAATGCTTAAAACCTCACTAAACAACTCTCATTTATTTTGCACAAATCCCAAGAAACTTCCTAAATGGTACAGCCCAGCTGCAAGGGTGATTTTGCTCTGTAAAATAAAAGACACACTAATAAAATCTGGAAATCAGCTAGAAAGGTTGCCCTTCATTGACAAATAGATAGATTCAATACCCAGAACGATAGCATTTCTATTTCATGAGCTATGAGCAAATCTTACATTCCTCAATGACATTCAGCAACATCAGAAATATGACAGAAAATGCAAACTAGAACTCCAAAATGCAAACCACTCAACTAAAATGCAAATCAAACCTATTACATGCTAACTCTCAACTAGTTGCTATCTTTCAAGCAAGAAGATGAGCCATTGCTAGGAGGTATGCTTTCCTCAAAGCGAGTGCCTGAAGACAATTCAACAGCATAATGGTGTAGTAGACAAAAGATCCCAAATGAAGAGCTGAGGCTAGAATAAATAGATGTGAGAAGAGCCTTCTAGAAGCTTCAAGAAGGGTGCCCAACCCTAATTTTGAATTCAACATTTCCCTCCAAAAGATGACGTCCTTTTTCACTTAATGAAATATTCACTTTTATAAAAAAATCATCTCTCCTCAAGAAGGCGTCCAAAACTTCCTTAATTTCACTTTAGAAATATAATGTATCTCTCAATGACGCCTTGACCCTTTAGGTCCCCTTTTTAAAAACAACATAAAGTTGTAACGCTAGGCAAAGGGGTGTTATAATATTAAAATATAATATTATAATATGAAAATACTTATCTCTCCAAGGAAAAAGCACCCAAAGGCCGAAAACTGAAATGCCAGCTGAATCAACTGAAGAAGAAGACCTACTGAACTGAACCCAACCTATCCACTGCCAAAAATAGAATTTACTAAAAATAGTAAATTCATGAAGTTGCTCGGAATGCCAAACTGACCATACCATTGTAAAGCTCTCTGAAAACCCAGAAAGAATCCGCAATCCAATTTTCAAACTTCAAGCAAGAACCTCCTCAAAATTAGGAAACCCTAATTTTACCATCCGAATAGCCTACGGGTCTCCAGGATAGGCCAACGGTCAACTGCAACGATCACATATGAGAAGGGGACATTACAGTCCGCCCTCCCCAAGATTGCTTGCCCTCAAGCAATTGCAAGTCTGGATGCTGTAGAATCTCCTCATTCTCCCAAGTGGCATCCTCCAAAGGTAAATTCTTCCACTTCACCAAGTACTCTTTGATTGTTCTCCTCCTCAAAGAACGCTCTCTGGAGTCAATAATCTGTTCTGGAATCAAGGTCAACTTCCCTTCTTCATCCAAGGGGCCTACTGTGATGAAGCAACAACATTGTGTCCAAGTGCCTTTTTGAGGCGAGACACATGGAAGACGTTGTGGACCTTACTACTCGATGGTAGTTCCAACTCATAAGCCACTGCTCCAACCTTTTTGACAACTTTGAATGGCCCATAGAAGCGAGGTTTTAGCTTCTCAGCTCCACTCTTCTTGAGTGTAGACTGTCTGTAAGGCTGCAGTCGAAGATAAACCATATCACCAACCTCAAATGAATGCTCAACACGCTGCTGATCAGCGTACATCTTCTGCTGATTTTGTGCCATTTGAAGGTTGTTCTTCAAGGATTTTAAAATATCTTGAATTTGCTGCAACCAATCCTTGGCTTGAGGTGCTTTGCTGTCTTCAAACACCAAATCAGCAAAGCTAGGGGCCTCATAACCATAGAGAGCCATGAACGGAGACATCCTTATAGACATGTGGAAGGATGAATTGTAGCAATACTCCCCAATGTGAAGCCATTTCACCCATGCTCTTTGTTGCTCCGAAACATAATTTCTAAGATAGCCCTCCAACCATTTGTTCACTATCTCAGTTTGACCATCTGTTTGAGGGTGATAGCTAGTGCTTGGAGTAAGCACTCTACCACTCATTCTGAAAACTTCTTGCCAAAAGGTGCTTAGGAACTTGCTGTCCCTATCACTTACAATGTTTTTCGGCAACCCATGCAATCTAAACACTTCATGGAAAAATAGATCTACAACTTGAGCTGCTGAAAACGAGCTGGTAATGGAAAATAAATGAGCAAATTTTGTCAATCTATCCACTACAACATAGATACAATCTTTGCCTTGAGCCTTAGGCAATCTCGTGATGAAATCCATTGAGATGCTTTCCCATTTTTGATTGGGGATGGGAAGTGGCTGCAGTAGACCAGCTGGAAGAGAGTGCTCATTTTTGTTCATTTGACAAGTGCTACACTCCTTGATGTAACGTTGAACTTCCTCTTTCAACCCCTTCCAAGAGAACCTCTCTCAAATCTGCCTATATGTCTTGAAATACCCTTGATGACTAGCAAGTGGAATGTCATGGAAAGTCATCAAAATCTTCTTTTTGTGTTTTGAATCAGCCACCAAAAAGATTCTTCCTTTGTAATGTATCAACCCATCAATTACCTTGTACCTTTCATCATGAAAAGTACCTTCAATGATGCTGGTTGCAAACCGATTTTTGGCATAATCAGCAAGCAACATCTCCTTCCAATCAGCACTAAGCTCACACAATGAGCTCAAATGAGGTCTTCTGGATAAAGCATCAGCCACAATGTTGTTCTTCCCTTTGACATACTCAATGTCAAAATTGTAAGCTTGAAGCTTACTCACCCACTTCTGTTGTCTTTCATTCAAATCCTTTTGATGCATGAAGTGCTTGAGACTGTTGTGATCAGTTTTGACCACAAATTTGCTCCCCACCAGATATTGTCTGAACTTGGCTAATGCATGCATGATTGCAAGCGTTTCTTTGTCATAGATAGAACAAGTCCTTTCAACACCCCTTAGTTTTCTACTTTCAAACACAATAGGATGTTTGTCTTGCATCAAACAACACCAACACCTTCTCCTGATGCATCACATTGCAACTTGAATGGCTTAGAGAAATTTGGTATGGCCAACACTGGACAAGAACTCATGATTTTCTTGAACTAATCAAAAACACTTTGAGCCTTTTCTGACCACATGAAAGCCCCCATTTTTAGTGAGGTCAGTAAGGGGAGCAGCACTTTGAGAGTACCCCTTCACGAACCTTCTGTAGAAGCCACAAAGACCCAAGAATCCCTTCAAATGAGTCAAATTTTCTGGAGGTGGCCAATCAACTATTGCCTTGATCTTTTCAGGATCAACCTTCACCCCATCAGCGCTGATTATATGACCAAGGTAAAGCAGCTCCTTCATTCCAAATTCACATTTGGACTCTTTGGCAAACAAACTCTCTGATTCAAGAATGCTAAGCACTTCCTCCAAGTGCTTGAGATGTTCTTCCCACATCTTGTTGAAGATGAGAATGTCATCAAAGAAGATCAACACAAATTTCCTCAACTGTTTATGGAAAACTCTGTTCATGCAAGATTGGAAGGTGGCTGGAGCATTAGTCAACCCAAAGGGCATGACTAGGAACTCAAAATGACCATAATGGCATCTGAATGCCGTCTTCTCAACATCTGAACCTCTCATCCGGATTTGATAGTATCCCGACCTCAAATCAATTTTTGAAAAGAACTTGGCACCATGTAGCTCATCAATGAGCTCATCAATCCGAGGAATAGGATACCGATTCTTTATTGTGCTTTGATTCAAGGCACGATAATCCACACACATGTGGATGGTGCCATCCTTCTTCTTCACAAGAACTACAGCTAAAGCAAAGGGACTCTTGCTAGGACGAATGAAGCCCATCTCCAGGAGTTCTTTTATGTTCTTCTCAATCTCATCCTTCTGCTTCTTAGGATATCGATACGGTGTTGTGATGACTGGTTTGGCCCCTTCCTTGAGTTCAATGACATGCTCAGCTCCTCTTTCAGGAGGTGGTCCAGGAGGTAAATCAGCAAACACCTTACTCCTCTTGGTAAGTATAGACTGAATATTTGGAGGATATTCCCTCTTTGTCTCAACTGGACTAGCTGGAAGGACCATGCATTCCGCAGCCCACTCCACTTGGTCATGCCAAATCAGCCTCTCCATTCTTTTGAATGAAACTATTCGAGGACCTCCATTGGACATTCCTCTCAACACCACCTTCTTTCCATCAGATTGGAACTTGAGCTCCATTGTTTGTAGATTGAGAGAGATTTCACCAAGTGAACGTAACCATTGTATGCCAAGTACTGCATCTGTGTCACCAATAGTAACCACATAGAAGTCATCTTTGACTTCATAGTTGCCTAACTACATGGACATGTTAGGAACTCTTCGGGTGCAGGAAATATGAAACCCATCAGCCACCATGACTTTGAAGCCTTCAAATTCTTCAGTTTTGAGACCTCTCTTTGCAACCACACCTTCATCAATGAAGTTATGCGTTGCACCAGTATCAATTAAGGCAACAATACGATGACCTCCAACTCCACCTCCAACTCCACCACGAACCTTGAAAGATTCGTTCTTTTGGAAACTAGAGAGTTGGGCAATAGGGCCCCCAACTCCTTGCTCATGATCGGACTCTTTTGTGGCTCTTTCTTCTTCACTGTCCCCAAAATAAGACTGCTGATAAGACATATCAGATTCTGATCCATAATCAGAATAGGTTCCCATTTGATTATAACGCCCTCTTCCAGGACATCTATGACCCTTAGTCCAAGGCTCTAAACATGTGTAACACTTGCCTTCCTTTTTGAGCTGTTCACGTTGCTCTTCAGTCAACTTAGGTGGAAACTTCTTGTGCTGATTAGAAAAATATCTCTTATCCTTCTTATGGCCAAAAGGCTTAGGCAAGAATTTATGCCTAGGGGCTGATAACTCCATACATCAAGACTTCTTGATTGCCTCTTCAAGACTTGGTGGATCGAAAGCTTTAACCCACCCTTTCAAGGGTTCAACCAAACCTTCCGAGAACAAAACAACCAATCTTCTTTTAGTGATGTTGGGCACCATCACAGAAAGTCTCTGGAAATCAGCAATGTAAGAATCCAAGTAGCCATGCTGCTTTAGTTGTGCGAGCTCACGAAATCTTACTTCAGGATCCTTAGTGTCGAACCTATCAATCAGCTTGTTGGTGAATTCTCCGTAGGTTCGAATAAGGTTATGGCCAAGTGTGACCAAACCATGGTACCACCACTCATGGGCAGCTCCCTCCAAATGAAGTGTTGCAAACTTGATGGCATCTTCTTCTGGCATGGGACGAAGTGAAAGGTAGTTGTCTAACTTCTGAACCCACGATCTTGCTGAACACTTATCACTTCCATCGAAGTGAGCCAATGACACCTTCCCAAGGGCTTGTTGATAATCAGTTCTATGAGCCATATGAGCACGGTTATCAACTCTTCCTCCGTTTCTTCTGTTTCTCTGGTTCAAGAATTGATCAAAGGACCATTGGTCTCTAAGATCGGGGGGTAAGGTGGCATACTCCAAGTAAGCTTGCCTGGCATCGTCTACCAAAGGAATGGCAGCTTCAACTTGCGGTTCTTCCCTCTGAGTGAATGTAGGAAAGAGCGGCCTAGAGGCTGATCCGCTAGAGGTGGCATCATGCTGTCCAATAGTTCTACTTCCTCCATTACCATTATTCCCATTGTTCCCATTGTTCCCATTGACTCCACTGCTTTCTCCTGTAGCATGGTTTTGATTAGGAGTATGATTCTGAGGAGTTTGCTGGTCCATTCGAGCAAGTAACCGGGACATCATCTCAATCATCCCATCAAACTTCTTTTCCATCCTTGCATCTTTCTCATCCATGGCCTGCCTAAGATTGTCTTACATATTCTCAATTGTTTTACCAGTGTCTACTGCTCTTCCTGTTTCTCTCAGAGCTTCTGAAAGAGTATCTGCTTCTGGCACCGGCGGAAGCTATATTTGTTGTCTTTTGGCCTGACCTCTGGTGAAGTATCTGCAACCACTGTCACTCATCTGACAACTGAATCATTGTAGGGCACAGGTTGGCAGAATCATGGCTCTGATACCACTGTAAAGAACCAGACCAATTTTTTTTTTGTTTTTTCACAATGCAATTACAATGAACACGCACCCGTTAAGGTTAGCACTAAACCAAAACGATGCGGAAAGTAACTCTAACCAGAATGTACACCAGGATCCCGATGTGGGAAAGGTGTGAGCATCGGTCAGAGGATCTAATGCAAATGCAAACTGAAGGGAACTCTAACCAAGAATGCGCCTGTGCAAACGAGCATATGGTCAGAGGATCAATGCATGATGAACAAAATGTAACCCTAACCAAGAATGGCGCTGAGTAATGGCGAGCATATGGTCAGAGGGTCCCTAAACTACTGAACTGAAAGTAAATAGGCGGCAAGCTAGCCTCTTCCACTTATTCAGTGGGAATTACAATTAATAAAATGAGAGATAAGGGAGGAATGGCTAATAGTACTACTAACAGCTTACATTATGATAGAATGTTCATTTAAATCTGGAGTTTTCGAGTCCTTCAATGCTGCAACTAATTAGTATGTCTTCACAATATCAAACTTGACTTCCAATACTTAATCTCAACCAAATGAACAACTTCCTTAATTCTGATATATCAGACCTGCAACATAAAATGATGAAATCTGCAACATAATATCCACTCAAATGTTCATAACTTGCTTAAATCACATCCTAATGACACGAAACGAATTGCAGATTGCTCTAATGATGAAGGCGCCCAAAATGAATGCTTAAAACCTCACTAAACAACTCTCATTTATTTTGCACAAATCCCAAGAAACTTCCTAAATGGTACGGCCCAGCTGCAAGGGCGATTTTGCTCTGTAAAATAAAAGACACACTAATAAAATCTGGAAATCAGCTAGAAAGGTTGCCCTTCATTGACAAATAGATAGATTCAATACCCAGAACGATAGCATTTCTATTTCATGAGCTATGAGCAAATCTTACATTCCTCAATGACATTTAGCAACATCAGAAATATGACAGAAAATGCAAACTAGAACTCCAAAATGCAAACCACTCAACTAAAATGCAAATCAAACCTATTACATGCTAACTCTCAACTAGTTGCTATCTTTCAAGCAAGAAGATGAGCCATTGCTAGGAGGTATGCTTTCCTCGAAGCGAGTGCCTGAAGACAATTCAACAGCATAACGGTGTAGTAGACAAAAGATCCCAAATGAAGAGCTGAGGCCAGAATAAATAGATGTGAGAAGAGCCTTCTAGAAGCTTCAAGAAGGGCGCCCAACCCTAATTTTGAATTCAACATTTCCCTCCAAAAGATGGCGTCCTTTTTCACTTAATGAAATATTCACTTTTATAAAAAATTCATCTCTCCTCAAGAAGGCATCCAAAACTTAACCCCTTAATTTCACTTTAGAAATATAATGTATCTCTCAATGACGCCTTGACCCTTTAGGTCCCCTTTTTAAAAACAACATAAAGTTGTAACGCTAGGCAAAGGGGTGTTATAATATTAAAATATAATATTATAATATGAAAATACTTATCTCTCCAAGGAAAAAGCACCCAAAGGCCGAAAACTGAAATGCCAGTTGAATCAATTGAAGAAGAAGACCAACTGAACTGAACCCAACCTATCCACTGCCAAAAATAGAATTTACTAAAAATAGTAAATTCATGAAGTTGCTCGGAATGCCAAACTGACCATACCATTGCGAAGCTCTCTGAAAACCCAGAAAGAATCCGCAATCCAATTTTCAAACTTCAAGCAAGAACCTCCTCAAAATTAGGAAACACTAATTTTACCATCCGAATAGCCTATGGGTCTCCAGGATAGGCCAACGGTCAACTGCAACGATCACATATGAGAAGGGGACATTACAATTCTCTAATCAAATCATATCATATTTCTACCTGAACTCATCATCATTACAGTTACATTTAACCATAGCTCTATAAATAAATAAGAAGTGACCAATTCGAAGCCTATATATCTAAATCTATTCAAGTAGAAGAGTATTTAATGAAACGAATATAGTAGATTGTGTGTTGTCATGTTTACTTCACTTGATGCTAAAATAAATGCAGATGAAATTTTGAATAAAATCAAATGATATAATATTTCTACTTGAATTCATCATCGTACACTTACATGTAACCCCAACTTTATAAACAAATAAGAAACAACCAGTATTCCATGGGGACGCATCCCCCCCAAAAAACCTCGCGTTTCCTAGACGGGGACGTCTTGGAGACTTGGGGACTTGGGGGGACATCCCCCCACCAGCTCACCACTAGCGCCACCATCCCACCACCAGTGTCGCTGTCTCCAAGATGCCACTAGGACTTCGAGGATGCTGGGGTGTCCTCAAGACCTCTAGGGGACTTCTAGTTGTTTCTAAGATGTATAATTCTTATACTTATACATCTTTTTATAACTATTTTTTCAAGTACTATATGTATTTCAGCACCCTGCCACCTCCTCACCGCTGTCCCCCCGCTGCCTCCAAACTTAGACCCCCATCCCCACATCCCCGAAATGCATCCCCTACTGTCCCCGAATCCCCATCCCCGAAACCCCGTGGAACACTAGTAATAACTCATTGACAATATCAAAGGAAACAACCAATTCAAAGCCTATATAAGTATACCTATTCAAATACAAAAGTACTTAATGAAACAAATATAATAGATTGTGTTATGATGTTCAATTTACTTGATGCTAAAATAAATACAGATAAATTTTCAAATATAATCAGATAATATAATATTTCTACTTGAACTCATCATCATTAGAGTTACATATATGGTCACAACTCTATAAATAAGTAAGAAACAACCAATTCAAAACTTATATATTTAAAGTCCAAAAATACTTAATGAAACAAATATAGTAGATTATATGTAATGATTTTTGGTCTACTAGATCTGCAAATGAATTCTTTGATCAAATCAAATCATATAATATTTCTACTTGAACTCATTATCAAGAAGCAACAAACTCAAAGCCCACATTCTATATATATATGCTCGTTGGCTGAGATGAAGTTATGCAATTAAATTCTTGGCTTTAGGGGAAACAATTGAAAAAGGCGAGGAATAAGCGTAGCATCTTTCTCTTGACACTCATCAACAATACTTCTTTTCTCAATAAAAACTGCATGATGTTTAGCAGCATGAATTTTCTCAACTGTGATACTATGAAGTTATTGTGATCTTATTGTTCATTTGTTTATGATATGTATGTGCATCTTAATCTGTAACAGTTAAAGATGTTTAAGAAATTTTTGCAATTCTATCCTGCTTATATTAGTGTAGGAAGCTGCTTCCGCTTTCCTGGCTTCCTTACACTAGGCACATAACGAATTCATTGAAATAATTTAGATTTGTAATTGCTTTATTGAATGAGGAATTAAGTTAGAGAAAGGGAAAGTATTCCCAAGTTTACCACTAGAATTGTTATTTTGTGTTAGATATAGACTGAACAACACTACACATTTTCGACCCTCCAATTGCAATAATAAAATGCCATTGCCGTCCATTAATAATCTCTCCACGTTTCCTAAGATACTCCCTGCCTGTGCCAAAATGAGTGTCTATGGAACAGGGTATGGACATCCATCAAAGAAGAATAAATTGTTGTTGTTGCAGCCACCTAGGAAAAAATGTCTTCAAATGTTGGAAGCATAGACAAGGCATGAGAGCCATTGGACAAACTACCTGATACAAATGTGGTCTCACGTAACACAGAAGTTGCAATGTCTGGATGGAGAGGGAGATGTAAGCAGATGTGGATTATAGAGTATTGTGAAATCTGGGACCTGCAGTATTTTCCTTGGCAGCACTTCCGGAACCGGCTGGATATCTGAATAGCAATCTGCATGAACATGGACATGCAATAATCCGGCATTAAAAGAGATTAGCATGTGGCTAAGCTGTGGATGCGTTGTTTTGGGTTATGGAGATCATAGCAGTGTGAAAGAGAAAGGCATCGCAGGTTATCTGTGGGGTCATCATTAATAATAGGCAGGTCCATGCTTGCAGTGCAGCAGTGTTTGTCTGGGAGGTTATGTTTGACAATTTGGTAAGATAGTACTGACAAATACCATCATAATCATGCATAAGTCCATCGTGCATCCTAATGGCTGGATAGATTGTGTTCTGCAGGATTATAATACTGATAAATACTATCTAATTCTGCAAAAGCCTATCATGCATCCTGATGGCTGGATAGACTGTGCCGGTCCATGCTTGCAGTGTAGCAGCATTTGTTTCAAAAGTTATGTTTGACAATTTGATAAGATAATATTGACAAATACCATTATAATCCTGCATCTCATGCATCCTGATGGAAGGTCCATGCTTCCAGTGCAGCAACGTTTGTTTCAAAAGTTATATTTGACAATTTGATAGTATTGACAAATACCATTATAATTCTGCAGGAGATGCATAAGTCCATCGTGCATCCTAATAGGGCCATGCTTGCAGTGCAGCAGCGTTTGTTTCAAAAGTTATGTTTGACAAATTAATAAGATAGTATTACTATTGACAAATACCATTATAATTCTGCAAGAAATGCATGAGTCCATCGTGCATCTTGATGGCTGGATAGACAGTTCCCATTCTGATGGCTGGATAGATTGTGCTCTGCAGGATTATAATACTGACAAATACCATCATAATTCTTTAAAAGCCTATCATGCATCCTGATGGCTGGATAGACTGTGCCAGTCCATGCTTGCAGTGCAGCATTTGTTTCAAAAGTTATGTTTGACAATTTGATAAGATAGTATTGACAAATACCATTATAATCCTGCAGGAGATGCATAAGTCCCTCGTGCATCCTGATGGCAGGTCCATGCTTGTAGTGCAGCAATGTTTGTTTCAAAAGCTATGTTTGACAATTTGATATGACAGTATTGACAAATACCATTATAATCCTACAGGAGATGCATAAGTCCATTGTGCATCCTGATGGCAGGTCCATGCTTGCAGTGCTACAACATTTGTTTCAAAAGTTATGTTTGACAATTTGATAAGATAGTATTGACAAATGCCATTATAATCCTGCAAGAGATGCATGAGTCCATCATGCATCTTGATGGCTAGATAGAGGTTCCATCAAAATCACTTATTAATATTGAAAACAAGAAATAGTTTCTTCAAAATTGGTTTTATTCATATAATTAAAAGTATTGAAAGTAGTAAAATAGAAATACATCAATTTGCAAAAGTTAATTATAGAGGAGGTTGTCCAAACTCATAAAATATTTACTTTTCATTGCAACTATAAATTATAAGGTGCTTTTCCATGGACAAGTTGCTTTTGAGTATTTTTAAGAACAATTAATGTATTTTTCATTAAGTAAACATAGTCTAGTTGGGGATTAATTAGTATCATTTTTGGTTTGAAGATGGGAAAGCAAAAGAGGTATGAGAAAAGAGAGTTTGTGTCTTCTACATAATTGCTATGCTCCATGGAGTTTTGGGGACGGGGATGGTAGGGGATGGCGGGACGAGTTTTTGGTATGTGGGTACTTTTGGGCCATTTTTTAGGGGACGGCAGGGGACGACTAATAAAAAAAGGGAAATTTTTAAACTATAATTTTTTTTCAAATATTCATAACATTGATAAAGCATTCATTATAGACATTGTAGAAGATTAATACATAACATTAGACTTGGATTGAGATTTCACATGAGGATCGACAAACAAATTAACAAAATTCAAATGCTTTCATTGTCAATGTGCATACATATTAAATAAGAATTATAACAAAATGCCCAAGGGCACCAAGTTTCAACTATAAAATGACAAACATAAAAAATATATGGTTGTCCCTAATCAGCAGATGCAATTGGCAAGTTAGTATCAAAATTGGAGATCGAGTTTGAGTCACCATCAGGTGCAATGGCAGGTGGAAGTTTTCCGAAACGTTTCTGAGACGGGGACAGGGGTACTAGGATAGGGATGAGTCCCCGTGGAGCAAATAGTGGAACAAAAAAAACTTTATTTTGGAATGTGAAGCTTACAATAACATCCAATTCAAGTTCGCAAGAAATTTAGCAGCAGCTTCATTTCAAGATGTATGGGATAAGAAAATAGTTGAGAGAATAAAGGAGTTCATTATCAAACTAAATAGCAGAAAATTAGCACTTAAAAAATAAATAATAGAGTTTGCTAAGACTTAATCTATTTTTAACCATGTAAAAATTAAAAATCTTCTATTCTATTCTACAATATTTATATTTTTTTACACTACATCAACTCAAAACAGGAAAAGATGTTAGAGTAGCTGCTTTTCCTAACATCTTTTCCTGTTCACTTTGGAAAAGAAAGGATACATTTAATCTGCGCAATTAAAGATCAACAAAATTTAAAGCATTAATTTTAAAGACTATGGTTCAAGGAGGAGGTTTTATAGGCGTAGTTAATGGTAAAAATTCTAATAAGAAAATCCATTCAAAACTTATATATCTATGTTTGTTTCAGTACAAAAATTATTTAATGAAACGAATGTAGTAGATTATATGTAGTAATCTTTGGTTCACTTGATGTTCAAATAGATATAGATGAATTCTCTAATCAAATCATATCATATTTCTACTTGAACTCATCACCATTACAGTTACATGCAACCATAACTTTATAAACAAATAAGAAACAACCAATTCAAAATTTATATATCTGTATCTATTTAAGTACAAAAGTATTTAAAGAAAAAAATATAATAGATTGTCTGTTGTGATATTTAGTTCACTTGATGCTAAAATAAATGCAGATGAATTCTCAAATAAAATCAAATGATATAATATTTCTACTTGAATTCATCATGATTACAGTTACATGCAATTACAGCTCTATAAACAAATAAGAAAAAACCAATTCAAAACTTATATATCTATATCTATCAAATACAAAAGTGATAGATTTTGTACTGTGATGTTTAATTCATTTGATGCTAAAATAAATACAATGAATAAAAACAGACAAAGATAATATTTCTACTTGAACTCATCACTATTACAATTACATATAATCACAGATCTAGAAACAACCAATTCAAAATAGATATATATCAGAAACAACCAATTCAAAATCTATATATTTAAAGCAACCAATTCAAAATCTATATATATGAGACACAGTAGATTGTGTGAAGCAATCTTTGGTTCACTCAATGTTCAAATAAATGCAGATGAATTCTCTGATCAAATCAAACTATATAATATTTCTACTTGAACTTATCATAACTGCTCTAACTGCTCTAACTGCTGAACACAAATAAAAAACATCCACTCAAAACCTGCATATCATATATATATGCTCTTGTTGGCTGAGATTGAGATATGCAATTAAATTCCTGGCTTTAGAGGAAACAACTCAAGAAGGCGAGGGGTGGGCGTAGCATCTTTCTCTTGAGATTCATCATCAACAGTTGTTTTCTCAATAAAAACTGCATGATGTTTAGCAGCATGAACTTCCTCAGCTGTGACACTATGATTTTGTAACGCAGGAGGAGTTTCAGGCAAAACAACTGAAGTTTGTTGTCCTCCTTGTGCGTCTCTATCTAACTGTAATTTTCTCTTTCTCCTAGCCTTTTGATTTTGAAACCAAAAGTACACATTCCTGGCTTCTATGCCCAGTTGTGCTGCAATGGAATCCATTTCTTTTCTGCTTGGATTCCTCGTTCCCTTAGACCACTCATGCTCCAACATTGCGAGTTGTTGGCATGTGGGCCACCATCTTTTTCTTTCTTGTGTCTCTGCTTCTCCCGTGTTTAAATCTGGGACTGATTCACCCTGCCATTGCAACAAAATGTTCAACATATTTACTTCTTATTATATTTCATGACAAGACTTTAAACAATACATCATACAAGGGTGAAGTTAGGAGAAGTAAGGAGCTATCATGGTGTAGGCTTATTTAGGAAATCAATGGTATTGAACATGGGTTTGGTTTAAACAGTATATTCTATGTTTTGATTCGTTTAGGTTGTTCATTTTAAATTACACTTATAAGCGGGTTCTAGAAATTAGTCTGATTTGAGATTTAAGCCATCAAAACATTTTAAGTTTTGGTTTGTTTAGATCATTCATCTTAAATCACACTAATAGGTGGGTCCTATTATACAAATTAGTGTGATTTCAGATAAGCCACCAAGCATTCTAAGTTTTGATTTGTTTACTTGGTTCATTTTAAATCACACTTGTAGGTGGGTTCTATTATATAAATTAGTGCGATTTCAGATAACTCACCAAGACAAGTCAAAGTTTAGAGTATGTTGTTTAAGTCTAACCCTGCACAACACATGCTTAGTGGTCTTATTCCTCCTCCTTCGTTGATTACTCTAGTAATAGCGCAAGGTTTGTGTAGAGGCAAAATTCCTAACCATTAAGAAAGATTATATATTTCTAGGTTTTGGTATATAGTTTATAGAGATCTGTAGGTAGGTAATTAACACTGAGGCATTTTGCAATGATAGCAAGGGACAAAGTGTAATGGTTTGCATATGTTAACAAAAAATCTTAAGTTTTAGCTTAAATTTAACACCCATTTTAAAGTATAAACCTAGGTAACTGTAAAGTAAATACAATATGTAATAAATTTACTGTAGCAATTCACAATTCATCATGGGAAAATTCAGCGCCATGACAATTCACCGCGCTAGAAATTAATTGCATGAATTTTTAGCAGTTAATTTTCCATGGTGGTGAATTGCTGGTGGTGGTGGTGAATTTTCCTATGGTGAATTGCTCGCAGTGAATTTTTTTAGAGCCAAATTTAGGAGGTTAAAATTCCAATCAAATCTAGATACATCATTATAGAACATCATGGACTATTTAAATCTAATGAATTTCATAGTTTAATAATATACAGTAAAAAATACTAAAAGGAATGCTAATGATATCAAAATTATCTTTAAGTAAAAATATTTTAAATTATTTGTTGAAAATAAACATTTCTATACTAAGATATATTATCTAAATATGAAAGAATTTAAAAACTTACTTCAAAATTTGAACTGGAAGATGCCATATTTTCACTTCCAACAAAATGAAATTCAAAAGAAATTTCTATCCTTTTTTTCTTTGTTAAAGCGCTTCAAACAAAATGAAACTCCTAAGAAATGGAAGAACATAAAATTCTACAATGATTTAAAAGTTTTAAATATATTTATATATGAAAAAATTAAAAAAAGAAATGATTTAAATACATAATTAAACCTTACTTGTAAATTCCAATAAATTAATCATAAATCCCAATGAATTAATTATAAATCCCAATGAACTTAAAAATACTATTAGGTAGTACTAAAACATTGGTGCAATATCTAAAAATTAAAGAAAATTAGGTTCCAATTACATACTCCAATGGATCCAAAACAATCTCAACTAAATTTTTAAAAGGCAACAAAAGAAAATTAGATTCCCAATTAGATACTCCAATGGGTCCAAAACAATCTCAACTATAATTTAGTAAGGTATTTAAATTATTATGTAAACTTGATCAAACAGTAAAACCACTAAATAAGTAAGACCTATTGTAAATACCCGTAAGACACATATAAGGTCCATACTTTTCAAATATATAAGACATCATAGCATACAATTTACCATACAAAATGACATGTATTATACAAAATACTTACATTGGATTTAACGACACACTTGAAGGAGCCCATAATTTTTCATAATTAAATGAAATTCTTAAATAAAATTCTATAATGATTTAAAAGTTTTAAATATATTTATATGTGAAAAATTTAAAAATCACAATAAAATGACTTAAATACATAATTAAATTTGAATTGTAAATTTCAATAAAGTAATCATAAGTTCGAATGAATTAATTTAAGTCCCAATGAACTTAAAAATAATTAAAATTAAAACAAAACTATGTTCCCTATTACATATTCCAATGGGTCCAAAACAATCTCAACTAAAATTTAAAAAGGTATTTAAATTATGCAAAAAATTGATCAAACAAAAAATCACAAAATAAGTAAGATCTATCCTAAATATGTGTAAGATGCATATAAGGTCCATGCTTTTTAGTTCCAACACATCTTTTAAAGTGACAAATAAACATTGAAAACAAATTTATTTTTTCATTATAACATTCATAACTTAAACCTTTTATACACAATGTCAAGTTAATTATAAAAAATACATAAAATTATTTATAAGCAACTTAAATTTTTAACAACATATAATAGAGTTTAGAGTTTAAAACAAAATGAATGAATTGATAGAAGATTATTTTTATTAAAGTGATAGAATCTAACCCTAATACTAACACTAATTATAAGTCTAACCATAACGTCAACCCTAAAACTAACATTAATTAACTTCAAACCAAACTCTAATTTTATATCCAACCCTAAACATAACTATGATTCTAAAACTAACATTAATAAAACTATAATTGAACCATAACCCTAACCCTAATACTAAGCCCTGCCCCAATTGAACCATAACACTAACCCCAAGCTTTATTATAGAACCTTAATCTTTACCCCAACCCTAATCCTAATTCAACCCTATACCTAATTTTAATTAAATTCTAACCCTAATTGAACCTTTTAAACTAACAAATAAACATTGAAACCAAATTTATTTTGTATATTATAACATTCATAACTTAAACCTTTTATACACAATGTTAAGTTAATTATAAGAACACATAAAATTATTTATAAGCAACTTAAATTTTTTAACAATTTAATAAAATAATTTAAATTTAACTAGATTTGCTATATCTCTCATATATCAACATAGGTAAATTTTAAAATATTTTAAATTATATAATTTAAAAAAAAATGAATGAATTTATAGAAGATTATTTTTATTAAAGTGATAGAATCTAATCCCAATATTAACACTAATTATAAGTCTAACAATAACCTCAACCCTAAAACTATCACTAATTAACTTCAAACCTAACTCTAATTTTATATCCAACCCTAAACATAACTATGATTCTAAAACTAACATTAATGGAACCCTAATTGAACCATAACCCTAACCCTAATACTAACCCTTGCTCCAATTGAACCCTAACACTAACCCCAAGCTTTATCATAGAACCTTAATCTTTACCCCCAACCCCAACCCTAATCCTAATTCAATCCTATACCTAATTTTAATTAAAGTCTAACCCTATTTGAACTTTAAACTTAATTGAACTCGTGTTTAGGGTTAGGGTTCAATTAAGGTTAGGGTTGAATTATGGTTATGATTAGGGTCAAAATTCAAATGGGATTATGGTTGGAGTTTAATTAAGGTTGCTATTCACTTAGGGTTAGGGTTCAATTAGTATTGACTTTGGGTTAGGGATCAATTAGAGTTACAATTCAATAAGGGTTTAATTAAGGCTAGGGTTAAGATTAGTCTTAAATTAGGGCTAGGATTGGAGTTAGGGTTCAATTAAGGTAAGGGTTATTGTTTATTTTAGGGTTAGGGTTCAATTAGAGTTCTCTAAGGTTTTGATACAATTAGGGTTAGGTTTCAATGATACCTAGGGTTACAATTACAATTCAATTAGTGTTAGAGTTAGGGTTATAATACGAGTTCAATCAGGTTAGGGCAGGGCTTAATTAGTGTTAGAGTTAGGGTTACAATAATAATATTTTCCATAATGATATGGAAAGGCATTCAATTGGATTCATATCCAAATGCACAAATAAGAATTGGTAATTAAGAATTCTCTAGAACTAAAGTTATGACAACAAATACAATCCTTAGCTTAATCATTTGTTCTTGTTACACAATAATTTCATTTCTAACTTTTTGTCATCAATAATTTCATTTCTAACTTTTTAAAACATAACTATTTTATAACTTTTTGGCAGGATTAGATGAGTTTAGCATGCAAAGAAGAAATAAGTATCTTATTATCAAAGTGCATACTAAATTTTATATATGTATATATAAATGATATTTAGAAAATTCAACTTGAGTCTATTTTTTTTATTAAGATTAAAAAATATTAAAAGTATTAAAAACATTACGTAAAAAATATTAAATTATGAAAAAATTAAAATAGATAAATAAGATATATTTTTAAAAATTTAAATAAATTAAAAAAATGAATAATTATTTAAATAAAAGATATTGAGCAAAGGGTTATGAGAATGAGAACTATGATTCCATTGTTTTCATGATCACATTTGTTTAAATGGTTGTAACCATGGTCTAGGAGAATAGATGTGACAGTGTTATGAGTGAATGGTCAATTGATGATGCCTCCTTCAATGATGTTTGTCTGATAATCAAGATCCTCTTTCCCCCTTGACATTGTTTTAGTTGTTTAATTTTTTGTGCTATTGTTAGACTTTGTGGGCATGTTGTCTACCATCTTATTTTTAAAAAACTAGCATTTGCATCAGAAGGGGGTGTAAGGAATTTATGTTACCAGAAACAAGGAAGAAAAATGGCAACGAGATATTTAAAGGTTGCGTATAAAAAAACGGATTTTATATACATATATATTTTCAATTAGATTCATTATAAATTTTTGTTCCACATATATAAAAATACATGTAACTTAAAAGTTTGTCAAATACAAAACATAATAAAATATAAACCAAGAATATTAGATCACTTTTAAATTTTTTGAAGGACAGTACAAGTTTGAATGATAAGATAAATAAAAAACTATATATAAAAATAGTTATATTTAAAATAAATTTAGTTATATATTAAAAATACTAATAGTGAAAACAAATTATAAGCTAATTTAAAAAATTATAAAACATATTTCTATATATTAATTTTAGTTATCATTTTTAATAAAAAATAAAAAATACAAATAAAAAAATAAAAAACTTAAATATTTATAAATATCATTTAAATTTATTTTTATTTATAAAATAATCTATATTATAAATAATTTAAGAATATATATTATATTTTTCAATAATCTTGGATTAAATAATTTTATATTTTCATGCAAAAATCAAAAACTATTTTTAAAGGTTGAGAGGGACAATAGAATCTTAACGGGTTCTTGACCCACTAATAATTTATTGTCACAATGCTTAACTATTTTTTGATCATTAAAAAAGTAATTTTTTAACTATACCGGTTTATTTCTTTTTAATGCAACTTAGGATATCTGCAATAGTAGGGTCTGACGGATATTTCGTTGGTTGATGTTTAATCATTATTTTAATTGGCTGAGACTTCTGTTGATCTGCATGTCAATTTATTTCATTGACGACTGTTTGTATTGTATATATTTTTTGAAATATAATAAAATTTCTAAGAATTTTTTTAAAGTAATTGTATTATATTACATGTATTTAGGTGAAATTGTTGTAACCAAACTCACACACTCACATGTTTAATTCTGTGTTGGGGTAGTCAAAATCTATAAGTCTTAATCTTATTGTGAAGGGTTAATATTGATGGAAGATAAGAGTACATACAATAATAAATAATAAGAAAACAACCACATGATAAGCAGTTGAAAAGTACATACAATTTTTTTTGAAACAAAAGCTTGAGGTCTGGAAATGGAACCCTGATTTGAAGGCTAAAATATGGAAAAAAAGATATTTTGATACATAAATCTGATTATTGGGCTCAAATACCACCACTTCTCTGTCATATTTTTACAAAACAATAAAAAAGACCAAATTTATATTTAATTGATTACACAACAGATGTATTCTCCGTGGTATTATGCTTTGTAAACATGTCAATCTACATTTCCATAAAAATATTAAATTTCTGATTCAATGGAGTGAACTTTAACTTATAGTTGAAAAATTGATGTGTGATAAAATAGCAGTCACAAACATCTCCTACACGCTCATATGTTTCCACTTAAACCATTTCTTAAAGTGCAGTTACTCAAAATATTGTTCTATGTTTTCTATGTATGGAGTTCATTTTTTTATTTACAATTACAATATTCATATAAAAACAGTGTATTCAAACGCACACACACATAACCAAACTCATAGTATAGACTTTTACCATGTAGAAACCCATTTCAGGAACTAGCATGGAATGGGACTGCCCCTCAATTATTTTGTTGATTCCTATTATCAGAATGCAAATTGCAGGGTTTTTTTTTTTGTTAGGGGTTTTTATTTTTGTTAGGTGTAGCAGCCTAACAACAACCCTCTTAAATGCAAGAAATACAATGCAAACATGTCATTTTGCATTTTTTTACCATGCAACCTGTTTGTAGCACAAACAATGGTTGTGAACAAAATATCTATTTATAGAAGAAATTAATAATAAGAGAGATCATGGGATAGAAATGGCTCCATTTTGTGGCCGTTGCTTGTTGCTATGTAACTTTGTCACAACAAACAAAGAGTCTATACTTCTCTAGTAATTTTCCTCTTGCTCAATAAAATATATATCCTCACCTGTTGCTACCATGCTTCTAGAATGTATATTGATTAAAATAAACCTTGTCTCATACTCCAAAGATTCGCCTGACTCTGAGGTGTCTGGTGCTAACAATACTGAGCCCTTTGCTGACCTGTCGTTGGATAGAACTGCTAGAACTGGCTCCCCTGTTACTCTTGACCCTGCCAATACTTGTCTCAACATTGATAGGGATTCCTCTGTGGATGTTTTGAATTTAGCTAGAAATAATGTTGATATCCATTTCAAACTTTCGAAATGAACTTTCAATGAAATTAACAAGCTAAAGATAAAAAATTGGGCCCTTCAAAGTAAATTGGAAGAGCTGGGTGCCAAGGTAGCGGCAATCGAAAAGAAAGATGTGGAACGAAGATATTACGGTCTCATCAAAGATACTCAGTACCAAGAACAAAAATGTTGAAATTGAGGTGGAGAAAATGAAAAATACTCTCAAAATTATTACTGAGCAAAACAATCGTATGGCCAGACACAATGCCATCATTATAAATGCCATGACTAAGAAATTGGACAAAGCCCAACAGGGGTCTCTGGTGGTTGACCTGGAGGATACCAATGAAAGAAACCAGGACGTGGATGCTGGCATTTCCAAGAGAACCAGGGCCAACTTGAAGAGGAAGGCTCCCCCCACTCCACATATGATTCAAATTTTTAAGAAGGGGGTTCATGATATGCAGAACCTGGAGGCTGAGACAGAGTTTGTCCTGAAGACGCTGGATTAATTGCTGCCGGTTTTTAGTTGGCTTTTCTGCTGGATTTTTTTGCTTGACCTTTTTGGTCTTCTGCGGTTGGGTGCTACTTTTTCTAGTTTTTATCTTTTGTGCAGCTGGTTGTTTTTGTTGGACTTTTCTTTCCTCTCTTTTATGTTGTAAACTTTGTGGTTTTGGGTCCCTGTAAAACCCGTTTTACCCTTTATCAAAAACATGTAATTCTCAAAATTTCTGGTAGCTAAAGAGTCACTAATGTGAGGATGAGGCTCCATAGGTTGTGCCAATAGAATTATATACAACCTTGCTTAAATTTAGGTCAAGAACCAAATGTCAAATTAAATCGAAGTAGCAAGAATTAGGCATTGAAATTAGTGAAATTCAAGGTTAAACAGAAGAAAAAAATACAATACTCATCATTATGTGTGAGATAAATTAATACTCATCATTATGTGTGAGATAAAGTGTGAGTATAACTAGCCATCCTACAATGTATGTCAGATAAGTAATAATGAAGAGTTCCACAAACAATTAATTTGATCTAATACAAAGATCTAGTCATAAACCCTATGGAGCAAATAAATGAAGTACTAATGGGTCCCTCATGAAAATGTCTCAAGTAGATATAAATTCTTTTGGTCTTTTGAATGACAAGTGTTAAATAAAATCCATTTAGCCAATGAGTATGACTTTTGTTCTCATTTATTTTTGAAGGTCCTATTTTTTGAGACATTCTAAATCCTGTGGGCTTAAAATCTACTTAAAATTGAATTCAAATGAACTAAAAGTTGCGTGGATAGTATCACCAATATAGATGCCTAGAAATTGATTTTTATGTATCCATCCAAAACAATGAATGAGGGGATTTTTATAATAGAATACTACTATTGCAGCTACCCAAGTAGAAATGTCTGCAAACATGTGAGTACAGGAGAGACATGTAAATTATTTGATTAAATACCTAAAATAATTTTTTCTCAAGGAAGGCCTAGGCACATAATAAATTCGTTGAAATAAGTTAGATTTGTGATTGCTTTATTGAATGAGGAATTAGGTTAGTGAAAGGGAAAGTGTTACACCCCAATTGTGTAATTACTATTTACTATAACTATGTAGGGTAAATTGTGAATGTAATGTGAATTCAGTGGATAAATAAATTGTACTTGCACTTTTTTATCACTGCTTTATGAATGAATGTTATCTCATTTAATGTTATATGAAGGAATGCATTTATGTGATTGGATGGATATTGAATTGATATTCTAACTTTGGAGATGTATTACGTATATTGCATATTTTGTGAACAATTGACTGCTGTGTGCATGTGTGAGTGATTGCAGGTATATGTTCAATTCCTCCAGGTGGAGGGGAAGTATCACTTAGGAGAAGGTCTTGGTCGGGTAACCAGTAATGTAACCTATCTAAGCTTACACACACCACAGTAGAATAATTGAGTCAGGTTATTGAGTGGGAAGTTGGTAAGTCATCCTTAGTTAATGTGTCTGCATTAGTAAGAGTCTTGTTTACTTTTGAGTGCATTATTGGGTGATGTTTATCTGTTTGAGCTTGTGAGTTCTTTCCTTGTTACTATGCTTTTATTGATATGTGGGATATACGAGGAATATGTATACATACACACATGCATGTCGATGATAGACCATACGTAAGAAGGAACACGTACATGAGGGTATATAGGTAGGCGTATCTATGCACACTCATGCACGAGTTGCGTATGCGCATGGAACTATCTGATGGATCTAACAACATGTATATGTATATGTATAGATATATCGCTCGTAGGGTCTTATCAATATCATAGTAATTGTGTATGATTTGGTGTGAGAATCAAATGTGTATATATATAAAGTATATACACATCCATATGTATATATGTATCAATATACACAATGGTGGCAAATAGACATGCCCATACGAATGTATCATTACATGTACATACATGTGTAGACATGTACATAAAGGCCTATATATAAATATATATATGTATACATAATAAATATATTAATATAACAATGTGATTGCTATCTTGACCTATTCATTTGTATATCGATTATATATACATGCTTTATTGACATATGATAAATATGGATATATATACTAACATATATATATACATATATACATATGTGTGTGTTTGTGTACCAATATATATGTATATATATGTATGTATATATACATATATACGTTATGTGTTATATATATGACCAAAATATGATATAGTTATGACTATATTCTTTAGCCGCATATTACTCTTTTTGTTTGCGTATAAAGATTGTGTAATTTGCAAACAATGAGCAATCATTAAGTCGATGTAAGATGATAGAAAACACCTTATGTGGAAAGCTTGTGGAATTAGTAAACTCTAAATGCCTAGTCATTAAGCATCGACCAACATTTGTTAAAGGTGTGCAAGGTAAAGTTGATGACTTTTTCAAACTAATTTATTATGTGAATCGACTCATACCAATATTTGGTCGATGCAAGCTTTGTGTCACATATTTGATATTGACTATTTTAGTTATGAAGGAAAATGTGCCAACTATGTAAGTGAATATTGATGCTTGGCGCTACCTTTGATTCCTTTTACCTGTAGATGTCCATTTTGAAATGAAAACCGAATTCAATCATGTGTTGATTTGAATTAGTCTCTAATTGCTTTCAATGAACAAGGTTGATATGTAGCTTGTTTTAGTTGAGTATGTGCTTACATGTTTTCCACCTTTTAGTTGTGATATATGTGTTGCTATGCATTCTTATTTCTATTAGAACTCATGCCTAAATAGTAGGCTGAGTAATCTCAAAAGTATTGTATAAATAGTGGAGCTAGTTTACTTATCTGGGGACACATTCCTTCAGCAATTTGTGTAGTGTTCTTACATTCTTATCTGCATTATTCTACCTAAAATAGTGAGTGAGAGCTTTGAGCATTATTTAGAGAGTTTGCTTTTATTTTGAGTGAAGTATTTTCCAACTTGTGAGTTAGTAGTTACTGTGACATTGTTGGTGGGTTCGATACTAAGTTGTTGTTTTGGAAGTGTTGTGTTTGCAACCAGTTGATTGGAAATAGTATAACAGGCATGGGGATATTCTTCCCTTGTTTGTATTAGTTTTGAAAGATCTACTTCTTGATTGTTTAAGCTAGTCTATTATAATTACTTGCATGTAGGGAAAATTTATGCTTGCTTTGAAGGAAAAGTGGAAACTATTTACTCTATTGTGTATTGTTTGTAATTACTCCATGATAGGAGAGATTGTTTTTTCATAGGTATTATTACTATACTAGATATGATTAAACATGGGTAGCTTAAGGGATACTCATAGCTAGATATTTTATATGTTATATGGCTAGTAGGTTACTCCTGGGATTGTTTTCTAGTGAAGGGAGGGAATTAGTACTTTTCTTAATGGGTTGTGTAACCTTAGGTTTTTGTTAAAGAGATAGGTTATCCTAGGGATTAGCTTACCTGTAGAGAAGGATTACCTAGGCATAGATATAATGGCCTTAAGTCAAAACGAGCTTGCTATAGTGTAAGTGAATGGTATACCTTCACTCAAAGTATTGAGTGAGAACACTTTGGCCAAAGTAGTGTGATTGCCCAAGGCTCCATTGTTCGTTCACCATGTCTATTTAAATGCATGAGAGTTACCTAGCATAGGTTATAAATCCTAGTCATGTAGGGCACAATACTAAGCTTAGAGTGGTATGTCATATGGGGTTAGCCAACCAATACCTTCGTCAAAGAGTAGGGCCATATATCATTGATAGATGTGCAGGGGACCACATATGAGTGTGTGGTTTGTGGAAAAGCACTTGAGTGATGCTTCTCCTCCTTAGTAGGCGAGAGAAGATGAAGGTTTTGAAAGGCGGATTCCTAGACCATCTATATCTTATGGTATGAGGCTTAGAGGACTTATGTATGTAGTTGCGTGCATTCTTGGAATATTGTACTTTGTGAGTTACAATATGGAAATGGAAATCCTTATCTTATTTTTTTATAGAATATTTGTTCATATATTCTCGATAAAAAAGGATTTTTTTTTATTGTAATGGTTTATTACATAGTTTATTTTACAATCGCACAATGAAAACTTCAAAAAAATTACTTCAATGTACGAATGGACATTACATGTGGTATCAGAGCTGCTAGGTTTATCTCTGGAACCTATGAGCTCATCATTCTTTTCATCCAATGTTATATAATATTTGGAAATTCTTGTGCCAGGATGGTGCATCTCAGATTAACGACTTGAAATTCAGTAATAAAAAATGAGCGCTACCTCAAGGCCAAGAAGGAAAGATAAGCCATTGTTAAAATAATTGAGTGTACCAACTATGAAAATTCCATCTGGTTGAGTGACACTGAAACATTTAGTCATGCACTTTCTCGGATCAATGATGTGAAGAGGAAGATGACAATGGAGGAAATGTACAATTACCTACCTCCTGTCTCACCAGAAAAGTCTAAGTCATTATCACTTTCCAGGGCTATTTCCTCAGAAGGAAGTGTTAGTTCGACATTTATCTTTAGGGATCCTAGAGTTCTTCCAATGGTGGAAGTAATAGTAATTTCCTCAAGTAATGAATTTGAGGGATATGTACCTCGTAACTATGTATTGGAAGATAAATCCAAAGGCTACTATCCATTTTGGGATAGGTATGAACAGATTAAAGATGAACATCAATCTTAATGTGTGGGATATACTCTATTAAGCTATGTGTCAAAGAGTGAATCTGGGGGATACATTCCACTTGAATATATGAATAGTCACTCCATGTAATCAAAATGATATTGAAATCCTCAAGAAATGAATAAAATTATATGTTTATCAAAAGCGTGCGCTAATCTTAAATGTGGAATTCTTTATGAGCATATGAATTCCATTTCTAATTTTTTTCATAAGATAGTTGATAACATAATTTAGTATAACATGGATAAACATTCAAGTTAAAACCATTCTCGTGAAGATGGTCAGGACATGAACCAATCCTAGCAGTAGTCATGAACTTTTGCAAGGACCCAAAAGAATTGAAGCTAGACTGGACCAAATCTTGGCAAGGTTGGACAACCTTGAGAAAGAAAGGGTAAAAGCTAGGGTTGCGAAAGAGGTTCCCGTAAATGAGTCGAATGAAGGTGAAAACTCTTCTCATGGATGTAATGAAACTCATGATCATGAAAGGGAAAATCACCAACGCCATATGAGGAAAGAAATAAGAAGTGTGTGGCTTTCGAACCTTCCAAGGATATGAAGAAGATTGTTCCATCCAATTTTGAGGGAAGCACTAGTGGAGATGAAATTGAGGCATGGCTTGCCCAAATCAAAAATTATTTCAAAATTCAGAATTACATTGAGACCACTAAAGTCATTTGGGGTGCATATCAGTTAGTAGAATAAACCTCTAACTGGTGGATGAAAAAAAGTTGGAACTCAATATCAACTCATGGAAGTTGGCATGGGGGGAATTGTTTGAGATTTTATGTAAGCGATGGTTTCCCCAACTTTACTATGACCAAAAACTCAAGGATTTCCAAAGTTAGACTAGACAAGGAAATATGTCGATCAATGAGTAATATTGGGAAAAATTTACCCGAATTTTGCACTATCTTCCCATATATCATAAGGATGAATGCTTTCGCATAAGAAAATTTATAATAGGAATTAACAATCAAATCGAAGGAGAAGTGGATATGCATGGCCAACAATTATGGATCTTGTATATGAGAAAGCAATTAAGTAGGAGCAAAAGCTTAGGGCTACCTCCAACTGTCAGGAAAATAGAGAGCATAAGAAGGTTGTGGAAATTCTTGACAAGCCAACTCCAAAGAAGGTGGAGGTTGTGCAAAATGTACCTAAGCAAGGAGAAAAAGGTAACCACAATAGTGGAAAATACTCAAGAAGGGAGTGAAAGAGGAATGGTTCCAATATTGGGAATACAAACACTGTTGGTGGAAACGCTAGTAGATTTGGAAAACTCGTGAAGAAGGTACCATTTACAGGATGCTTTACATGTGGGGGAGACCAATTTGCTAGAGATTGTCTCAATAATCCTTCCAAAAACTCACTACCTACTCAGCGGGAAATGTTCCAACAAAGGATGCATGTAGCAGTAGATGATCACCAAGCAGAGTATCAAACACCTCCCATTGAAACTCCAGGTATTTTTTTTGGTTTACCCATTTTAGTTCTTATTGAGACTGGTGCAACTGATAATTTCATTTCACCTAGAGTAGGTAAGAAATTATCTATAAAGGCTGGACACATGGAAACATCTTGGGATGTGTATTATGCAAACCAGACAAGAGAAAAGGTGCACCAATGTTTGTTCGAGGCTAAGATAGAGCTACCTTGTTTTTCTATAAAACTAAACCTATATGTCACACCTTTAGGATCATGCGATGTTATATTAGGTATGAATTGGTTGTGGATACATAGGGCTAAGGTAGATTTCCATGTAAAAACCATAGAATTCCAAGATTATCTTAGCAACCAAGTAAAGTTCCAAGGGATACCTAGAGAGGTGAAGATTCATCAAATCACAACAATGCAACTAGCAAGGGATAAGAAGAAAGGGTGCAAACTCTTTGTTGTTAATATTGAAGAAATGCAAGAAGATCTTGATAACTTGGAATTCCAAAGCTTCCAAGAGATGGAAGATGGTGAAATAGATGACACTGGAATGTTGGACATGGAAAGGTATCTTATATTGAGAAAGTTTTTGGATGTGTTTCCAGATGAGTTACCTGGGTTGCCACTGAAGAGGATATTTGATTTCTCTATAGATATAGTTCTAGGGTCTGAACCTATTTCCAAGGTTCCCTATAGAATTAAAAAAAATCAAGCTAATGGAGCTTAAGGAACATTTGGATGAACTGTTGTCAAAAGGGTTGATAAGACCAAGTGTTTCACCTTAGGGATCACCGATCATTTTTTTGAAAAAAAAAGGATGGTACTTTGTGTTTATGCATCGACTACCGTATGCTTAACAAATACATGGTGAAGAACAACTATCTATTTCCATGTATTGATGATATTTTCAATCAAATGAGGGGAGCTTCCATATTCTCTTAAATAGATATGAAATCTGGATATCACTAGTTGAGAATTAGAGATGAAGACATCTTTAAAAACTGTGTTTAGAACAAGATTTGGACACTATGAGTTCATAGTTTTACCTTTTGGGATAACAAATGCATCTACCGAATTTATGAATCTAATGAATAGTGTATTTAGGGACTTCCTAGATAAATTTTTCGTAGTTTTTCTAGATGACATCCTGATTTATTCTAAGGATGAAGAAGATCATTGTAGACATTTAGAGATAGTCTTACAATGGTTAGGGGAGCACAAGTTGTATGGTAAACTCTCTAAGTGTACTTTATTTCAAAAGAGAGTACATTATCTAGGGCATGTAATATCAATGGATATAATCTATGTAGATCCAACTAAGATAAAGGTAGTACTAGAGTGGCCAGTACCCAAGAATGTGTCTGAGGTAATAATTTTTATGGGTCTAGCAGGGTACTGTAGGAAGTTGGTTGCGAACTTCTCCAAGATTGCTTTTCCAATAATTTCTTTACAGAGAAAAGGAAAGAAATTTGAGTGGATTGAGAAGTGCTAAGAACTATTTGACCCACTCAAAGAGAAGTTGACCACTGCACGGATCTTAAAAGTACTAAACCATGAGGGTAACTTTATGGTTATCACAGATGCATGAGGGGAAGGTTTAGGAGGTGTGTTAATGCTAGATGGGCAAGTGATTGCTTTAAAAATCTAGAAAGATGAAACCTTATGAGAAAAATTATGCATCACATGTTTTGGAGTTAGCATCTGTGGTTCACGCATTAGAAATGTCGAGGCATTACTTGTTAGGAAAACCCTTTGAGTTAAAAATTAATCATAATGGATTAAAGTACATTTTCCCTAATCTGAATGCTAGGTAGAGAAGATGGTTAGAGTTAATAGCTGACTATGAATTTAATATCAATTATATTAAAGGGAAAGAAAATCAGGTTGTTGATGCCTTGAGTTGAAGACGCCATATTGCTTGAATAGTGATTATTCAAACCAAATTTAAGGGACAAGTGTTGCACAAGTGTAAAGAGGATGAAATTACTACTTGCAAGTCAAGAAATCAATCACTAATAATCCACAAGATTCTAGGTATGAGGGTTTTCATTTTGAACCTAATGGATTACTTAGATATAAAGGTAGGATGTATGTACCTGACTTAGAGGAGTTAAGGAATTTGGTATGGAAGGAAGTACATGAAGCACCATACTCTAGACACCCTGGAGTGACCAAAATGATGGCAGATGTGAAGCCATTATATTTTTGGAGAGGGATGAAAAGAGATGCTGCTAATTTTGTGGCTAGGTGTCTCAAATGTCAAAGGGTGAAAGTGGAGCATCATTGTCTTGTAGGCTTGTTATGTCCACATGACATACCAAAGAGAAAGTGGCAAGTCAAGAGTATGGAATTTGTGCAAGGATTGCCTATGTCAAGAAATAAGCACAATGACATTCTTGTGGTAGTAGATAAGCTTACCAAAGTCGCACATTTTACACCTAGGAATCTAACTAATGGAGCACCTATCATAGCAAGAAATTTTATGCAAGAAGTATTTAGGTTGCATGGAATTCTAGAGAAGATTATCTCAGATAGGGATGCATGAGTGACATCTAAGTTTTGGAAAACCTTGTTTTCTACACTAGAGACTCAATTGAATATTAGATCAACATATCATTTGGAAATAGATGGACACATAGAAAGGGTGAATCAAGTATTGGAAGACCTACCGAGAATGTATTGCATGGATTAGTAGTACAATTGGGAAGACTAATTACCCTTAGTAGAATTTGCTTACAACAATTTTCTTATCACTCCATGATAAGATGACTCCTTTCAAAGCATTGTATGGTCAAAAGTGTTGAACTCCTATACGTTGGGATAGACTTGAGGATAGAGTGAGTCTTGGGCCAGAGATGTTGGCTAAAATGGAAGAGAAAGTTAAGATTATTAAGAAAAGGTTGGCTGAAGCTAACGACTGATAGAAAAGCTATGTTGATGCTAAGAGAGTGCCCCAAAAATTTTCTATAGGTGACAAAGTGTTGTTGAGGGTGAAACATCACAAAAGGTCCATCAAATTTGGAAATTCTTCCAAGTTGGCCCCGTGTTATGTTGGACCTTTTGAGATTCTAGAGAAATTAAATCCAGTAGCCTATCGAATAACATTGCCACCAACTCTTTCTTTGAATGCATAATGTCTTCCATGTTTCCTACCTAAAGAGGTATGTACCCGATGATAATCACCTTATTGATTGGACTTATTTAAAGGTACATGACCTTGGAGTTGTAACAATCAAGCCCTTCAAGGTGCTCAAAATGTGTAAGCTTCGCTTGAGTAGCAAGGAGGTTCTACAGTGCAAAGTCTAGTGAGACTAGTATGCATAAGACTTAACCACTTGGGAGGATTATGCTGAGATTCAACAAAAGTTTCCTCATGTTTTATATGCTTATGAGAATGCTTGAAACAATATGTTGATTTTTTGTTTTATTTTATGTTGGTATATAAAATCATCAGGGATAATGATTCACAAGGGGGGAGTATGTAACACCCCAATTGTGTAATTACTATTTACTATTACTATGTAGGGTAAATTGTGAATGTAATGTGAATTCAGTGAATGAATAAATTGTACTTGCACTTTGTTATCACTGCTTTATGAATGAATGCTATCTCATTTAATGTAATATGAAGGAATGCATTTATGTGATTGGATGTATATTGAATTGATATTCTAACTTTGGAGATGTATTACGTATGTACTATGTATTTTGTGAACAACTAACTGTCGTGTGCATGTGTGAGTAGTTGTAGGTATATTTTCAATTCCTCCAGGCTGAAGGGAAGTATCAAGTAAGAGAAAGTTTTGGTTAGGTAACTAGTAACGTAACCTATCTAAGATTACATACACCACAGTAGAATAGTTGAGTCGGGTTATTAAGTGGGAAGTTGGTAAGTCGTCCTTAATTAATGTCTCTGCATTACTAAGATTATTTTTTAGTTTTGAGTACATTATTGGGTGATGTTTATCTATTTGAGCTTGTGAGTTCTTTCCTTGTTACTATGCTTGTATTGATATGTGGAACATACGAGGATTATGTATACATACACACATGTATGTCGATGATAGACCATACACAACCTGGAGGAACACACACATGAGGGTACATAGGTAGACGTATCTATGCACACTCATGCACAAGTTTCTTATGCACATGGAACTATCCGATGGATTTAATGGCATCTATATTTATATGTATAGATATATTGCTTGTAGGCTCTTATCAATATCATAGTAATTGTGTATGATTTGGTTTGAGAATCAAATGTGTGTATATATATATAAAATATATACATATATCCATAGGTATATATGTATTTATATATGTAATGGTTGTAAATGGACATGCCCATAGAAATGTAAATTGATACATGATGTATACATACATATACATGTACATAGAGGCATATGGGCGGGTGCGAAAAGATGGGGGGCAAAATTATGGCAGTTTAAAAAAAAAAAGTTTTGATAGGCTATAACTCGAGCATGTTATAACGTGCTCACATTATGGCATGGTGTGATCGAGCCTGAGGCTCGACCACATCGATCCTATTATGCACTCACATTATAACATCAATGTGGTATATGTTATTAAAAAAAAAAAAAAAGGCAAATCAAATTCATTTTTACTCCCACTATTTTTTAGCAGCTCCCGTGGCCAAAAACTTTGCTTCTTGTGTGCTCGCATTTTGGAGGGAGTATTTTTTCATTTTCGTCATCAATTTGTTGCAATTTATTCATCAAGATGCTGCCACATCGACGAGGAAGTCTCAAATAAGTTAGGATTCTTTGTTTTTATTGTGAATTTGTTAGTTCTAGTTTGTTTTTGATATTCATTTATTTAATTTGTAGGAAATGATAATGATCCTGAAAACCTTCAAGAAAATCCTCAACAACTAGAGTAACAACAACATGAAAAAAACCTTGAACAACCACAACAACAATCTCCTCCACCAATCCCTCAACATCCTCCTGAGTCTAAGCAAAATCTAATGGGGGTAATTGAAAACAATAAAAAACATATTGAGGAGTTAATCACAAGGTTGAATGATCCTTTAGGTTCAACCATGGAAAGAAGAACACTTGAAAATTCACTTAAAGAAATGTTAAAACATGTAGATGAAATCAACAAACAATTAAGTGGTTGGAAATATATGAGGCATGTGGCTAAGAATTTTTACGCAGATAAATTATCATATAAAGAAGTAAAATATGAAAAAATTACAAAGTATGATCTATGCTCATTATTTACCGACCCACACACAAATCAAAATCTTGAACTCAGTACTAAGAGGTTTCCTATCTATTGGTGCCACCATCAAGGGATCAAGAACTTGTTTTTGGATAGGTGGTACATGGATTTTGATTACCCACCTTGCAACAATTGTGAAGTCCCACAATATTTCTTGAGAAAACTCTATTGTGAGTTCATCTTGAACAAACTCTCAAATTATTTTGATATGAGGGACTTCTGGGGGAGAGGTGGGGGGTCAGCTCAAGATAGACCCGGTGCATGATAGGATCCTAGGTGGCAAGCGAGATGACCTCTCACTAGGCTGGCTCATGAACACATAATTATCCCTTCCATCGTGAAGGAGAGTGCTGAGGTAGAAACTTTGCAAGATATTAGCTCTTTGACCCAAAGTTTCATCCAACATGCAAGTCCTATAGTACAACACCATCTAGGGAGTTTTCAAGTGGTGGGGTTCCACCCCATGTTGGATCTCAGTTGTGTTCATGGTTTGTTCTTGATGACAAAATCTCCGATCCTTATGATTTACAATGGCATTTCTTTGATGTCTCTTGGCTATTACAGAAAGTTATTTGTTATGCTTTAATTTCATAGTGATAAGAATTCTAGTTTACGCTATGAATGCTATTTTTGTGATTGACAAAGTTTGTAAGTTGGTTTCCTTGTTAGGATGGCTCTCTTTTCATTTCACAGGCTTACACATATCGGCATGAGTATGGCAGGGTCTCCCCGATCCTCTTTGAAATGTCTAAGTTGCCTATCGACAAGACATTTCAGATGTCATGGCGATTGAATTTATCTTACAGGTTGCTTTCGACAAGACCTGTCTTTTGTCTCAGCGATAGTAGTTATATCAGCAAAAGTCAAGGTTCTCGGAATAAGGTCTTAGCGATTCCCTTGTGTCTCCCCGACCTGCTTCAAAATGAGCATATCGGCAAAGGAAATCATCCTCGGAGTAATGTCATAGCGAGTCTTACTTGTCTTACTGACTCGTGCTCAAAAGGTTTTACCTTTTTTTTTCGGGAGGAGTCTCACTGAACTACTCCTTGAGAGAACTTCGGCCTAACTGCGCGGTATCGGGCTGAGGTCTTGGCGACTTCACTTGGTCTCACCGACTTGTGCTTATGGAATTTCATCGGCGAAAGTTGTGGCATCGTTATATGGTCTTGGCGATTTTGTTAAGTCACACCGACCGGTGGTGGATGGAAATCTATTGGCAAGAGCTTAAGGTTTCGGCGTGAGGTTATGACGAGTATGCAATGTCACACCGACTGCCATCGGACAATTTCTTTCGGCAAGACTTTCTGGAAGCCTTGGTGACAAGGTGTGTTTTCGGGGTGTTTCGTATGACTGAAACGATCTTCAAGATGTCTCCCTGAAGATTGTATGTTACAACGACATCATATAAGGGATTTCTATCAAAGGCTCATTGGTGTGAGATTGATACTGTCTTGGCGATCTAGGGTGAGCTCGGGATGTTTTGGCGAAACATAGAGCAATCTATATATTGTCTCCCCGATTATGTATAGTCTCAGCGACTTGGAAATGATAAAGGCCTTCGACATAGGTGTTGAATAGTCATGGCAACAATATGTATCGAATGTCTTTCATAATGACAAAGTTTGTTCTCCAAGAGGTCTCCCCGAAAGTTGTTTGTTACAGCGATTGTGAATGAAACCAAAAGGGCATCTCGGTAAGAAGTTTCTTCATGTCTCAGCGAAAGAATGTTTTACTAAGGAAGACCATCTGCGTAGCATGTTGTATTCGACATGTGTTCTTCCTGACTCTGGTGGTTCTTGGCGAAAGTGACAACCATAAGGTTGTCTGGCAACATTAGAATTGCCTACGGCATAACGTGTCTTCAATTAAAAAGAAAGTCACTTAGGGAAAACATTTTGAGCGTATTCTTTTTGGCTGGGTATCAAACCCTAGCCTAGCCGCCATCATGAATGTTTACGTTTCTGTTGTTACTGACTGTAACGGTTTCTACAGAGGTCTATGGAAGGTTTTTTTGGTGCGTCTCTCTGGTTGGATGCTCGACAGTGGTTGATGGAGCCATGGGAGTTACAGATTTGTCTGAAGAAACATTCTCACAAGTTTCAGAAGCTGGATGAAACGGCTCTTGTTTTGGTTGGCTGTTCTGCTGTTACTTTTGATGACTGTTACTTTTCTGGCATTTATAAATAGGAGCAGAAAACTAAGTTTTCCGTTTGGTTGTTGTTGTAATTCAAAAGAATATCATTCTTTGACTATATGAAAATGTATGATAAAACTCTGCAATAAAAATCTGAATAAAAATGTAGAGATTGTAAATTTCTTTTCTATGAGGTATTTTAGGGATTCAGTTATTGAATCTTTAAGGTATTCTGTAGATGAGAAAATAGAGAGACATGTGCTTAACTGAAAACAGAGAAATCCTTTGAATTATTGCTATTGTTCAAAACATAATTTGAGGGGTTGGTACTCCTTGAGATAGATATCTCTAAACGAGGGGTTGGTGCTCCTTGAGTGGGTGCTCAAAACAACCTATAAGGCATTGTGAATAGTTGATTAAAAGATTAAGCCTGGAAGGCATTTAGGGAGTGGTTTTTATACCCCAGGAGGGTTTTCCACTCGGCAAAATATTGTGCCTATTTGTTCTTCTGTGTTCTTTCTGGTTTACTTTGCTGTTGTTGTTTCTGTTCATAGTTGAGTCATTACTTTTGTCAATTTTGTTTATGAATGATTACATTCAACTCATGAATGCTTTAATCAGAATGAAATTGAGATCAAATCTGAGCTGTGTGTTTAAATATTTTAAAAATCAGTCAAATAGTTAAGACACTGATTCACCTCCCCCCTCTCAGTGTCATTTTAACTCCAACAATTGGTATTAGAGCATAGGGTCCTCTGATTGGTTTAATTACCTTGGATTGATCTTGGTCTTGGAGTCTGTTTTTAATGGCACATTCTCAAGAAGGTGCCTCTGTAACCAGAGCTCTGTTATTTGATGGAACAAATTATGTGTTCTGGAGAATAAGAATGGAAGCTTTTCTTGTTTCTTTTGATGTTGATGTTTGGAGCATTATTTTAGAAGATTACAATGTACCTGCCACTATTCCCACTGATGCTGCTGAGAAAAAAGAAGTATGAAACAAATGCCAGAACTAAACATTCTATCTTGTGTGGATTAAGTAAAGATGTATTCATTAAAGTCATGCATTGCAAATCTGCTCATGGAATCTAGGAAAAACTTGAAACTATATATCAAGGGAATGAGAAAGTCAAACTGTCAAAAATCATTACTCTCAAACATCAATTTGAGGAGTTGAAAATGAAAGATGATGAGAAAGTGGCTGAATATTTCCTAAGAGTTGATGAAGTTGTCAATGGAATGAAAGGTCTAGGTCAAGAGGTTAATGAATTTGATGTGGTCACAAAAGTTGTTAGGTCCTTACCATCTAAATTTGAATCTAAGGTCTCAGCCCTAGAAGAAAAGAAACACTTTGATAAGCTTACCTTAGACAGCCTGCAATGAATACTTACTGCCTATGAAATGAGAACTAGCAAAAATAATTCAACAGGAAAAGAAACTGCCTTTAACTTTGAAAAGAAAGAAAGAGTCGGTGTCAGTGAATCAGAGTTGTCTGATTCTAAAGAATCTCATTTTGTTAGAAGATTTAAAAAGGGGTCAGGAAAATATAAGGGAAAAATTCCCTTTAAATGCTTTAACTGTGGCAAAATAGGTCACTTTGCTGCAAAGTGTCCCTATGATGATCAAATCTATGACAATGAGACAACTAAAATATAGCCTAAGAAGAAGGCTTTCAAACCTAAACAAAACTTCAATTTTAAAAAGAAGAAAAGTCTGTTTAGTAAGGATGAATCTGATATTGAGTCTAAAGACTCATCAGTTGATGAAGTTGAAACTTTGTTCATGGATGAATTTACTCAGCAAAATGATTCTAACACATTTGACACTGAAGAAGGTGAAGTAGATCTTGAAAGTGAGCTGAAATGTGCTCTTCAAGAGGTCATAAAACTTAAAAAACAAGTTCTTACTCAAGAACATAAACCAGATCAAGAATTGATCTCTCTGAAAACTCAGCTTGAAGAAGCTAAAAGAGTTGAAGTCTGTCTTAGAGAGACTGTAAGTTGCAAAGATCATGAAATTCAAAAACTGGAACAAGAAGTAGTCCTTCTTAGGAAGGAAATTGAAAAATATGACAGCACTCTAAAACTGAATGAGATGCTCAGCAAGCAAAAGGTGTATAAAGATAAAACTGGTGTTGGTTTTGAAAAGGGTGAATGCTCAACTGACAAAGCAAAACAAAACCCCTCTTCTGAAGTAAAAAATTCAGATTCAAATCTCTTAGAATTTGGTAAGGATCATGGTAAGTCTTTTAAAGGTAATAGACCTTCATACAATGTCAATTCTTTTTTCTATGGTTATTACTTTTTCTGCAACAAATTTGGTCATAAGGTGAGCACTTGTAGGCTTATGAATTCTAGAATACCTAGGTTTGGTCTTAGACAACACCATGGTTTTGTTAGACAAATCAGATGTTTTAAATGCAATACTCTAGGACATTCTGTCAAACAGTGCAGAACTGATCTGCATTCTAAACAGCAGAAAATTAAAAAGGTTTGGAAACCTAAGACTGTCAACAACATTGAACAAACTATGTTGGTTCAAACTACTTTTCATTCAAAGAAAAAGGACTTATGGGTCCTAGACAGTGGATGTTCTAACCATATGACTGGCAATAAGGACAAGTTTATAAAACTTGAAGATTATGTAGGTGGATATGTTAAGTTTGGTGATAACTCTGGTATTCAAATTAAAGGTAGAGGTTCACTTCTTCTGAATGAAGACACTCCTATCTATAATGTATACTATGTGGAAGGTCTCAAGCACAATCTTCTAAGTGTTAGTTAGGTCTGTGATAGTGGTTATCATGTTCTTTTTAATTCGCAGGGATGTGAGATTAAGAACAAGCTTGGAAAGGTTGTTGCAGCTGGAAGGAGGACTAAAGGAAATGTGTACAATCTCCTTGACTCATCTTGCAATGACAATATTCAAGGTATGTGTCTAATGGGCCAAATTGAAGAGAGCTGGTTATGGCATAAAAGATTAGGACACATAAACTTTGAAAATCTGGTTAGAATCAGTAAGAATCAAAATGTTAGAGGTTTACCAATTCTTAACAAGCCAGAAAATTCTGTGTGCAAAGAATGCTTAAGTGGTAAACAAACTAAAATTAGCTTCAAGACAAAAGAACATTCTTCTTCAAAACCTTTACAGCTTGTGCATATTGATTTATGTGGACCAACTAGAACAAGGTCTATTAATGGTGAAAAATACTTTATGCTTTTTGTAGATGATTATACTAGAATGGTTTGGGTCACATTTCTTAAGCAAAAATCAGAAGCCTTTGAAAGGTTCAAAATCTTTCGTAAAATGGTTGAAAAGGAATCTGATCTGAAACTCAAATGCCTTCGATCAGACAAAGGAGGTGAATTCACCTCTCAAGAGTTTATTGATTACTGTGAACAACATAGTATTAAAAGGCAGTATGCTACAACTAAAACACCTCAACAAAATGGGGTAGTTGAACGTAAAAATAGAACTGTAAAAGAAATGGCTAGAACCATGCTAGATGAAGCTAAATTGTCTGATATATATTGGAAAGAAGCTGTTCATACAACTGTATACATTTTGAATAGAGTGCAACTTAGGGTGAAATCTAAACACACCCCTTATGAACTTTGGTATGGAAAAACTGCCTCTGTCAAATACTTTAAGATTTTTGGAAGTGTTTTATCAAGAAAGATGATGATAACCTTGGGATCTTTCAATCAAAGAGTGATGAGGGTATCTTTTTGGGATACTCAACTCACAACAAAGCTTATAAATGCCTTAACAAAAGGCTTAACAAGATTGTTGAAGTTGTTAATGTCAAATTTGATGAAAGACCACATTTGATTGCTGAATCTTTGCAGGATAATGAGGAAGAAGAACTTGAATTTGAAATAATTTCAGAAGGAGTTTAAACAACAAAGTCTATTGCTGAATCAGCAAGCCCTAAAAATGAAAAAGCAAGTCCTGAAAAGGTTGCATCAAAAGCTCCTTCAAAAACTCTAGCTATATATCACCCCAAAGATCAGATTATTGGGGATAAATATGCAGGAGTTCAAACTAGGAGAAAAGCTGCCGAATCTGATGAAAAGGCACAAATTGCTTTCTGTCTAGTTACTCAGTTTGAACCTAAATTTTTTAATGAAGCTCTCATAGACTCATGTTGGCTTAATGCTATGTAGGAAGAAATTGATCAGATTGAGAAAAATCAGACTTGGGAGTTAGTCCCAAGACCAGATGACAAGAATGTCATTGGAGGCAAGTGGATATATAGAAACAAGGTGAATGAAAATGGTAGTGTTATTCGCAACAAAGCAAGATTTGTCTGCAAAGGCTATGCTCAACAAGAAGGTATTGATTTTGGTGAAACCTTTGCACCTGTTGCTAGACTAGAATCTATCAGAATATTCTTGGCTTATTCTGTTTACAAAAACTTTACTATTTATCAAATGGATGTCAAAACTGCTTTTCTGAATGGCTATTTAGATGAAGAGGTCTATGTTGAACAACCTGAAGGATTTATATACAAAGATAATCCTAACCATGTTTACAGGTTGAAAAAGGCTCTCTATGGCTTAAAACAAGCACCTAGAGCATGGTACTCTAGGCTGGACAGTCACTTAATTTCTAATGGCTTTGTTAGAGGAGGTGTAGACAGTAATCTTTATGTTAAAACTGAAGGTTCTGATATTTTGGTTGTTGAAATTTACGTTGATGATACTATCTTTGGCTGCAACAATGTCACTTTGAGTAAAAAGTTCTCCCAGATTATGGAATCTAAGTTTGAAATGTCAATGTTAGGAGAGTTAAATTTCTTTCTGGGTCTTCAAATCTCTCAATGTGAGAATGGAATATTTCTTTCTCAATCCAAATATGCTAGAGAGATGCTTAAGAAATTTTAGATGGATGAATGCCATCCAGTTAACACACCAATGGTTACTGGTTGCAAACTTACTAAGGTTGATGATTCTCCTAATTCAAATCAAACAAAATAAAAATCAATGATCGGCGGTCTTTTATATTTAAATGCCTCTAGACCTGACATTATGCAAGCAGTTTGCACTATTGCACATTTTCAGGCATCACCTAAAGACTCTCATGTTACTGCTGTTAAACGGATCTTTAGATACATTCAGGGCACTCTTGATTATGGTCTTTGGTATCCTAGGAGCAATGATTTCTCTTTGATTGCTTGTACTGATGGTGACTGGGTTGGTTGTTTGGATGGTAGGAAAAGCACCAGTGGTGCTGCATTCTTTCTTGGTGATCGTTTAGTGGCATGGCACAACAAGAAACAAGTATCTGTATCTCTTTCTACTGCTGAAGCAAAATACATTGCTGCCACTTCATGTTGTACACAAGTTCTTTTGGATCTGTCAAACTCTATCTGATATGGGTATAAATGTTCCTAAACCTGTTTCTATTCTTTGTGATAACACTAGTGCGATAAATATATCAAAAAATCCTGTTATGCACTCTCGAACTAAACATATTGCTATTAAGTTTCATTTTCTGCGAGAAAAGGTTTTGGCTAATGAAGTATGCTTACAGTTTGTTGGATCTCAAGATCAGGTGGCTGACATTTTTACTAAGCCCTTAGCAAAAGAGCTATTTGAAAGGTTGAGACTTCGATTGGGAGTTATCTCTTAATCATTACTTTACTGAATCTCCAAGCTACTGCTTAGGGGGAGCAAGTTACATATTTTTTATTCACTTACAACTCTCCTACAATCTTGGGTGCTGCACTACTACTTTTTTTTGCAGCTGTTTCTCATTATGTTTTGGTTGGCTTCTCAGTTGTGTTTCATGGCAATGCATGATCTTCTCTTCTACTCTTTGTCATTGAGGCAAAAAGGGGGAGAGTCATTTGTGTTTTTCCATCAAGGACAAAGGGGGAGTTTGTTGGATCTCAGTTGTGTTCATGGTTTGTCCTTGATGAAAAAATCTCTGATCCTTATGATTTACAATGGCATTTCTTTGATGTCTCTTGGCTATTACAGAAAGTTATTTGTTATGCTTTAATTTCATAGTGATAAGAATTCTAGTTTACGCTATGAATGCTATTTTTGTGATTGACAAAGCTTGTAAGTTGGTTTCCTTGTCAGGATGGCTCTCTTTGCATTTCACAGGCTTACACATATCGGCATGAGTATGGCAGGGTCTCCCCGATCCTCTTTGAAATGTCTAAGTTGCCTATCGGCAAGACATTTCAGATGTCATGGCGATTGAATTTATCTTACAGGCTGCTTTCGGCAAGACCTATCTTTTGTCTCAGCGACAGTAGTTATATCGACAAAAGTTAGGGTTCTCGGAATAAGGTCTTAGTGATTCCCTTGTGTCTCCTCGACCTCCTTCAGAATGAGCATATCGGCAAAGGAAATCATCCTCGGAGTAATTTCATAGCGAGTCTTACTTGTCTTACCGATTCGTGCTCAAAAGGTTTTATCTTTTTTTTCGGGAGGAGTCTCACCAAACTACTCCTTGAGAGAACTTCGGCCTAATTGCACGGTATCGGGCTGAGGTCTTGGCGACTTCACTTGGTCTCACCGACTTGTGCTTATGGAATTTCATCGACGAAAGTTGTGGCGTCGTTATATGGTCTTGTCGATTTTGTTAAGTCACACCGACCGGTGGTGGATGGAAATCTATCAGCAAGAGCTTAAGGTTTCGGCGTGAGGTTATGACGAGTATGCAATGTCACACCGACCGCCGTCAGACAATTGCTTTTGGTAGGACTTTCTGGAATCCTCGGCGAATAGGTGTGTTTTCGGGGTGTTTCGGTATGACTAAAACGATCTTCAAGATGTCTCCCCGAAGATTGTATGTTACAGCGACATCATATAAGGGATTTCTATCAAAGGCTCATCGGTGTGAGATTGATACTATCTTGGCGATCTAGGGTGAGCTCGGGATGTTTCAGCGAAACATAGAGCAATCTATATATTGTCTCCCCGACTATGTATAGTCTCAACGACTTGGAAATGATAAAGGCCTTCGGAATAGGTGTTGAATAATCACGGTGACAATGTGTATCGAATGTCTTTCAGAATGACAAAGTTTGTTCTCCAAGAGGTCTCCCCGAAAGTTGTTTGTTACAGCGATTGTGAATGAAACCAAAAGGGCATCTCGGTAAGAAGTTTCCTCATGTCTCAGCGAAAGAATGTTTTACTAAGGAAGACCATCTGCGTAGCATGTTGTATTCGACATGTGTTCTTCCTGACTCTGGTGGTTCTTAGCGAAAGTGACAACCATAAGGTTGTCTGGCAACGTTAGAATTGCCTACGGCATAATGTGTCTTCAATTGAAAAGAAAGTCACATAGGGAAAACATTTTGAGCGTATTCTTTTTGGCTGGGTATCAAACCCTAGCCTGGCCGCCATCATGAATGTTTATGTTTCTGTTGTTGCTGACTGTAACGGTTTCTACAGAGGTCTATGGAAGGTTTGTTTGGTGTGCCTCTCTGGTTGGATTCTCGACAGTGGTTGATGGAGCCATGGGAGTTATAGATTTGTCTGAAGAAACATTCTCACAAGTTTCAAAAGCTGGATGAAACGGCTCTTGTTTTGGTTGGTTGTTCTGCCGTTACTTCTAATGACTGTTACTTTTCTAGCATTTATAAATAGGAGTAGAAAACTAAGTTTTCCGTTCGGCTGTTGTTGTAATTCAAAAGAATATCATTCTTTGACTGTATGAAAATGTATGATAAAACTTTGCAATAAAAATCTGAATAAAAATGCAGAGATTGTAAATTTCTTTTCTATGAGGTATTTTAGGGATTCAATTATTGAATCTTTAAGGTATTCTGTAGACGAGAAAAAAAAGAGACATGTGCTTAATTGAAAATAGAGAAATCCTCTGAATTATTGCTATTGTTCAAAACATAATTTGAGGGGTTGGTACTCCTTGAGATAGATATCTCTAAACGAGGGGTTGGTGCTCCTTGACTGGGTGCTCAAAACAACCTATAAGGCATTGTGAACAGTTGATTAAAAGATTAAGCCTGGAAGGCATTTAGGGAGTGGTTTTTATAACCCAGGAGGGTTTTCCACTCGGCAAAATATTGTGCCTATTTGTTCTTCTGTGTTCTTTCTGGTTTACTTTGCTATTGTTGTTTCTGTTCACAGTTGAGTCATTACTTTTCTCAATTTTGCTTATGAATGATTACATTCAACTCATGAATGCTTTAATCAGAATGAAATTGAGATAAAATATGAGTTGTGTGTTTAAATATTTTAAAAATCAGTCAAATAGTTAAGACACCGATTCACCTCCCCCCTCTCAGTGTCATTTTAACTCCAACACCCCATTCATGTCAGGTTTGCAGGGCAACTTGTACATATGACCCCAATGACACTTAGGAGGCTGCTACATAGGATACATCTGCAACTACAAAGATAGCAAGGGAAGCTGAAATTTTGAAATTGGCTTATGGCATCGATACTCAGGTAAATGTTAGCATGTTCATTGAATTTAATTTATTAAATTTAATTTTTGAAATGAAGTATTAACTAATTTAGTTTTATGATTGTAATAAAATTTTAGGGTCACAGTGTTGATACTAGATACACAGTCCCTACACCTTATTACTCCACTGCATCCACTTTTGAGGTATGTAACTAGTAAACAATTATAAATTTATTACATGTTAATAACATTGTTTAATGAATGATATTCTAATATTTGATTTTGGATGTGTAATAGGCTAATATTGGAGGTTTCGTGGGAACACCTCCCAGTGCCAGTGAGTTAGAAAAACCTACACACAAGTAATAGAATGAAGAGTTTAACTAATGAATTGTACTTAATAGATTTGTGTAGTTTATATTCATATAATTGATTACATTGCATTGCACATCTTTCAAACTCAAATAATTACTTCATATTCCATAACTAATAACTAGATGTTGATAGATGACAAAATTTCAACTACAATATAGTTGTTTAGAAAGTCAACATAAGTAGTGATGCAATTAATTCACATAGCATAAGTAATAACTAGGAGTAGTTTCCAATTGCATTTGCTTGTCATGGAATTCCATGAGACCAGTCTTTATTGAGGTATCTTTTCAAACAGTTCATTGCCTTGTCTATGCTATGGATGTTTGGAAGAAATATATGAAAGGATAATAGTAAGCAATATCACAGACAAGGCAATGAGTTTTTTGAAAAAATTCCTCAAAGAACTCACTGCCTTTTCTATGCTACCACATTTTCCATATATGTCTACCAAAGCATTTTATCAAACAATTCACTTCCTTGCTATTATGGCTAAAATCCTAAAAAAAGGTGCTTTCCAACAAACTATGGGTTCTTGAAAAAAATATATCAAAGAATAATAGTAAGCAATAACATAGACAAGGAAATGAGTAGTTTGAAAAAATGTCTCAAGGAAATTTGGTCTCATGATTCCATCACCATGAGACCACATTTCTTAGAGACATTTTTTCAAACAGCTCTCTGCCTTTTCTATGCTACCACATTTTCCATACATGTCTACCAAAGCATTTTATCAAACTACTTGAACTTCCTTGCTACTATGGCTAAAATCCTAAAAAAGGTGCTCTCCAACAAACTATGGATGCTTGGAAAAAATCTATCAAAGCATAATAGTAAGCAATAGCATAGAAAAGGTATTGATCTGTTTGACAAAATGCCTCAACGAAATGTGGTCTCATGGTAATGTCCATCACCATGAGACCACATTTCCTTGAGGCATTTTTTCAAACAGATCAATACCTTTTCTATGCTACCACATTTTCCATACATGTCTACCAAAGAATTTAATCAATCCAGTCACTTGTTGCTATGGCTAAAATCCTAAATTAGTTGCTTTCCAACAAACTATAGATGCTTAGAAAAAATCTATCAAAGCATAATAGTAAGCAATAACGTAGACAATACAATGAGTAGTTTGAAAAAATTCCTTGAAGAAATGCAGTCTCATGGTGATGGAATGCCATTCTACCACCATGAGACCACATTTCTTTGAGGCATTTTTTCAAACAACTCACCGCCTTTTCTATGCCACCACATTTTCCATACATGTCTACCAAAGTATTTTATCAAACTACTTGAACTTCCTTGCTGCTATGGCTAAAAGCCTAAAAACGGTGCTTTCCAACAAACTATGGATGCTTGGAAAAAATATATCAAATCATAATATAGTAATAAATAGCATAGATAAGGTAGTGAGTAGTTTGAAAAAATGCCTCAAAGAAATGTGGTCTCATGGTGATGGAATTCCATTCCATCACCATGAGACCACATTTTCATTTTTTCAAATAGCTCACTGCCTTTTCTATGCTACCAAATTTTGCATAACTATATATCAAATAATTTTATCAAACTACGCACTTCCTTGCTGCTATGGCTAAAAGCCTAAAGTAGGTGCTTTCCAACAAACTATGAATGCTTGGAAAAAATCTATCAAAGCATAATAGTAAGCAATATCATAGTCAAGGTAGTTATTAGTTTGAAAAAATGCCTTGAAGAAATGTGGTATGATGGTGATGGAATTCCATGAAACATTTTTTTGTAATGACATTCCATCACCATGAGACCCCATTTCTTTGAGGTAATTTTTCAAACAGTTCACTACCTTCTCTATGCTACCACAATTATTGTACATGTCTACCAAAGAATTTCATCAAACAATTCACCACCTTGCTGTTATGGATAAAAGCCTAAAAATAGGTGCTTTCAAACAAGCTATGGATAGGGAAAATAGTAAGTGTGATATTCAGAAATATATAGTTTAATAAGTAATCAAAATGCTTGCTGTGTAGTGGGGCTCCAAGAGAAAGCTCCTTTCTTAGTCAAGTTGGTCAATGGTGTTGCAACCTGAGAAAAGCCCTTCACAAACCTTCTATAGTAGCTGCAAGGGTTCACAAATCCTCTCAACTGTGTCAAATTCTTGGGTGTAGCCCACTCTTTAATAGCCTTGATTTTTCCTCATCAACACTAACCCCTTGAGCGTTGATCTTATGGATCAAGTACAATATCTTAGTCATTCCAAACTCACATTTTGACATCTTAGAATAGAATGAATTCTTTTCAAGAATGTCAATCACTTCCTCTATATGCTTCAAATGATCCTCCCAAGTCTTTTTGTAGATCATAATGTCATCAAAGAAAACCAACACAATTTTCCTCAACTGAAGAATGAATACTTGATTCATATAAGACTTGAATGTAGCAGGGGAATTGGTTAACCTAAACGACATCACCAAGAACTAATAATTCCCATAATGACACCTGAAAGCTGTCTTATGCACATCCTCATCCCCGACTCTAATATGATGGTATCTAGAAAGTAGATCAATCTTGGAGAAGTACACTGCTCCATGTAGCTCATCTATCAATTCATCGATCCTAGGGATAGGGTGGAGGTTCTTGATTGTCTTCTTGTTGAAAAATCTATAATCGATACCATCCTAAGTGTCCCATCCTTCTTTTTGACCAATACCACTGATGAGGCAAAAGGACTCAAGCTTGGCCATATGTGTCCCATATCTAATAACTCCTTGATGGCCTCCTCGATCTCTTCCTTGTACACCCTCAGATGATGATATGGAGTAGTGATGATTGGTTTGGTTCCTTCTTCAAGCTCTATCACATGCTGAAACCCCCTATCCAGCGGTGACCCTTCTAAAATCTCGCTAAACACCTTAGAATTCTTGTTTAGAATAGCCTGAATGTCAATGGGAAAGGTTCTTTGTTCTTTCAATGGGCTAGTGTCTGTAATCAAGCACTTTGCTGCCCATGCTACTTCACCTCTCTTAAAAGATCACTCCATTCTTTTTGTTGAAAATACTATAGGAAAATTCTTAGAGAGACCCTTGAGGTCAAGCTCTTTGCCATTATGCTTTAATTTCAATTCCATAGTTTGATCATTGGTGGTGTACTCTCCTAATGAATGAAGCCACTAGACCCCTAGAACCATGTCCATGTCAACGATGTCCACAACATAGAAGTCATCCTTTATCTTGTGCCCTCCAAGGATTAGATCCATTTGCTGAATCCTCTTAGTATAAGAGAGGATGTTTCCTCCAACAACTACCACATCAAACCCCTCAAAGTCTTCTGCTCCCAAACACAACTTGGAAACTGTTTTCTTATCAATGAAATTGTGAGTACATTTTCTATCTATCAGCATGGTCACTCTTTTTCCTCAGAGAACTCCTCAAACATGGAGAGAGTGGTATCGTGGTGCTCCTGAAAGTGCGACAAGTGTGCCTCCTGTGGGACCTCCTTCTATCACAACTTCTTGTTCCCCCTCATTAGTGACCTCCTTGTTGCTCTCCTCTTCGGTTTTTACTTCATCATCGGAAGCCACTTCAATGTAGTAAACTTATCCCCTTCCTTGGAATCTATGGCGTTTGTCCCACTTTTCTTTGCAGGAGTAACACAAGCCCTTTTTATGAAGTTCATTCCTTGACATCTCATGTGGAACTGGAGGAGGGCCCTTAGGTGGAGGGTTAGCCTTGAGGAAAGGATTCTTTGGCTGCCCTACCGGTGTACTCTTTACAATGGTCTTCCCTTTCTTGGTGGAATCTTCAAGACTTAAGGCCCTTTGAATAGATTCCTCCGAAGTTTCCAAATCCAAGGCTCTCACCAAGCCACGAAAGGAATCTGATAGACCTTCAATGAAAAAGAATGTGAGCCTTTTATCTAAGACATCTGGTACCATCATAGCTAGCATTTGAAATTCTAAAATATATTCGTCCATGGTGATTTTTTGCTTCAATCTTGTCAACTCCTGGAAATATGCTTCAGGATCTTTCCTATCAAACCTCTCCATTAGCTTTTGTGTGAAGTCCTCATATGTAGTCATTGACCCAAACCCTTGAGTTATAATACCATGGTGCCACCATTCGTGAGCTAAACCCTCCAAGTGTAGGATGGAAAATTTGATAGCTTCATCCTTGGTCATGGGGCTAAGAGGAAAGTATGTATCTATTTTTTGCACCCATGCGTGAGTAGTCACTGTTCTCGAACCATCAAAGTAAGGAGTGAAAGCTTGCTGAATTTATGTTGAAGATCTTTATTCCTTCGGTGTTTCCTCCCATCACTTCTTCTAGTGTTGTGGAACTGATCGAAGGGGATTGAAGCTTGAACATCAACATCCAGATTCATATACTCTCGTACAATGCTGCCATAGTTGCGCTGGTCATCTTCTTCTCTAAGAGCCTCTGTCCCAAGCAAGAATTTGGGCTCAGAGTGCCTGTGAGTGGGTCCCTTTGAGGTCCTACTATGCTCTCCCCCTCCCAAATGTTCTGGATGGCCTTCTTCAGCATTGTTGGACCCTGATTTGATGTTATTCATTGCAACAGTAATGGATTGTATCGCTTGCAGTAGTGATTGGTTTGTCTGGTCCTGTTTCTTCATGAAAGCGTTGAGCTTATCATTCTGGTCCTCCATTTTTCCCTTACCTCTACCTCCTATCCCCTCTTTGGTAGCCTCTAGCTTCTTCTTCTCTCATTCTATAGCCCATATATCCCTTTGACTTAATTGCATAAGAATTTACCCACAAGCTGGCAGGTCTTGTGGCTCTGATACCACTGTAATGATCTAGGGCAGGACTCAGTAAATTTAGCACTGTAAATTCCAGATTTCGTCACCAACCGATATAAACAACTCATAATTAATGAAAACACCGATTCCCACAGATTAGACAAAATATTCCTCCAAAATTAAGAGATAGTAGAACTGGCGCAGAATAAATGTATTAATATATTTAATCAAAATTCTAAATACAAATGAGTGCACTTGGTTGGCGGCCCGATATTAAGCTTGGGAAGCTGTCGCCTTTAGCAATGGCACTGTCTTCATAAGATGATGCGTCCAATGCTAATGGTGCGATGAGATGAGTTCAGGTGATGCAAGATGATGTGTCTGCATTTGCCAGATGGAAACAAGTATGTGTTTCCAACCAGAGCTTTGAGGCTCGACCAGATCGTATGTTGCCACTCCCACCCAATCGGCTATTCCCTTCGTGCGCTAGCCCCCTATTTTGGTGTGATAACTGCTTCTGTCCTAGTCTCGGATCTCAGAGTGGACGCCACCTACAACCCGAGTCAAGAGAAACCAGTGAATTCTTGTGAAATGATGGAAACAAAGACGCAATTTCTATCGGGAATCAAAGCTACGCTCAATTACCTGAGTATCCAAGTCAGAGCATCTACGATCTTTGCAACCCGACAAGACAAAGTCCAGAATTCGTGGTGATCTGAATGGCACAAAGAACCTCATTATATACTAATTTTTCACGCCACTACAAATGCAGTCGACCACAACAAGGAGAAACAAAGAATTTTAAATTCAAACTTTATTTGGCACCAACAAGAAACAAGTCGGCCACAAAACATAAATTTTATTATTTATTTATTTATTAGAATATTTAATATTGTTTATAAACACTCTTTCAGATTTTGGGTTGGCCCAACTCAAGATAAATCTGGGACATTACATTTGCTTGGTTGTGTCTTGTTTGTTCTTTTCATGGATTATGCTTCTCTATTGCGCAGTTAAAAGCTGATAACGAAGGAACTTCAAATACCTGAACTGACTTTACCCTACCAGGTATGTAGTCTCACACAATTCCTCGTTGTGTTTATTAGATATGATCCAACATTGGAGTCCACATTTAAAAAAAAATTCAACTCATTTGTTTATCTCAATTGAGACATGGTCATGGTTTCAAGGAGCAAACTCCACCCAAAATGATAAATTTTAAAAAATTAAACTATAACAGAGTCCAATCACTTCTAGATGTTAAAAAATTTAGATATAAAATGAGAGACAAGATCAGTAAAGGGAATTGAATGACATTATAAAACTTTAGCATTAGAACATTCATTTTTCATCCAAACATATACATTTCCATAAATCTATATGGGTTTTTAATTGGAATAAATATTTTATTGAAAAACAACCCAATGAATTTAAATGAGTAACTGTTTCACTGCAACTGACACAGGTGAAATCACACACCTCCTCAAAGAATACATTTATTCTAATCTTCTTGGTAAAGCTGATCATGTGAAACTTAACATGCACCAAGAGCAGCATGTTAAAGTTAAATCATAACATCAAGATTAAGGTCCTTTCAAAATCTGTTTCTGTAAAAGGTAATTGTATAGGTCAAAAGAGGTATGGGAAGAGAGAGTTTATATCTTTATATAATTGGAATAGTGGAAATAGAAAAACATTTTATTTTGGAACGCGAAGCTTTCAATAACATCTTATTCAAGTACACAAGAAATTTAGCTAGAGCTCCATTTCAAAATGTATTCAATAAGGAGATAGTTGAGAAAACAAGATAGTTCATTATCAAACTAAATAGTCGAAAATCAGGACTAAAAGACACAAAAAAATTTGCTAGCCCTTTATCTATTTTTAACATTGTGAACATTAAAAATCTTCTATTCTATTTTACAATATTTATATTTTTTCACACTACTCAACTCAAAATAGAAAAAGATGTTGAAGTGGCTGCTTTTTCCATTGAATTTGATAAAGAAAGATACATTTTAATGTGCAAAATTTAAAGCTCTAATTGTAAAGGCTATGGTTCATGGAAGGGGTTTTATAAGTGTCTATTTGAGTACAAAAGGTAGATTGAAAGGAATAATAAAATGAAATAAAGAAAAGTACTAATCCAAGAGTTATTATTTGAAGGAAAATATTACCATCCAAGATGAAAACCAAGAACAAACACACCACATATCCAAGAGGTAACACAAGATTTTGTAAGGGAGGAAACAAAGGATAAAACCCTTATATTGTGAAGATGGCATAAAGCCTAAAGAAGACTACAACGAGAGAGAGTGAGAGAGCTTAAGCATATAATTTCCATGAAGAAGGAGAGAAGCACCTCGATAAATAGAGATGAGAAAAGAGTAACTACATAAGTAACTCTCATTTCTATGCATGCAACCTTTCATCCTATGTGTGTGCAACATTTCAAGATCCTCATAAGGAGGAGGCTACACCTAAACCTTAAGATTCCTCCAAAGAAGATTTATAAAAATGAATTATTATATGAGCAAATGAGACAAAAGACTTGTAGGGATTCCTTTAAAATATTCCTACAAATATTTAAATAATACAAATAATAAATAATCTTCACCTAAGTAAAGATTAATTTCTAATATCTAGATTATGTGTAATAATCTTTGGTTTACTTGATGTTCAAATAAATATGATGAATTCTCTAATCAAATCATATCATATTTCTACTTGAACTCATCATCATTACAGTTACATTTAAGCACAACTCTATAAATAAATAAGAGGTGACCAATTCAAAGCCTATATATCTATATTTGTTCAACTAGAAGAGTATTTAATGAAACAAATATAGTAGGTTGTGTGTTGTGATGTTTACCTTACTTGATGCTAAAATAAATGCAGATGAATTTTTGAATAAAATCAAATAGATATAATATTTCTAGTTGATTTCATCATCTTACACTTACATGTAACCCCAACTTTATAAACAAATAAGAAACAACCAATTCAAAGCCTATATATGTATACCTATTCAAATACAAAAGTACTTAGGGGAAAACCCCCGATTGCCATTCATGATCCGATTGCCGTTTACTCCTCGTTCACCTGTCCCCCCAATATCCATTTACATTTTAGTCATTAAAATGTTGTAGTTATGCCAATAAAAAATTAGACATTACACCAGTATATGTTCACTACTTAGTCTGTAACCAACCAACAAAAAAAAACAAATTTAAACATATATTGGTACAATTATGTTTTCAACACAAGTCAACTTGCACAAAATAAAGTCATTTATGAATTAAAAAAGGTACACTGATGTTTACAATAACCACTCCATGCAAGTGGCTTAAAGCTTCTAGTGCATTGTATTTACATGTATACATAAACATTTAATGGTGCACAATGTCACATAATTTAAAACATTATAAATAGTTAATGGTCCACATTCTGACATAATACAAATCATTGAACAACTTTATAAGCTATCAGTTGCACAATCACCCACACATCCCTTGACATCTTCATGCATTATCTCCATCAACTTCTGGTACTTGCATAAACAGTTAATGGTGTAAGGCTCCCTAATATACCAAAAAACATAGTATAATTCATATATCTAACCGAATTTAATAGAGCCACCTATTTTTACAATTAAACCAAATATAAAATTGATTTCCTAAAGGCCACGGAAAAACTCAGGCATAGATGGCCCATGCAAAATGAAATGACAGATTGTTTCCCACAAAAAATTCAAATTTGAAACTCACCCACCACAATTCAATGCATTCAATTTACCAATTCGAATGAAGTTTTAAGAGGGAATTTCCACAGTCATTTTCATTACGAATTCTCCCCTGCTTTCACTGAATATCCTCTGTAGACTTCAGAGCTTACTAAGGCAACTTCTGCACATTCCTCTTAAAAGGGAACTTATTCAGGTTAGTACACCCAGAATAAGTTAATTCATGTTTTTATTTATCGGTATACTGGTACATTTATGTTGTCTGTTTCATTATTCAATATTCTCTTTTATATTTATGTACTCAGTGTTTACATTATTTTCAGCCTCTTTGTTTTACATTTATGTTGTTTATTTCAATATTCATGGTTAATCTAGAATCATGGTTAATCTTTTCTATTTAACTACTCACTGGTTACATTTTTTTCAGCCATACTATTCTACATTTTTGTTGTTCGTTTCATTATTCAATATACTCTTTCATATTTATCAGGCATAATATTTTATTTATTCAATATATTCAGTGTTTACATTATTAATAGGCTTAATGTTTACATTTATGTTGTCTGTTTCGTTGTTCAATATAATCTTTTATATTTATGTACTCAATGTTTACATTAATTTCAGGCATACAAATAATTTTGCTTTCACTCAGCTATTCAACTTAGCATTATTTAATCATATCGTAGTTGCATTATATTTATATTTATGTACTCAGTGTTTACATTATTTTCAAGCATACCAATAATTTTGCTTTCAATCAGTTGTTCAACTTAGCATTATCCATTATTTAATCATATCGTAGTTACATTTTTTTCACCTGCATTCATCATAAATCAAAGATTATAATAGCAGCATTATACCATACATCAAATATAATAACATCAGCATCAACCATTTTTTAATCATATCACAGTTATATTCTAAATCCGTCTTTAATAATGGCTAGGGTTTCATCATAGCAGATTGTATATATATATAATCTGATAAGAATGTGTAGGGTTTCATCAAAGTAGATTGTATATATATATATATATATATATATATATATATAAAATCTGATAAGAATGTGTACGGTCTCATCATAGTAGATTATATATATATATAATCTGATTTGAATGTGTAGGGTTTCATCATAGCAGATCGTATAGATATATATATAAAAATCTGGTAAGAATCTAGTGTTTGATTGCATTTTGGCATCTTTAAAAATCATTTTTGTGTATGGCATGAAGGTTTTGACTATAATCATTTCTATTTACATGTGACTGCTGACTGGTAGAAAAATGATCCCTCGTGAATTATTCTGTCTTATTCTGTGATATTCTTATCAGACTGTAGACATACATACATACATACATACATACATACATACATACATACATACATACATATATATATATATATAGTCATGCCATGTAATGTTTCCTCATATCAAGCCATGTAGAGTTTACATGTGACCAGTTCAAATTTGATCCACCTCTCTCACCTGCAAGATTGTTTGTTCAATAGTGGATTTTTGTTGGGTTCGATGGTATTTGATTGCATTTTGGCATCTTTAAAAATCATTTCTGTGTATGGCATGAAGGGTTTGACTGTCTTATTCTATCGTGAATTATTATGTCTTATTCTGTCTATGCCATCGACTTTTTGACTGCTATGCCTTTTTTTGACATTATTCTATGAAGTAATCAAATGTAATGTGATTTAAACAGAACATTGATGAAATTTTCACCAATTATCATCATGAAATTTATTGGGTATATAACAAGCTACTTAATCTTCAAAGATTTTTTCATTTAATCTTATATGGAGCTACAAAAAACGTCTCCACCTCTTAATAACATTTTGTTTCCACAGTCCATGACATTACTAATCAAGATTTCTAGATAAAACTCTGTGCAATTTTTCTTCATCAACGTTTTGGATCATGGAAATCTTGATCCAAATGACATGGACCTTAACATATGTAATATGATGGGTGGTATATATCTATATATATACATACATACATATGTATATATATATATATATACTTATATGTATATATAGCACATATAAGTATATATATGTATATATATATCTATATATATATATATATATAGCATATATATATATATATATATATATATATATATATATATGTATATATATACATATATATATATGTATAATCTTATATGGATAATAATGGTGTAAATGAGGAAGGAAACTATGGGAGATGAAGACTTTAGGGCTTAAATTTTCCCAACAACCCGCGGTTAAGTTAACACATATGTGTGGTTTCATGAAGGCTTAAGGGGTACGTGGTTAACTCATATGCATGGTTTGATGAAGGAATATGGGGCACGTGGAGAATATTTTAATGTGATGAGCTTGATGGCAAAGGGACCACCTCCTAACAGACCCACGTGCTATTTTGATGGGGAATTCCTACATACAAATGTAACTTGAAATAGGTGAAATGATAATTGGAATAAGCATTTTTTCATTCAACACACCATTGTTTGGTAGGAGAATACAAATGTGAAAGTTAATCAAAAAAATTCAATGCATTCAATGTACACATTGTAATGATTTTATAAGAGGCAATTTCTAGTGTCATTTTCCCTACGAATTTGCATATGCTTTCACAGCATATCCTTTACAAAACTCAAGCATAGGTGGTCACTGCAAAATGAAATGACAGATTGTTTCCCACAAAAAAATTTAAATTTGAAACTCACCCACCACAATTCAATTTACCCATTTGAATGATTTTTTAAGAGGGAATTCTCATATACTAAGTCTTCACCTCTCTTCACCTGCAAGATTGCTTTTTTAACACACTATTTTTTTGGGCATCAATGTTTGAGTGCTATGATTTCTGTTGACATTATTCTATGAACTAATCTCATGTTATTCTTTGTTGCACTAACAAGTTATTCAATTTTTACTATTTGTGCAGGTTAACTAGAAAATTATGGCACTTGCTAGAAGGACTACAAGTGTTGTAGGAAGAGAAAAACATGCAATTAGAGTAACTTGTGGGGTGCACTTCATTGAAACATAGCCTGATGAAGAAGTTCATGCAAATCCCAACCCACAAGATGTTGCTGACTCTGCAGATGAAGCCACCAAACACAATAGAAGTCGAACTTCCTGTTCATCCAAATGTTCAACCTGCTATGCAACTGCCCTCACCTGTACCCATTAGGCAATGGACATATGCTGATATGGAAGGAGTAGTTAAGAGTGTTGAAGAAAACAACATGTCAATCAGGGCAGCAACAATCAAGTGGGGTATGCCACCTAGCAGTTTGAGGGCATGGCTATTAGGACAAACCACCACAAAGAGGAGGGGTCCATGTAAAATTTTAACTGAAGAGGAGGAGACTGAAGTTGTCGAATGGTGCAAGGACATGGCAAGATTGGGCCACGGATTGCAAGTAAATCAACTACAAGCTACTAGTTCCCATATAACAGCAAGTCGACCCAATCCTTTCACAAATGGGGTCCCTGGGAGGTCATGGTGGGCAGGATTTTGAAGAAGGCACCCAGATTTGACAATCAAAATAGCTAAAGGAGTGGACAGTGACAAAGCGATTATGGTTCATTCTTCGGTTGTGCAAGAATTCTATGACACCTCAAGAACCTGATCAAACTTAACCAGTATGGAGCATGTCGAATATGGAACTGCGATGAGATTGGTATTCAGGCTGGAAGGAACTATGGCATGAGAGTTATTACCAAATTGGGTACAAAATGTGTACAACATTTAGTTTCAAAAAGTAGAGAGTGGATCACAGTGCTGGCTTGTGTAAGTGTAGCTGGGATAAGCATTCCCAAGTTCTACTTGTTTAAATCAAAGAGGAACATGCAGAACTATATCTTTAAATGCTAGGTTGGGGCATTGATGGCAGTCCAAGAACATGCATGGATGACAAAGTAACTATTTCTCAAATGGTTAGACCATTTTGTAGCAAATATCCTCGGTGGGGTTTCACCGACAAATCTGGCCCTTCTCATTTTTGATGGTCATGGCAGCAACGTGGCTTTCAAGACCATTGAGCAATCACAAAAAATAGGAATAGACCTACTAACGCTGCCTGCTCATACCAGTCACAAGCTGTAGCCATTGGATGACAGCGCTTTTGTTCCATTCAAAGCATATTTCAGAGAGGAAAGAACTATTTGGCAGGCTGCAAACCCACATATTGATATTGGACGTGAAGAGTTGGCAAGTCTTGCAAGCCAAGCTTTCAAAAAAGCCTTGAAACCAAGTAACATTATCAGTGGGTTCCGTAGAATAGGAATATGGCCTCTTAATCGGTCAGCCCTTGACAACGACATGGGCCCAAGTGAGGGCTATGTTGTTGAAGATGATGTTGCAAGTCCTACAACTGAAGACGATGTTATGGTAGCAGAGACATGCTTGCGTCTTCTTGATTACAATGAGGATGTAATAGATGGTTTTGTGAGGGAATATGATGCAAGGGAAGTGGCAAGTGGTGTTGCAGCAGAATGCAATGGGGGTGATGAAGCTACAACACACATTCAACTAGAAATCCAACAAGTTTTAGCAGATTTCCAACCAGAAGTTCCATCAGTTATTGCACCCTCCACTGAAGATACAACCACTACATCAACAGGCCTAAGATTGCCAACTCAAGTTAGCCAACCGGAATGGATGCATGAAGTAGCCACAAACCTTGGTGTGCAAATAAATCCAACTGAGGAAGAAGTCAGCCTCTCTATGCCTTCCCCACCACACGTTGATCTAGCTGAAGTAATACATTACTTCACTAATGCAAGGAATTGGCAAGAGCATAGTGATGGTCAAAGTGAAGATGGCAATGCTATTAGTGAGGAAGATGAGTTTGTGCCAAGCACCCCACATGATGGATTGCAAACAACAAGACCCATTAGAAAATTCTTGAAACTTCCAGTGCAGAGGGTGCAAGGAACATCACGGAGAGGTCATTCGAGAGTGCTTCGCCTTAGTAGGGGGTCCCAAGTACTAACATATGATGCCTTCATTGAATTGTTCAGCCAACAAGAGATAGAGAAGAAAAGGCAAGAGGAGTTGCAGCAATGTAAGAAGGAGCAGATGTTGCAGAGAAAGGCAGACCGTGAAACAAAAGCAATTATAAAGGAAGCAGCAAGGGTTGAGAAGCAAGCAAGGAGAACGATAGAAGATGAGTAGAAAATTATAAGAATGCAAGAGAAAGCCATTCGACAGGAGTAGGCCAAGGCTAAACGTCTACAAAAGGAAGCAGAAAAGAAAGCAAAACAAGCAGAGAAGAGAAAACGTAAGTCAATAGTGGGGGATCCTATACCCACCCATCATCCTATCCTACTTGATATGATGAGAATTTTGACACCAGCCTTTACAGCCATCAACAATATGCAGGTTGGAAGTGGCTCACAACAAATGGGATTGACTGCTGATGCAATCCAGGCTTTACTTGCTCAAATAGCAACATGCCTTCAAGGAGGTATTAACCAAATATCACCTCCTCCAAGTGGACCTGGCTCAGCTACTAGCGGATATATCATGCCGCCACCTTTTCCTAGAAATATGGACAGTTGATGATAATGATTATAACTATGATATGATTATAAGATGTGATAATGCTGATGTAGTTATGTTTCAAGTATATTTGAGCAATATTTTTTCTCTCGCACCACCCAATCAATTATTGCAGTCTAAATCAAAATATAACTATGATATGATTATAAAATGTCCTAATGCTACTATTTTTTGTTAATGGAACCTCAAATTTGTATGCCTTCTATGTTTGATGATGGTTTCAGCCTTCTATTTTCTGTGTTCTCACTAATTACACTATGTTTCACTCTTTGTTAATATAAAATAATCACAAAACTTTGTTACATAAACCCATACACATGGTTTGATGAAGGAATATGAAGACAATGATATACTCTTATCAATTTTCAATATAAAAAATTAAAGGAACTACATGTTAATTATCAGATTAATTATATATACACACACATACACACATATATATAGCTATATATGTACATACATATATGCATAAGGTCCGTATATATGTATGTACATATATACCTATCGATATACATATGTATATACATGTAGACATATAATTAATCTAATACTAACCAATCTCATAATTACTATATACTATTACTCATTTCATCTAACTTACAGCCATATATAAAAAAATACACATTTTTTCAGTATTACTAGGTCATTTCCAAAGTAAATTCATAGACTTTACCTATCATTAACATTGAATGTCTTCTATTGATTGTGGATAAATCCTCGCATTCTTGCCATTAAGAGACCAATGCCAATAAATATATTCCTGGAATGAAATAAGCATCTAATAAGAAAATTATTTATTTAAGAACATGTGTATACCAGAAAATGTAAACATATCAAGAAGCATTCAGAGCAAAATGTCCCTATAGAGTTTGTTGTGTTAACAAACACAAATTTGTTGGTATGTTGATAATCCACATGCTTGTTTCACCTCTCCACGCTATTGCTTGCCTACAAAATAATTGTAATAAACAGGGGTAGTAATTGGTACTCATAACATTCCCACATCAAATCATCCTTACAATATTGCATGCACAACAATAAGAGTTTTGATTGGAGCATTAAAATCCACAATGTTTTGATCCTTGGTATGAAGCTGAAAATAATAGTGTATTACATATGATGGCACCATATATGGCAGAGTGCAATAGAATGGACATATATATACATATATATGTATATGTATACATGTATATCTATATGCATATACATGTACATCTATATAAATATACATATATTTAGTGACAACTGTTGCATGAATTTATTTGACAGTGTGTATTGTGCAAATACTTTGTGCCATGACTTTCAATAAATATATGTATATCTATATAAATATACATGTCTATGTATATACATATACATGTATACATTTACATTCATACATACATATGCATATAGATGTGTATATATATTTGTATATATACATATACATGTACATGTATATGTAAATGTATATAAAAATATGTAATCTAATTATTGAAATTCATAAAATAAGTGGAAAATAATGTATCTCTGAAAATAATGTAGACACTGAGTTCATAAATATAAAAGAGTATATTGAACAATGAAACATACAACATAAATGTAAATCCGGTATACTGATAAATAAAAACATGAATTTACTTATTCTGAGTGTACCGACATGAATAAGCTTCCTTTTAAGAGGAATGTGCAAAAGTTTCCTTAGTAAGCTTTGAAGTCTACAAAGGATATTTAGTGAAAGCAAGGAGGAATTCGTAATGAAAATGATAGTGGGAATTCCCTCTTAAAAAATCATTCGAATGGGTAAATTGAAATGTGGTGGGTGAGTTTCAAATTTGAATTTTTTGTGGAAAACAATTTGTCATTTCATTTGCAGTGATCATCTATGCCTAAGTTTTGTAGAGGATATGTTGTGAAAGCATATGCAAATTCGTAGTGAAAATTACACTAGAAATTGCCTCTTATAAAATCATTACAATGTGTATATTGAATGCATTGAATTGTGGTGATTGACTTTCACATTTGAATTTTCCTGCCAAACAATTGTGTGTTGAATGAAAAATTTCCTATTACCAATTATCATTTCACCTATTTCAAGTTACGTTTGTATGGGGGCCCCATCAAAATATCACGTGGGTCCGTTAGGAGGTGGTCCCTTTACCATCAACCTCATCACATTAAAATGTTCTCCATGTGCCCCATATTCCTTCATCAAACCATGCATATGAGTTAACCACGTACCCCCTAAGCCTTCATCAAACCACGCGTACATGTTAACTTAACCGCAGGTTGTTGGGTAGCTTTAAGCCCTAAAGTGTTCATCTCCCGTGGTTTCCTTCCTCATTTACACCATTATTATCCATATAAGATTATACATATATATATATACATATAATCTGATATATATATATATATATATATCAAATTATATATATACATATATATATATATACATACATATATATATATATATGTATGTATATATATATATATATCAGATTATATATATATGATATATATATATATCAAATTACATATGTACAGTCTTATATAGATATAGGTATACCACCCATCAGATTATACATATTTTAGAATTCAATTCTCCAAATTGTTTCTATTATATGATTTAGATTTCATATACATGGCTATGAATACAATTATATGCATAAATTAAACCATTATGTGAAACTATTGAAAAGTAACATATAATAGTTTACTACACTTTTCACAGTTAAACCAAAATAAAAAATTACCCAAGTTTTAGAATTCAACAAGCAACCATCAGAATTCTAGATTTATACTTGTGGAAATTTCTGAGAAAATTCATTTGTTATAGAGTCCTCACAGTCTGCATTGCTAGTTTCGTCTATGTAAGGAAGAGATCTGTTTTTATGGAAGCTTCTTTATTAGATAACAATGTAGTGGTCTAGAAAAACTAAAGCAGTTTCAATGAAAATTATCTGGTTCACTTGATGAAGAAAAAGATCATTTGAAATTTTAACATGCTCCACTTCATTAGAAAACAATGGTATGTTAACATTATTTATTTCCCTCCTCTCATCTGGTGGATTACTCAAAGGAGGTATACCTAGATTACATTAATTAGCCTTGTTTAAGGCTAAATCTGAAAGCTTGTTGCACTGCTTAACCTGTTAAACTATTGCCAAGTGGCAGCATGAGTTTGGTCCAAAATTTTATTTAATTTACCAATAATTTAAGATACAAATTTCTGGGAAACTGTGGAGTGTTCTGTTTAGATCTCTGAGTCATTGCTGGTCCATCCAAAATGAAATTAGAAACAAATATTTAGATAAAGTGGACTGTTCTGATGTTGCAATGTAATTATGTAAGTGAGACACATGTAATATGATGTCTACCAATCAACCAAATTAGACCAGATTTAATCAAAACCCAAGTGAGTGCTACCAAAGGAGAATCATCATTTGAAGTGGTTCATATTGTGGATGATGGGGTTTGTGACTCATGATTTTATGGAATGGTATTAGCACGCCTTAAATCAAAACCTCAAGCCATGAGTTGTAATGATTTCTCATCATTATCACTTATACAGTGGGATCGAGGAAGGATGGGAAAAACAATGCAATTAATGAAAGGGTCAAAAGGAGACATTGACATGGAGACCTATGCAAAGTTTGGGAAGGTAAACGGTTTGGAGAAGGGACAACCGAGCAATCTGAGGACGGTCGAGAGCTTCCAGACTGGCGAGAGGGGATTTTAGAATAATGTCAATAGAAATCATAGCGCTCAAACATTGACGACACCCAGAAAAGCCACTGTTGAAAAAGCAATCTTGCAAGTGAAGAGAGGTGGAGACATTTTCTGCAGCTCCATATAAATTAATTGGTAGCACTCACATGGATTTTGAATAAATGTTTAAATTTCATATAATAATTCACGAGGGTTCACTTGTCTACCAGTCACTAGTCACATGTAAATATAAATGATTACAATCAAACCGTTAATGGCATATAGAGAAATGAGTTTGAAAAACCCAAAATGCACTCAAACACCGTTGAACCCAACAAAATTCCACTGTTAAATAAGCAATCTTGTAGGTGAAGAGAGATGGAGACGTTTTATGCAGCTCCATATAAGATAAAATGAAAAAATCTTTGAAGATTAAGTATCCTATTATATACCCAATAAATTTCATGATGATACTTGGTCAAAATTCCATCATTGTCCTGTTTAAATCACATTACATGTGATTACTTCATAGAATAATGTCAAAAAAAGGCATAGCAGTCCAAAATTCGATGACGTAGACAAAATAATTCATGAGGGTTCATTTTTCTACCAGTCGGCAGTCACATGTAAAAAAAATGATTACATTCAAACCCTTCATGCCATACACAGAAATGATTTTAAAAGACACCAAAATGCACTCAAACACCATCCAACCCAACAAAATTCGATTGTTAAACAAGCAATCTTGCAGGTGAAGAGAGGTGGAGACGTTACCTGCAGCTGAAGCTACCTCACTGAGCCAAAGTCGGTGGTGGGAGAGAGGAACCATGGTCGCGGCGGGGAACATTCTAGAAAGAAACCACGAGAGATGAAGACTTTAGGGCTTAAAGCTACCCAACAACCCGCAGTTAAGTTAACACATACGCATGGTTTGATGAAGGCTTATGGGGCACGTGGAGAACATTTTCATTTGATGAGGTTGATGGTAAAGGGGCCACCTCCTAATGGACCCACATGATATTTTGATGGGCCCCCCATACAAATGTGACTTGAAATAGGTGAAATGATAATTGGTAATAGGCATTTTTTAATTTTTTATTTGTATTTGTAATGAATGGGTATAGGCAAAATAGTGAAGATGTAGGGGATGGTGGTAAAAAAACACCCTTTTTGAGCACCTTTCTCTTTACAAGTTCCACAAGGCGTGTTTTAAATACCCGAAAGCCAAATTTTTCTTTCCAAGGTCCTAACTCGCTTATGAAGAAGCCCAAAAAAAAAATTGAAATTGGACCTATTTTGCACTCTACACGAATGCGCAAAGTTAGCCCTGAAAGCTATTGGTACATTTCCCCTAATGAATATGAAATCAATAAGTGTGAAACCGATTCATTATACCCCTTAAAATATTCGTAAATTCATTGATAATAAACCTTGGATCTATTTTATCACCATATTGCTCTCTAAAAACATTTTGAAATTGATCCCAAGACTTAATAATCCCATCAAGAAATTTTTTATAACAATATCTAGCAATATCATCGAAGTATTAAATACATAGTTTCATTAATACATCCTTGTCTTTGATTTCATGGTCATAAGTTAAATTATTGAATGAATTCAAGTGATCCTCTTCTAAAATTGAAATATATCCTCAAAAACTTAGGAAGTTTTTCTCTGAATTTACTTGGGACAATATTTGGATACCCAAGTATGCCTATTAAATTCAATTGTCCATATCTATATTCAAATTCAATGGAGAACTTTCAAGAACATACCTTAGATATTATTTCTTGTATATCTTTGATGTATTCTTCTATCAAAAGGAATCTTTACTCTTACTCTAGATTTTCTTGATTATATTTTTTAAGATTTTGAATTTTAACTTTGAGATCCTCCTAAGCTTTATCAACTTCAATCTTAGCCATTTCTTCTCTCAAGTTAGTCATTCTTTGTTGAAGACCTTCACCTTGATTTCTAAAATTTGGTTTTAATTTAGGCCACTCCTCATAATTTTCTTCATATTCTTGATTTTCTTAATATATTTTATTATATTTGTACCCATAGGGATTATTATTTTATTAGCTATGAAGTTTTCATCTCATCATAGAGTGAATTCTATCTTATATTCATTCTTTCCATAAATGACTTATGTAGATGGGATTCTTCCTCCCTTTACCTTCTAGCATGCATGATGGCATCTATCATTTTTTATGTTTAGAACAATTTCATTCATCCCCATGTCTCCCTATTTTGGGCCTCCAAAAGCAAGTTTATCACTATGATACCCAAATTGTTTATTTTTCATTATTTGATTTGTATTATTATTCTTATTCAAATAAAAAAATGTAGTAGATTACTCTCCAATATTTTTATCTTTCCATGTAGGCCATCCTTTTTTATTTATATCACTAGCTAGCTTCTTTTTAGGATTATCATTGAATAATGACCTTTTGTCCATACTAATTCTTCACAAAATATTACTAGGATTGTATCAATAGAGTCACCACCCTTCATGGGAAATAAACTTTGAAAATATAAAATTTATTTAAAATTTTTGAATCTTCTCAACAAATTAATTTATTCTAGACACTCCCCAATCAAATCATCAATCTATTGGTTATGTAACCTACTACCAATGATCTTTGAGAAGTTACAAATTTATATATTCAAGATGACTAAGAATATGGGACAATCAATGAGAGATGGATATCTCTCTTGCATTTTAGACTCTACAAATCCTAGATGGTTACACTTCAATGATACTAGATTTTATATGAACAATGAGTTTATCATAGTACACAACACACTATATTCAAGAGCTCATTCATGACAAATCATTGTTATTCATTATTTCTTAAATTTTGAATAAGTTACAAATAAAATTATAATCCCTTCATAAAAAGAAAATATCCTCATTTGAAGGATTTATTAGGGGTGTAGGAGGCTTCATCTTCTTGGGGGCCTACCTTGTCCTTCCTTACTCTCAAGGTCTTTTATCTCTCTATTTGGGGGAATTCTCTCTTTTCTTAGGGGGAGTTTTTTCTCTTTTGAAATTTTGGAGGGTGAAGGATGCAATAGCATCCTACCATGCGAAGAAATGTTGGAGGCTGAATTTAAGTATTTTAAAGTCCATAAATTCATTTTTGTATTTCCTAAAATGACCCAAAAATCAAAATTGATGGCATGCATCACTATTATTGATGTTTTAAGCATTTTTCAATTGTGGTTATGCCAAAATGACCCAACACATCGTTAAAAATGCCTAACATTGATGAAATTAGTAGAAAAAAGTAAATATACAACAAACCCTCATGGATACTCAACATCAATATCTCCAATACCACCTGCGAATGAATGAATGAATTGATGCACAGGGAGAGGAAGAGTTCATAAGCATATGAAATTTCAAAGACAAATCTTTCCTATGGTGCAGATCAAAAGGATGTTTTACTTCTCACGCTTAGGTTGAATTATATAATAGCTAATCTCGAAGAAATCCAAACTGTTAAATATTAAAATGAACAAAGAAAACAGAATAGAAAACAAAAAATTGAAGAACAAGACAGAGACACAAAGTTTATAGTGGTTCGGCAACTACCTACATCCACTTTCAGGGGATTCTCTCTATATTAATTAAAAGTACCATTACATACAACACTCTTTTGCCAGTATATATAGCATAAAGCTAATTACAGCTTCTTCCAGGAAGATTCCCAATTGTAAGACATGCATTGAAATGCACGAGAGGAGTAGATTGCAGTTTTCCAAACATAGGAAGCAATTACATATGCCAAACATAGGCAGCTAATTACAGCTTACTCCAGACTTGGCTTCACACATGGCCAACAATCTCCCACTTGAAGACAAGTCATACCAGAAAGAAGAATGATCAAAGATATCCCCTATGCTCAGGCGTATCATAGCACAACCAGGCCAATTGAAGATTTTAATTTTTCCAAATTTTGTTCAAGAACACTTCGAATGAGCCTCCTCCAAAGCACACCAGAGTTAATAACCTCCATGGATTTTAAACTTTCCATTTCCTCTTGTACAACCAGAATCAAATATGAACCTCCACCATGACACCAATCCAAAAGTTTTTTTATACACCACCAGTGCAAATCCTTCTCTGCATACCAATCATCACTAGAAAATTCTTCACTCAACTTTATCAAATTGATCAACTGCAACAATAAGTTTTTCATCAAAGAAAACATAAAAAATATGATTTTACCTCACCTTCTGTTGCATCCTTCATCTCACTTGAGATTAACTCTACATTATACTCGCATGCATCTTCATAACAACATTTATCAAAATTAAATTTTACCCCCATTGCTGCAACTTTTTCTCTACCTGCAGTTAATGCATTCCACTTTGCTTCTACACCATCTACCTGGGATGCAAATAATGGATTATCATAAACCATTTTTTCTTTGGGCTCGAATAATGGATTACCATAAACCATTAATTCTACCTCTCAATTTTCAGCCTCTTCTTTGGCCTCTTCCTCAGGTTCATCATCATTTTCACTTGCTTGGGGTTCATCTTTCCCCTCAGAGATATCCTCCTCTACATGAACAGGCTTGGGCATGGCATTTTCTTTTGGAGCCCATGATAATTCCCCATCATATGGGGATTCACTCTCCTCCAAAATAATCCACAAAGCACTTTTAGACCTTTCCTCATTCGGTTCCTTTGCCCCTTTGTCATCTTTGGTTTGTTGTCTCCTCTTGGATCAATGTCTATTTATACGTTTTTTTCTCTTATTCAAATTTGCATAATCTTGCTCATAATAAAAAAATATCAACAGTCGCTACAAATGACAATTTCTACTTCCTTGTCCCCCAATGATTTACCTGAGACACCTTATCTTCAAACCAATACTCAAGAGCCCCATCAACTCCTCTTTTGCAATCACCACCAGAATCAGGATCAACAATAGGAGATTCATCTATGTCCATTGGCACAACTTCATCTAACTCAATGTCAAATTCCATCATGCCAAGAAACTCCTCAATAATAGAATTAGCTTCATCATTTATTTCATCCAAGAACATCTAATGAATAGCTCTCACTTCATCTCCCGCTTCATCTTGTCTCTTCACAATGTAAAAAAATTTAGCTCCAGGATCCAACACCCAATAGTCTTCCATCTCTGCTCAAAACTTCTCCATAGCATAGGAAATTCTTCACCAATTTCTAGCACCAAACTTTAGGCTCTAATACCAATTGTTAAATATTAAAATGAACAAAGAAAATAGAATAGAAAATAGGAAATTGAAGAACAAGACAAAGACACAAAGTTTAGAGTGGTTCGGCAACTGCCTACATCCACTTTCAGGGGATTCTCTCTATACTAATTAAAAGTACCATTACATACAACACTCTTTTTCTAGTATATATAGCATAAAGCTAATTATAGATTCTTCTAGGAAGATTCCCAATTTTAAGACATGCATTGACATGCACGGGAGGAGCAGACTGCAGTTTTCCAAACATAGGCAACAGTTACATATGCCAAACATAAGCAGCTAATTACGGCTTACTCCAGACTTGGCTTCACACATGGCCAACACAAACAAGATTTTGAATCTTGATGTCAGAGATTAAAACAAAGAAAACTAGGATTCCATTGCAATCAATTTATAAAGCCAAGGCTAAAGCTATGAATTAGGGCTTACTTGAAAAAGAGAAAGAGTTACAATCGCACATAATCTTAGAAGTATAGCACTTCAAACCAATACTCGAGAGCCTCATCAACTCCTCTTCTGTAATCACCACCAGAATCGGGATCAACAATAGGAGATTCATCTATGTCCATTGGCATAGCTTCATCTAACTCAATGTCAGATTCCATCATGCCAAGAAACTCCTAAATAATAGAATCAACTTCATCATGTTTATTTCATCCAAGAACATCTGATGAATAGCTCTCACTTCATCTCCCACTTCATCTTGTCTCTTCATGATGTAAAAACATTCAGCTCCAGGATCCAACACCCAATAGTCTTCCATCTCTACTCAAAACTTCTCCATAGCTCAAGAAATTCTTCACCAATTTCCAACACCAAACTTTAGACTCTGATATCAATTGTTAAATATTAAGATGAACAAAGAAAATAGAATAGAAAATAGGAAATTGAAGAACAAGACAAAGACACAAAGTTTATAGTGGTTCGGCAACTGCCTACATCCACTTTCATGGGATTCTCTGTATTAATTAAAAGTACCATTACATACAACACTCTTTTGCCAGTATATATAGCATAAAGCTAATTACAGCTTTTTCCAAGAAGATTTCCAATTGTAAGACATGCATTGACATGCACGGGAGGAGTAGACTGTAGTTTTCCAAACATAGGCAATAGTTACATATGCCAAACATAGGCAGCTAATTACAACTTACTCCAGACTTGGCTTCACACATGGCCAACACAAACAATATTTGAAATCTTGATGCCGAAGATTAAAACAAAGCAAACTATGTTTCCATTGCAATCAATTTATAAAGCCAAGGATAAAGCTATGAATTAGAGCTTACTTGGAAAAGAGAAAGAGTTATAGTCGCACATAATCTTGGAAGTATAGCAAAGAACTCTACCCCTTCATAAATCCCTTTGTAATATGGAGAAAGATCATGGTACTGAAATTGCCAAAGAAAAGAACGAGTGTAGGACAATTTTTTCTTTGAAGAAAATGGGGCTTCTGCACTCCTCACAGAGAAATATTTTTTTTGGAATCAACCAAAAATGATGTATGCAATAATGGATCAAATATCACCTCATTTCCATTAGTAAATGGTGAACATATTTCATGCATGGAAATAGTTGCCAACAAATTGTTTGACGAAATGCCAAATTATTTGCAAGTGAAAATTAATGAGTTATAAGGGTTAAGAATGCCACGTCAAATGTTTTTTTCATTTCTATTGAGATGGATAACTACATAAGGTTAAAAAAAATTATTGTGAAGTGAAAATGCAGGTAGTAAATTAATTTTTACATATAGGTAAAAAATATGCACAAGAATGAAAGCATAAAGGGAATAACCAATTGTATTTGGAAATAAGAGAGTATATAAGTGGGAAAAGTTTAAGTGTGAGGACATACTTTTAGATGCTAAGTTTAGTTATAGAATCAAATGAGCTTGAATATGTCGGGTGTTAGCAATGGATTAAATCTTTTTCTTTTTTTTCTTGTTTCAAAATTATGTAATTTCTATGTCATTTGTAAGAGTTCTAAAGTTTTGTGAGTGAGAAGAGATATGGCATGAAGACGAGTTTATGACTTGTCATAGGTAAAGATCCATGTCTGCAAGCCATTGCATGGGTGCAATCATTGTATTTTGATTTGTTCATATATGAAAATCACACTGTAATGAGATTGTCTTCAATATAAAAATGTAATGTTCTTTGAGCAATATAATCAAGGCTTATTGAGTTATTCACACATATTTTGTGTTGAATTATTATTTTCAAGGTTTTTTTTCTCCTTAAGGAGTGGTGTAAACTATTTCCTAGAAATGATGAGGATGTAAATTTTAAATCAATTATTAAGAATGATATCATTGTAGGCTATTGCAAGTCATATTACCATAAGGTGATAATAGTTTAAGTGATCATCAAATTTTTTTTGAATGCTATTATTTAAAATACATTATGTAGGACTTTGTAGCCCATGACAGAGATCAGTCTTGTTATGTGTTTCTCCTCAATCTCAAAATTTTTTTTGTCAAATTTACAAATCTAAAGCCAAATCATAATTTATTTTAATTATTTATTATCTCATATTTGGAATAAACATATCATAGAGAAATAAATAGTCTCAAATATTACCTTACAAGTCCCTACTAATGTGTATGAGATTTTCTATCTGTTAGGCATCATTCTATAAATGTATAGTATATCATAAAATGGTGTCATGAAAGGGTAACCCCCCTAGGTCATGCGGAGCCTAAAGTGTAGAGGAGAATGGTTTTAGAACTTGTCTCATGTTTTTTATCCAACCTCCCAATGCCTTTGAGCATAAGATTTGACTAATCTTTAGAAGTCCTTGTGGAATTAGTTGGAGTAACCAACATGATGTGCAATAAGACTCAAAAAATAGGAAGGTGTAACTCTCATAAAAGATGCTTACAACTCACACTCCACTAACACTAATGCTCAGTTTATTAACCTAAGCAGTATTAAATAAAAAAGTTAAAAAAACTCTGCTAGAAAATAAAAACCTATACTAGCAGCCCCCTTTAAGCATAGCTTAAGTGACTAAAAAAGGTGGGTCCTAGAAAATAATTTTAAAGAGACACCCATGTACAAAGAATTCCCCCCAAAGAGAAGAAACCCTCAAGAGAGAAATTACCTTCCACCTCCACCCTACAAATATAGAGAGAAAAGACCCCCTTCGAGTAAAGAGAGAAGGAAGGAATAAGAAGCCCTCCCAAGAGATGAAGCCTTATGCACCCCCAAAAAATCTCGTCTAGATGAAGATAATTTTTGTGAAGGGTTTGGTGAAAATATAGGTAACTGTCAATGGGCTCTAGGTCTACTTGTGAAGCTGAGAGGTTTAGAATGAGCCCACTAGGGATCAAGTCTTGTTGAGTGCAAAGGACCAACGCCTAAAAAGGGAGGAGGCTAGGATTGTTCCCCGATGGATTTTGGTGTAATGGATACCCCTTATTCCTTGGCTCTAAGCTCAAGGGGACCCCCTTAGGGGTATCTCCAAACAAAAAAAAAATATAGGCAACCTACTTACAATTTAGGTAGTAGTGAAGATTGATAATCTATTTATAGATGAGCTCACGAATGTAGTGCATGTGAAAATATATATTCTTGGTACATTGATGATGGACTAGATTATGTTATCCCCTAATTTTTGACTAGTTCATTTTCCAAAATTTCAAATTAACTCATCCCCTAAAGCATTGAGAATTGATGTTCCTATGGTGTCTTTTAGATCATTCATCATTTGAGCATGTTTGAAGGTTGTTGTTTGGAAAGCCTTATTATCAATCAATTGAACTATGCCCCATTTTCGGAAATCGTCAAACTCAAACTATAATTCCCAAGTCCAATTGGTTAGTATAGGTTGATGATATCAATTCAAATACCAGATGCCAGATTGAAAATTGTTTTATGTATGCATCCAATTGTACTAAAAATTGGCCTCTTGCATTGGCAAAAAACGTGAAAACAATTAAATTTTGAAAATTATAAATTTTTGGAAGAATTTGATTTAGGGGGATGTTGCTGAGGGTATTCGAGCAATATAGTTAGTTTTACAATAACCTTGTTCCTAGTTTGAGAGAATTTAATGTTTCAATTTTTCTAATCAAATTTTGTAAATAATTAAAATTTAATATTTGGTTGCTCAAAATAAAATTATTTTTCTAGGTTTTGATCATCACAGTGACTTTATCATCCTAGAATAATTTCAAGGAAAAAGGCTTTACCAGCTGATCAGAGGGTTTGCTGGAAAAGAATGTCAAATTATTTTTAAACATTTTCTCAACATTAATTTTCCATTTAAAAAAAAAAGAAATCCAGTTTTTAAAAGGTTTTAATGGTTGGTAATAAGAATTGAATAAGATATTTGTAAGCATTCTCTCCATTATGCTACGGTGCTCACATTTCTAGGTTTTGATCATCACAGTGACTTTATCATCCTAGAATAATTTCAAGGAAAAAGGCTTTACCAGCTGAAAGTTAGGTGTGTTTCAGTTTCGTGGCGTTAAGGAGTGATCAGAGGGTTTGCTGGAAAAGAATGTCAAATTATTTTTAAACATTTTCTCAACATTAATTTTCCATTTAAAAAAAAAAGAAATCCAGTTTTTAAAAGGTTTTAATGGTTGGTAATAAGAATTGAATAAGATATTTGTAAGCATTCTCTCCATTATGCTACGGTGCTCACATTTTCACAAATCCTAACCTCTCATGCTCACTTTTCACAAATCCTAACTTACCTCTGCTCTTATGCTCACACAATAAAAAAATCCCTGCTACCCTGCTCACTTTTTCAAAAAAAATTAACTTCTAAATATCTAAAAAGAGGAAAGGCGGAAGTTAACCACCTTAAAAGAATGCACAAGATTGATGATTGCAGGTTAAGCACGGGGAAAAATTTATTCTAAATCTTTGAAGAAAATGAATGTCCATCATGTAAGCTCGAACAAGACAAGTATAGGAGCATAATGAAGGTGCAAAGCCATTTGAATAGAATGCCTCGAGGAAGATTTGGTATTGTGTAATGCCATGATTGCAGATTAGGCGTATAATGATTGTATTGAAGCCATATTCTCATGCCGCCCTTCATTCTCTCAGCCACCCCAAGATGGGAGCTTTAGAATAGGCGTTGTGATCGTTACTGCTCTGTGTCATATGTATAAAAGATTTGGAGCACCATTTACATGGCACGTGAACTTCTCGAACAAGACGCCTCGCAGAAATATGGTCTCATGAACAACAATGGTTGCAAGAGATGGCGTATCATGGTTTTGTTGATAAAGTTTTAGGAGTTCCAAATGAATACAATAAGCCTAAAAGAAATGTGGTCTCATGGGGTGAGATGGAGGTTGCAAAGCATGTGAACTGCCTCACAAAATGCCTCGAAGAAATCTGCTTTCATGGACCGCAATGTTTTAGAATCTACACAAATTGAATTTGCTAAAACGCTTTAGAAAGTTTCAAGCAAATACAACTGGCTGGCCAGGATGGAGAATAGAGAAAGGCATGTAAAGTGTTTGACCGAATGCTTCAAAGAGATAAGCTCTTGCAGACGGAAACGATTGAATGATATGCACGAAATGGTTTTGTTGAGAAGGCATTAGAAACTGCAAGCAAACACAATTACTATGGAAACATCCAGCGCTGATCACGGAAATCCCAGATTCTCCGGATGATCTCATCGCAGACGGAAAGAGTCCTCTTCTTAGAAATTCTGTTTCTGCTGTTTCTATTTCCTGTATACGTTTCTATTCCTTCTCTCTGTAAATATTATTATTTAAAATCCCTTTACCCAATGTTCTAGGTATGGGAGAATACATAGAACAGTTTTAGTCTTTGCATGGTATCAGAGCAGCGATCCTCTGCGTTGCTATTTGCCCATCTCCCCTCCCCTCTACGTTGCCTTTGCATTACTCTGTTCTTCTCAGATCTCACCCTGCAGTCTTGAATCTTCGTCATGGCTGACTCTACCACCAGTGCCGCCCACACACCCACCTCCCCACGCTCCCCACACTCCTCTGCTCTCCAACCGGTTCCCCTTCACCACGCGATCTCTATCAAACTGGATCGGGAAAACTATCTTCTCTGGCGCACGCAGTTTCTCCCGCTTCTCCAAGGCTATGACCTGGAAGGCTACGTTGATGGGACCATTACTTGTCCCCCTCGTACTCTCTCTCCGACAGATCCGACGCCGAATCCTGCCTATCTTACCTGGTGCAAGCAGGACAAGATCCTTCTTGGATGGTTGCTCTCTGCCCTTGCTCCTAATACTCTGGCGACTGTAGTTGGCCTTGATACCTCGCGTGCTGTTTGGCTTGCTCTAGAGAAGCACTTTGCTTCCCGTTCCAAAGCACGACTCATGCAACTTCGTCGCGACCTCCAGACCATCCATAAGGGAGCTCTCTCCATGGCTGACTACCTCCAGCGTGCCAAACAATTGGCCGACACCCTTGCAGCTTCAGGACAAACAGTCTGCGATTCGGATCTGCAGTAGATTATCTTGAGCGGTCTCGAATCCGCCTATGATGCTGTCGTCACTTCTCTGATACCCACACTTGACACTATTGATATGGATGATTTTCAAGCCCATTTGCTTGCCTTTGAGATGCGCATTGATGCCCAACAGGCCCTCCTTCAGCAGCACCCAGTGGCCAATGTCGCCACCCGTAATCGTGCTCCCAATCCTCCTTCTCAGCACAATAATCGCGGAAGGAACCACAATAATCGAGGTCGTGGGAACACCTATCGTGGTCAACGTCCTCCACCGATGCCTATTCAGGCAACAGGACCATGCCAGCTTTGCGGACGTAAGAACCACACAGCCAACACTTGTTGGTTTAGATTTGATAAAACCTATCAGGAGATGCCCCAATCGGCTGCCCCCCCCTCTGCATACATGGCAGCACCCTATCCATATCATCACTATGGCGTCCCTCATCGGCAGTCTTCTTCCTATGCGCCGTCTCAGATCTCAGTCGATCCTACCTGGTATCCTAATAGTGGAGCTACTAATCATGTCACCCTGGACTTGAGTAACCTGCAGATTCACCATGAGTATGATGGTCCTGACAAGCTTCGCATTGGTAATGGCTCTAAACTCTCTATTTCTCACATTGGTAGATCACAAATTTCTCATTCCTCACGTTTATTTCATCTCAATGATATTTTGCATGTCCCTAATGTCACGGCTAACCTTCTCTCTGTTTCAAAATTTGCCTCTGACAATGACGTCTTTTTTGAATTTCATCCACACTTTTTCCTTGTAAAGGATCGGCGCACGGGGCTGGTAGTTCTTCGCGGGCAGCATAAGGATGGTCTCTATCGCCTCTCTTCGAGTGTTTCTCCACCCTCTCAGACCCCTTCTACAGCCTTTGTTGGTGAACGAACTTCTCTTGAGAGATGGCATCAGCGTTTAGGTCACCCTATGCCACGAACTGTTTGGCATATTGTCGGAGTCGAGTCGCTTCCTGTTAGTCAAAATAAATTGGGTCTTTGTAGTCCCTATCAAGTCAGTAAGAGTCACCAATTGTCATTTCCTTTTAGCTCTACTATTTGTACGCATCCTTTGGAATTAATTGTTTCCGATATTTGGGGTCCTTCTCCCTATGTCTCTTATGATGGATTTCGTTTTTATTTAATTTTTGTGGATATCTACAGTAGATATACATGGCTCTTTCCATTATCTCATAAATCCGACGCACTACCCACATTCATTAATTTCAAGACTAAAATTGAGAATCTACTTGGCCATAAAATCAAAACCTTCCAATCTGACAATGGGGGGGAATTTATTAAATTTAAACCCTTTTTGGCCTCCTAGGGCATCACACAACGTTTTTCCTGTCCCTACAGCCCCCAACAAAATGGTTTAGCTGAGCGCGGACACAAGCACATTGTGGACACTGGCCTTACCCTCCTTCATATGGCTTCTCTTCCCTTCATCTATTGGACCGATGCTTTCCTCACGACCTGTTACTTGGTGAACCGGTTGCCCACCCCCATCCTCAACAATCGTTCCCCCCTTTAGTGTCTGTTTAACACGGGTCCTGACTATCGTGCGATGCACGTCTTTGGGTGCCTCTGTTTTCCCTACCTTCGTCCCTACAGCTCTAATAAGCTGGACTCACGTTCTCTCCCTTGTGTCTTCTTGGGTTACAGTTTGGTTCACAAAGGCTATAAATGTCTCCATCTTCCCACCAACAGAATATATATCTCTCGGCATGTTGTGTTTGATGAAGGGACCTATCCGTTTGCTGCTCGCCAGAACGCACCATCACCAGACTTGATCTCTGCACCATCCCTTGTATCCACTCTCCCACTTTATCACTTACCTCCATCTAGTGTGTCTTCACCTCCCTTGCAAGGACCTCACCATGGCCTCTCCATTCTCCTAGATGCCTCACCTTCTCGTCATGACCTCCCTACCCGAATTGAATCTGCTTCCCCCGCCTTAGTGATTTTGGCCACACCATCTCCTAGCCATGACCCCTCTTCCTCCCCTTTGCCGTTACCTTCGCCAAGCTTGATGGTTCCTCCTACGAATGTGCATCCAATGGTCACAAGGTCCAAACATGGCATTTTTCGGTCCAAGGCATACAGTGCTACTAAGCACCCCTTAACTCCTGATGATATTGATGAGCCCACATGTTTTTCCCAAGCCAAAGTGGACCCACAGTGGTGCTTGGCTATGGATAATGAAATTAATGCTCTTCTCCAGAATGGAACGTGGAGCCTAGTCCCATCCAAGCCCCACTTAAATATTGTTGGGTGCAAATGGGTTTTTAAATTGAAAAAGAAAGCAGATGGCTCCATTGATCACTACAAAGCCCGACTAGTTGCCAAGGGGTTCAATCAGCAGGAAGGAATTGACTATGGGGAGACTTTCAGTCCTGTGGTAAAACCCTGCACCATTCGTACAGTTCTCACTATTGCACTCTCTATGGGTTGGCCCCTTCACCAACTCGATGTGCAAAATGCTTTCCTCCATGGTGTCCTTGAGGAGGAGGTTTACATGAAGCAACCACCTGGATACACTGATCCCCAGTTTCCTACTCATGTGTGTCGACTCCACAAGTCTCTCTACGGTCTCAAACAAGCTCCACGGGCCTGGTACCACCGCCTGAGCACCTTTCTCCAACAGGTTGGGTTTGTGGGTTCCAAAGCTGACACTTTGCTATTCATTAAGCGAACCGCCCACTCCACAGTTCTTATGCTTGTTTATGTCGACAATATTATCATTACTAGATCTACAGTGGACTGTGTTCAGGCTTTGATATCTCAACTTCAGTCCACTTTTGCCATAAAGGACTTGGGCTCTCTCCATTATTTTTTGGGCATCAAAGCTCTTTCAACTCCTACAGGGCTTCTCCTATCTCAAAGAAAGTATACACTTGATCTTCTCAAGAAGACAAAGATGGACAGTGCAAAACCGGTTCGCACTCCTATTTGCAGCCAAGAAAAGTTGTCTAAATTCACCGGCTCCGCATTCAGCTATCCAACTCTATACAGGAGTGTTGTCGGTGCTCTTCAATATCTCACTCTTACGAGACCCGATATTGCTTTTGCCGTCAATAAGGTCTGTCAGTTTATGCAGCAACCCACTGATGATCATTGGAACGCTGTCAAGCGTATCCTGCGGTACCTAAAGGAAACTCTCTCTTATGGACTGCAACTCAGCAAGTCTACCCCTCTCACTCTTACTGTCTTTTCTGACTCAAATTGGGCTGGCTGCCCCAATGACCCCCGTTCTACTAGTGGTTACTGCATCTTCCGTGGTCCAAATCTGATTTCATGGAGTGCTCGAAAACAAAAGACTGTCTCAAGGTCTAGTACTGAAGCTGAATATAGAGGAGTTGCCATAGCCACTGCTGAGCTAATTTGGATTCAATCCCTCCTCTCTGAACTTGGATATTCTCCCACTGCTTCCCCTGTTCTATGGTGTGACAATCTTGGTGCTACGTATCTCACAGCTAATCCAGTCTTTCATGCACGGACTAAGCACATTGAGATTGATTATCATTTTGTTCGTGAGAAAGTTGCTAACAAAGGTCTTGTTGTCCGATTCATCTCTACAAAAGATCAGGTTGCAGATGTCTTCACTGAGGGGTTGAGCTCTACTCGATTTGCTTTACTTCGGGACAAGTTGACCGTACAAACACCCACGCTCAACTTGCGGGGGCATATGGAAACATCCAGCGCTGATCACGGAAATCCCAGATTCTCCGGATGATCTCATCGCAGACGGAAAGAGTCCTCTTCTTAGAAATTCTGTTTCTGCTGTTTCTATTTCCTGTAGACGTTTCTATTCCTTCTCTCTGTAAATATTATTATTTAAAATCCCTTTACCCAATGTTCTGGGTATGGGAGAATACATAGAACAGTTTTAGTCTTTGCAATTACAAGGAGTAATGAGCATTCGTTGCATGTAAATCGTTCGATTAAATGCCTCCAAGATATATCTCCTTAGTTGCATACAAAACGTGGATGCAGAGACAAGGCGCCCGAACTGTTTCAAGAGATGGTGCGACAGTAAAAAGCAAGGCACGAGAATTGTTTTGTTTGACATGCACAACGCATTTGCTGATAAGACTTAGAAATTTCAAGCAAATGCAATAAATAGGTGTAAAGTCGAGTTCCACAACCAGAATCCTCCCTATCCGTGCCAATATGGAAGCATCGACAGTTTAGATATTCACAACATGAACTATGATTTCATTAGAAATCGATCATTTTTATAAACTTGATACTCAAATAACAATTTGACGACGGAATTAATGCATCATAATTCAGTTTCAAATTGGGTATAATACAATAGACACTAAGACAAATTGAGAAATTGTTACGAGGGTAGTGATGTAATTTTTCTAACTAAAATGTATTCAATGAGATTACAATTCTTCATTAAGGCTTTGTGTCAAATAGTTTACAAACTTTGTTTATCCTCCCACATTTTACATAGATTTCAAAAGGACATCTACAACAACAGCATTTGAGAGAATCCATCTTCATATTATGCTTTGATGGATATCCATACCTTGTTCCAAATCTCCCATATCAAGAAAACCAACAAGGATTTCAATGAAGGTTGTGGAATTTGTGATTGCATTTGCTTGAAAGTCTTTAAAATCTTTTCAACAAATCCATTATGTGTATATCCTACAATCGTTATAGTCCATGATTTCACATTTATTTGGTTTTGGGTCTACCAATTGTATTTGCTTGAATTTTCCTACAAAATTTTCAATTTAGATCCATTTTGTGTATATCTTACAATTCTTGTAGTACACATGACTTTGAATCCTTTTTTTATAAAAACTATTACAATATATTTTTTTTTATGTTTTTGTTTTACATACATATAAAAGTTAGATATTAGTAATAATATCAATTTTGGCAAGCCATTAAAAGAGTTTATTGATTATAAAAATATATGCATCCTAATATAAAAAATGCAAAGAATGGAAACAATGCAAAACAATTAGTATTTGTAAAAACAAAAAAACAAAATTCCCTTACTTTGTACTGCTCTTTTTGGGTTTGAATAAATTTTTACCCCTCTTAGTTAAAAAATCAATTTCAAATAATAATTTAATTAAAATTACTACTAATAATCATTAATAAATTATTGATTGTCAACTATTTAAAATTAAAATTGATAAATACATTATAAACAATTTGTTATTTGACAATCTAGATTTTGAAATATCAAGCTCAAAATTAAATGAGCATAGAATGAAATATAATAAATAGTTATGAACCTTGGTCTCTTTAAAGTTTGATCAATTCCTGTATATACAAGAACATAAATAAGAAATATATTGTAATCTGATTTTCTCTAACAAAGGATTAAATAAGAGGGCGCAATTTTTTTTTGGAGAGGTTGCACGTGGGAGGTGGGTCGTTCCAGAAAAGAGAAAATGAGGAAGTGCATGGGAGTCAAGGGAAATTGAATGGAGATTTTAATTAAAAATTGCAGAAACAAAAAAATACAAGAACACATATAGGCGTGGTTGCAAGTAGTTAAATCAATGCAGGAAAGCAAGGTAATGTGAGGAATGATGTTGCACAGGTACAAATTGGAGAATTAATAATTAAAGACACTTTAATTATTGCTGAGTCAAAAGAAATAAGGGGCTGCAATTAAAAGAATTGTATGCAGAAGTAAATGCTGATGAGGAGGCCATTCAAAGGGGAATTCATGCCATATGATGTGACAGGAACATTTAAAATGCAATAAAAAAACCTGAGTGCAGAAGACTTGGTGATAAGGAAGAAAGAGAGGTTGTGGGACACTAAAGAGAAGATAATATGCCAGCTGTAGATTAGAGGTCATCGAGAGGGAAGATAGAGAGGGGTGTTTGGCTAAAAGGAGACAGGAATTAATAGTAATTAAACCTGAGAAAAAAAGAGAATCAAGAAGAGCAGAGGACAAAGAGCAGAGAGGTGAAACTGATCATATAATTAGTAAACATTTGATGATCAATAGACTATGAGTTTAGATATTATTGAATTGCTTATGGAATTGCTTTCATTCAATTTTGTTTACAAATGGAATTCTCAAGTTAAAGTTGTTTTGTTGTGAGATTGGAGAGGTGTAAATTTTTTTCTTGTCTTCTTCAATTACAAGGACTATAAGATATATGTTGTTGTAGATGCCCTTTGAAATCTATGTAAAATGAGGGAGGATAGACAAAACTTGTGAACTATTTGACACAATGCCTCAGAATTGTAATCTCATGGAATACACTCTAATTAGAAAAATTGCAACACTACCATCATAAAAATATCTCAATCTGTTTTAGTGCCTATTGTGTTATACTCAATTTGAAACTCAATTATGATACATTAATTTCATCTTCAAATTGTCATTTGTGTGTGTCAAGTATGTGAAAATGACCAATTTGTAATAAAATCATAGATCATGTAATCAAAATCTAGACCCATGAATAATGAATTGCTTAGCTTATTTATCAATTTTAATTTTAAATAATTGGCAATCAATAATTTATTATTGATTGTTACTATTAATTATAATTGAAATTATTATTTAAAATTGATTTTTAATTAATAATTTATTATTAATTTTACTATTATTGTGACAAATAGCTCACAAGCTTTATCTATCCTCCCACAGTTTGCATAGATAATTATTTTCTCTACAAAGCTTGTTTTCTCTATTGTGTTGTACCCAATTTGAAACTGAATTACGATACATTAATTTCATCATCAAATTGTCATTTGTGTGTCAAGTTTGTGAAAATGATTAATTTGTAATAAAATCATAAATTGCTTTGTAATAAAATCATAGATCATATTGTCAAAATTTAGTCTATCCAATAATGAATTGTTTATAATTTATTTATCAATTTTAATTTTAAATAATTGACAATCAATAATAAATCAATGATTATTAATAATAATTTTAATTTTAATTATATTTAAAATTGATTTTTTAATTAATACTTTAATATTAATTTATTATTATTTGTAGTTAATTTTTTAATTTTTAATTATTATTGAGTGTTGATTACTTTATTATTATTGTATAAACATTTTACAAAATCTTATTAAATATCAATTATGAATAATAAATTATTAATTGAAAATATATTTTTTAATAATATTAATTAATAATTATTCAAATCGAAGAAGTCAAAAACTTAAAAACAATACTCAAAAGATAAAAAGCACATAATTTCCTTTTAAATATATTGAAAATTTGAAATTCTAATCATTGTTTTATACTTGTGGCTGGGAGTAATACATTTAGCGCAATCCTTTACACATTTTATTATTCCCTTCTTCCTTTTGTTTTTCCACCTAACACATGTGGGATAAGAAATGAGTACATAACTCTTTCAAAAATAGATAGAGTGTGTTGGAATGGGAAGCAAAATGACAAATGAGGAAGGCAAATTTGAAAACTGGAATGGAAAAGGTCACTTTAAATGGGTTAAGGGGGTTGTGGGCCCAACCATCTAAGCAGTTAATATTTAGAGTATGCTAGTTAAGCTCAAGCACATCAATGGATGTAATATTCAATTTTAGTGCAAGCAAGGAAGATTCTCAAAAAGGTCATGGAATTTGCTTCCACCTACTAATTGTGTTTTGCACTGAAGTTTCAAAAACATTATTAACAAATCAATTACTTTATATTTGCTATTGCACATTCCATGAGGTATCTTGGCAGTTTTGCATGCATTTATATGCTTCCACATTATGGATCTTTTATAGTCCACAATATGAGCAATCTATTTTTTGGTTTAGAGATGGCTTATAGTAATACGGACTAACCCATACTCTCTGTAGGAGGCACCTAACTGTGCTACAAATGAGGCGTACATACCCTACCCTATAGGATTTGAACTTTTGACCTCTCTTTCAAGAGTATAAGCTCTCCACCATTAAAATTTGTCTACTTTGACATCACATCTACCAATTGCTTTTGTTTGAAATTTTCTAAAACTGTTTAAATGATTACATTTTATATATATCCTGCAATCACAGCCTGATTGTTCATAAAACCACAACTCGTTGAGACATAATATCAAACAAGGTTGAGCTTAACCAACACACTCTAAGCATTTGACTACTTAGGTGGTCGATCATGTGGGGCCCTTACTTTGCATCTTTCCCATTTTATTTAACCTCTTTGCATTTGTTGTTACCATTCACGTTTATGTTGGCATCTACCGTTTGGAAGGAATTTATTTTCCATTTCCACCATTATTCTACAATGTGAGCTATGAGTGTCGTAGAATCAACCACTGTCTTGAAAATTTCTTCTATAGCTACCGAAGCAACCATACATTGTAGAATATATAGAAGCAGAGCCGGTGTCCTCTCTACAAATCTCTGCCATGCAGAAGCGAGCTCCTCAATGTTGGTCTGCTATGCAAACTAAAAAATATGGTTTGATGCAAGGGTTTTTAATCCCAAATATATTATATAAGGAAAACCAATAGAAAAAGGGATTATGCGTAGACGTTTAAGAAACCAATAGAGAAAGAGATTATAAGTAAACGTTTAAGATATTTGATCACCCTCAAGAAAATGACTATCTATAATTATTAACTCCAAATTTGAATTAAATGAATTATAACATGTTTGTTTAGATTTTTTCATTTTTAATAGATAAAATTGTAAAATTAACGTTTCAATTAAATTAAGTGACAGGAATTAATGTCTTATTGGATTTATTGGAAAATTCACATTTGAATTAAATTAAGTGACTAGAATTAACGTCTTATTGAATTGTTGAATTCCTATTGTATTTATTGGAAAAATCACATTTAAATTAAATTAAGTGACTAGAATTAATGTCTTATTGAATTGTTGGATTTCCTTTCATTGGAATTTTTTTTATTAAATTGTTGGATGTACTGTCATTGCAAATTTTTGGCTTTAGTTTTATTATTTCTTTTACAATTTTATTTTTTGAGTTTTTATTTTTAATCTTTATTATTAAGTGTTTTAATAGTTTTATTTTTCATACATTTTTTTTATGTAATTGGTTGATAGACTGCATATAGTGTGAGAATTGCACGCGAAACAAGTCTCACACCTGCAAACAATTATTGAGTGGTTGAAAAAAACAAGTCTCGCTTGGAAAACAAGTATTAGTTGTCATTTAATGGTAGATCAGTCTTTAATGGTAAATTAGTGGTAAGAGCTTCCAAAATATTGGATGAAAGTCTCCAAAATCTCACTTATCATGTAAAAGCTAGATAAATATTTATTTTCAATTGGGTGGGAACATTCTATTTCTATTTGGAGTGTTTTTGGTCAATTTGATGCAAATTTTTTGTTTCATTTGCATTTATTTATGTTTTAAATTTGCATGCAAATATTTAAAAATTAGTTAATATCTTATTTTTTAATGAAAAAATCTTGATATGTCTAAGTTTATTTCATTCCATTATTTAACACTTATTATTATTAATTGTTTAAACATACTCTCTAACATTTTAACATCTATATAATTTTGCATCGACCTAATCCTTGAACCTCCTTAAGATAAAGTGTTAGTTGTAAGGATGAAAAATGATTATTCTTAATTATCTCAATAGTTCTATTTTTTATATAATAATTATAAGGATGAAAAATTATTCATTTATCTTTATATAAAATTGTGGTTTTAATTTTATTTTTAATTATTTCTTAATAGTTTTATTAAATAAATTTTAACAATTTTATTTTTTTATATAATTGTAAGGATGGAAAATTATTCATCTTTATATTAAATTTTGGCTTTATTTTTATTTTTAATTATTTCTTAAAAGTTCCAATTTTTCATTTTATCTTTATTTTTAATTAATTTAATAGTTTTATTATATATATATATATGTAGTGCGTCTGTTTTAGCGTGACTGGCAATGCCGGCGCGACACGCCCTCCAGTATCACGGGGGTGGGGGAGACTAGACCTCGTGACCAACCTCCTGCAAGAGGAAAGATTTAGCCAACCGAGCTAGTCCCCCAACCCCTATATATTTTTTTATATGTGTAAAGAGGAAAAATGATTTAAAAATAAATAAAATTATTTCAACAGTCTATTTTTTTATATAATTGTAAGGATCAAAATTGATTCATTTATCGTTATTATATAATTATAAGGGTGGGCAACGTATTATGGGGATAACTTTATCTTTAATTTAGTGTTTTTTTTAACAATGCTTTCTTACACATGCATGATGACAAATGTCATTTTTTAATGTAAAGTCAGACACATTTACATAGATTTTACCTCACTTTTATGTATATGAGATCTTATGTTTATTCTTCACTTTATGTTTTTATACATTTGATCTATCTTTCTAATTATCCATAATAATATATGCATTGATTCTTAAACTCTATGTTTATCATGATCTATTCCATCTATTTTATCCTGGGTCAAGTCCACAATCATGGGGTGATCCTCATAAGTATGAACTCAACTTGCCTAAATTCAAATTGGCCTATTGTCCCCTTTGCCTTTCTCACCTAAAGTTGTGTGTGTGTGGATGCTTATGTAAATTATTATGTACTAGTATAAAAGGATTTGTTTCCATTCATTTCAAACAACACAGACATTCAATTATCTCTCATTCTAGGAGGATTTAGAAGGTGGATGAATAATAATGCATTTGGAATTTGTGCTTAAAAAAGGAGTGACAAGTCTAATTTCTAAGAAAATTATCTATTGTAATTCATTAAATTAACATCCTTAATTGGCTTGACATAACAAAAAAAATGAGATTCCAGCAATTTGGAGATTTATTTCAAGAGATAAATGGTTAAAAAGGAAAATTAGAACAATAAAGCAATATATATGAAAAAGAAGTTTCAAACAAATTTGCAAAAGGTTTCTTAAATGTAAAATATATATGATTTTTTTGTTAATATGTCTATTTTCTTGTTGGAAAATAAAATTAAACAATTTTAAAATATGATTATGATGTGCATTATTTCATCATGCATTTATTTATCTATTGAACATGTATTTCCATGTGATAACCTCTTTTCTTTCATTTTTTTATGATCTTGTTGTGTTGATAGATTTTGTGCCATATGTGTTGCTATTATGTTATGGTGATATAATCTTCGTTTATTTGATTTTTTTCGCTTATACCTTTAAGGCAAAACCGCAGTAGGATTCATCAAATAGAACATTTTGCGGTGTCGTCCAGCCACTATGCAATTTTCTGTTAATTCAATCACTTAGGTTGCTGTCCAACAGAATATAACTGTTAACATTTTTGAGAAACTGCCTGGTTTCAATCAGCTTCTTGACAAAACCAGAGTAGGATTCATGGAATAGCACATTTTATAGTATTATCCAATCATTACCCATTTTCTGTTGACTCAATCACTTACTCTCTAAAAGAAAATCGCTGTTAACTTTTAAAGAGAGAGTGCCTGGTATCAACCAGCTTCTTTATAGCCCTTACCTGGCAATTGCTGACTGCCATGCTTAGCAAGAAAAGAAAATGCAATTGCTTGTTTCAATTGACGTCACCAATAATCCCTACAAGAACAAATTCCGCCTTTAAAATGATGGAAACGGGTTGTATCCCTCACAATAATTTCTCGCCCAACAATTTTAGAGATAAATTTAGTAGCGTTATGACAATCTCCACAAGCTCGAAGATTCTTGGTTACTCTGATAACTGTTCCTGGGGGTGTATTAATAAGCCCAAAGGCAATGGCAAGCTTATCACTGTGTCGACAAAGGATGGATTCCTTCTCTTCCTCTTCCAGATCATGCAGCACAAAGTTTCTATTAGGGACATATCCTTCTCTCATCATCTGCCTGGCCAAATCCTCCAGTGTTGCATGTATAAGCTCAAACTGGGTATGTGATTTGTCTCCCATACGGAATGCATGAACCCTATTGCCAGCCTCAATCCAGCTACATCCTGGATCTTTTCTCAATCCAATGTCTTTCATTAATGATCTCAACTTTGCTACATCATCCCACCTACCAACCCCAGCATAGATGTTTGAGAGCAGGATGTAAAACCCAACATTATCAGGCTCCATCTTAAAAAGGCGTTCTGCCATACGTTCTCCTGGCTCTACATTGTTGTAAATTCGACAGGCACTAAGCAAGGCACCCAACACACGAGCATCAGGTTCAAGTGGCATCCCCTTGATAAACTCGGAAGCCTTCTCCAGCAGGCCCGCTCGTCCAAGAAGATCAACCATGCATGCATAGTGCTCCAATCTTGGTGTGATTCTGTAATTATAAATCATTTGATCAAAGTAATGCAGGCCCTCATCAACTAGCCATGTATGACTACATGAAGATAGAACAGCAACAAACGTGACATGGTCTGGCTTGACACCAGACTTTTTAAAGAGAAAGAGCTTCCTCACCATCCCCGTGCATGCCGTAGCCGGCAACCATAGAAGTCCATGAAACCAAATTTCTCTGAGGCATCTTGTCAGAAACTTGGCGCCCAGCATTTAAATTCTCACATTTAACATACATATCTATAAGGGCACCTGAAACAAAAATATCTGAATCTAAACCATCTTCCATCATAGATTTATGTATCTCCTTGCCCTGCTGCAGAGCTGCCAACTGTCCATAGGCTGGTAAAATGTTTGCATATGTAACAGAATCTGGTCTAACACTAGTTCTGCGCATTTTGTGAAAAAGCATCAATGCATCCTCGCTACGACCATGCGTCGTATATCCTGCAATCACCACATTCCATGAAACAACATTTTTGTCTGACATTTTTTCAAACACTTTGCGTGCAACTAAACTATGAAATTGATTGAATAAGATTGCAAAAAAACAAGCGATGTTTGAAAACACATTATGTAATGCAACAATGAACTAGGAATGAATGCAAAACTTAACAGAAATGAATGAAACTTCAAGCATGCACCTGGAATATCGAAGAAGACTAGAAATGACATACCCACTGATCATTGCATGCACCTGGAATGAATGAAACACTTTCAAAGCCTCCTCGTAACGCCTGTTGTATACATACCCAATGATCATTGCATTGCAAGAAACCGAATTCCTCTCTCGCATATTTTCAAACAGTTTCCTCGCAATCTCTATACTTCCCCATTAGCATACATATCCACAAGAGCACTGGCCACAAACACATTGAGCTCAAGCCGGCCTCTGATCAAGTGCTCAAGAAGTGTTTTCCCCTGCTCCAAATCAGCAAGGCGAGCACACGCAGAAATCAGAATTGCAAAAGTAGCCGAACCGGCTTCCAAACCCGAAGCTTCCATTTCCCTATAAAGTCTTAAAGCTTCTTCCAATTGCCCACTCTAGGCATAACAAGCAATCATAGTGTTCCATGCTACCACATCTCTGTCAGACATATTGTCAAACAGTTTCCTTGCATTTCTCATACTCCTGCATTTTGCATACATGCCCACAAGAGCAATCGTGACAAAAACATTCGATTCAAGCCCACATTTAATTACGTAATTATGAACCTTCTCCCCACCCTGCACATCTGCTAAACTTCCACAGGCTTTGAGAACGCTGGGAAAGGTGTATTTATCAGGTTTATTGCATGTTTTCTGCAATCTATTAAAAAAAGCTAATCACTTGTTCATGAAGCCCGTGTCTGGCATAACCTATGATCAATCCATTCCATTCGAAAATATTTGGGTTGTCCAGTTTCTCAAAGACTTGGCGGGCATTGCTGATATTCCCGCATGCAAGATAGTTAAGGAAAAGCTTAGAATATAATAAAATTTTCTGATCATGTGCAGCAACTGCCGCCATATTATAATGATTGCAAAACCCTTTTTACCTAAAGGTGAACACGTGCAATTCTACTGATATATAACGGAAAGGGAATTGTGACAATTTGTATAACTCCCTGAGTTACTACCCAGATTTGATCAATGATTTGGAGTATTCCTTGGGTTTCCTGGATGAAGAATAACCGAAACTACGCAGTTGAAACCCAATAAATCAGGTTTGCATCCACTTATATGAAAACCTGGATAAAATATAATAAATGCATTTGAACCCTGAGCTTCACAAGCTCATAATCAAAAAATTATGTATGCTGCATTCTAATTGCTTGCCGCCCAGATATAACTATTTTTACACTTAGTAGTCAATAATCTCACAGACCAGTACCCCTGATGTGGCAGGTTTGTGGAACTTGAAATCAATACTTGATCACTAAAACATTCAATTACATATAGAGTGGCGACTCGGGACGTAGGCAGACAAAAAGTAGGATGAAAACCTTCGATAATCAAATTAGATGTAATACTAGCAATCACACCTTGGTGTGCAATGGGTACACGAAGAGGTGTGGAAGGTAAATTAGGAAAAAAAATGGGCTATTATTTGTATATATTTGTGTAGTACATGAGCAATTGACAAGCTATTTAAGAAATTATGTTGTTTATGCAACAAAGGTCTGAATGGAGAAGTGATAGCTTCAAATCAACTATGCATCCACTTATAGGGATCCAAATAGGACAAAACAAAACCTTTGGATCATGAAGGCTATTAGGCTCCATTACCAACAAGCTTGTGTTATGTTCACAATAGGGAGAGAGTGGGAGATAGGGATAGAAAGAGGGAGAGATAGAGGTAAGGAGACAGAGATATAGGATAGATATAAGAGGAAGATAGAGATGGAGATGGCTATGGATATGGAGATGGAGATGGAGATGGAGATGGAGATGGAGGAGAGAGATATAGAGAGAAGGCAAGGGAGAAATATAGGGGTAGAGAGAGATGGAGAGATAACAAGATATAGATAGAAAAAGAGATGCAAGAAGAAAGATGGAGAGATAGAGATAGTGAGGCAAAGAGGCATAGATATAGAGGTCTAGGAAGATGGAGAGGGAGAGAGATAGAGGGAGATGTGTAGAGATAGAGGGGGAGAGAGGAAGGTAGAGGTAGAAATAAAGATAAAGGAAGAGAGAGGAAGATATAGGTAGAAATGAGGATAGAGGGAGAGAGATAGAGAGATAGAGGGAGAGGGGGAGATAAATATAGAGAGAGATGGAGAGGTATAAATGGAGAGATAGAGTGATAAAGAGAGAGAGAGATATATATAAGGAGATATAGAGAGAGGAGAGAGAGAAAGAGAGAGAGGGCGCTCAATATATAGAGAGAGTTAGAGAGGGAGATATATAGATAGAGGGAGATATAGAGAGATAGATAGGGATAGGGAAAGAGATAGAGAGATAGGGAGAGAGATAGGGAGAAAGAGGTAAAGAAAGATATGGATAAAAAGAGATAGAGAGAGGAGTGAGAGGGAGATAGAAAGATTAATAGAGTTAGAGATATAGAGCGGGATAGATGGAGTGAATAAGAGAAAGAGAGAGGGAGAAAGAGAAGGGGAGGAGAAGATAGGGGTGGATAGAAAGGGAGAGAGGGAGTGGTATAGATAGAGGGAGAGATAGAGAGATAGAGAGGGATAGGGAGAGAGATAAAGAGAGATAGGGAGGTAGAGAGGAGCAATAGAGAGATAGAGGTAAATAGAGAGATAGAGATATAGAGAAAGAGAGAGGTAGAGATAATGAGATATGCATAGAGAGGGGGAGAGGGAGATAGGGAGATGGAGATAAAGGGGGCAAGAGTGAGAGAAATAAGGTGAAGAAGACAAATAATAGAGAGAGAGGTATAAAGAAAAAGGGAGATAAAGATACAGAGGGGAAAAGATAAAGAGATAGGATATGGAGGGAGAAATAGGGAGTATGTGTGTATATGAGGGAGAGAGAGGTACAAAGTGAGAGTTAGAGAGGGAGATAGAGAGTGAGGGAGAGGGAGGGAGGGAGAGAAATGGATAGAAGAGATAGGAGTGGAGAGATATACAAGGGAGTGATAGTGATGCAGGAGCATCCAGTGGTGTGAGGGCAATCCTACATCACCCAAAAAAAAAGATTTTAATTTTCTGTTGGTTGTTTCTTAGATGTTTTGCATTTCTAGATACCCCTTTAGCTATTAAATATTCAAAGCCAAATTTGAGGCCCTTAGAGACTCCGGATGGACCTAAAAATTTGCAAAAATCCTAAAGTATTAGCCATAAGCCCTACTTTGTGCCACATCGTCTTTCAAGAGCTTTCCGAAAAGGTATTATTATTGAAAATCTGATGGTCGGATTAAAAGGTATGGCTTCCGAAAGTTGGTGCATTTTTATAAATGTACTAATTTTCAAATGTGAATTTCAAATTGTAATGTGGGCACCAAACCGCCAAAACTCAAGATAAGACCATTGCCATTATTAGTGAGCATTATTATTGGCCACAGTTATCATAAGATGTGAAGAAGTTTGTACATAGTTGCAAGGTATGTTAGATGGCTAAAGGAGTGAGCAAGAGTACTAGGTTGTATTAGCCCCTACCTATACCAAAGAGGCCGTGGGAGGATATAAGTATGGACTTTGTTCTTGGTATACCAAGGATACAAAGAGGGAATGATTCAGTATTTGTGGTAGTTGACAGGTTTTCAAAGATGGCACATTTCATCCCATGCCAGAAGACTCATGATGCAGTCCACATTGCTGACTTGTTCTTTATAGAGGTGGTGAGGCTACATGGTTTGCCAAAGAGTATAGTTTCACATCGTGACACAAAATTTGTTGGGTACTTTTGGAGGACCCTGTGGAAGAAGTTGAAAACAAAGTTGAAGTTCAGTTCTACACACCATCCACAAACTGATGGGCAGACTGAGGTTGTGAATAGAAGTCTAAGTCACCTATTGAGATGCTTGGTAGGAGATAAACCCAAGGGATGGGACTTGATCTTTCCCCAAGTAGAATTTTCTTACAACAATTCTATCAACAAAAGCACTAGTAGATCAGCATTCCAGATTGTGTATGAAGGCAGTCCCAGGACCACTCCAAAATTGACAAAGATGGACCAAGAGAAGAAGAGGAGTGCTGAACCTGAAGACTTTGCAGAGCACATCAAGAATATACATGAGAAGGTAAGAGAACATATTAACAAGATGAATATGCAGTATAAGGCTAAGGCAGATCAAAAGAGGAGGTATAAGGAGTTTCAGATTGGCGATGAAGTGATGGTCCACTTGAGGAAAGAAAGGTTTCCAGTAGGAACCTATAACACATTGAAGATGAAGAAGTCCAGTCCCCGTAAAATTTTGAAGAAGCATGATTTAGGGAACACATATGAGGTAGAGTTGTCGGATGGAGTCAACATTTCCCTTGTGTTCAACATTGAAGATTTGACAGAGTATCATGAAGGTGGCACAGAGAATGGTCCAACAATATAACAATGTAACATTCTCGAACCTACTTCAGAGAAGGAGGAGATTGAAGCAATCCTGGATAGCCATGTGGGAAGGAGTACCAGAAATAGGCAATATGAAGAATATTTGGTGAAGTGGAAAGGAAGGCCTATGGAAGATTCATCCTAGCTGTCTAAGGCAGAGGTTGACCATTTGGGTTTTCCTCAACCATCTGAGACGTGACAGGGTCACTTCTCAAATTAAACCCTAGGTGTCTGATGCAGGAGCATCTAGTGGTGTGAGGGAAATCCTACATCACCCAAAAAATAGAAAGATTTTAATTTTCTATTGGTTGTTTCTTAGATGTTTTGCATTTCTAGATACCCCTTTAGCTATTAAATAGTCAAAGCCAAATTTGAGGCCCTTAGAGGCTCTGGATGGGCCCAAAAATTTGTGAAAATCCCAAAGTATTGGACATAGGCCCTACTTTGCACCACATCGTCTTTTCGAGAGCTTTTCAAAAAGGTATTATCATTGAAAATCCGATGGTCAGATTAAAAGTTATGGCTTCCAGAAGTTGGTGCATTTTTAGAAATGTACTAATTTTTTAATGTGAATTCAAATGTGAATTTCAAATTGTAATGTGAGTGCCAAACTGCCAAAACTCAAATTAGAATGTATTGCGAAAGGGAAAAATACTGTAATTTCTATAATTTTCTGTAGCTTGCATGTATTGCAGAGCTTGGGGATTTTTGAACTTCTGCATGTAAGAATTTCCATTCTAAATAATAATAAAAGTTCTCTGGTTGTTGGCATCATTTTCTGTGTCTCGAGTTTGCTCCCTCGTCAGATAGGGAGAGAGATAGAGAGAGAGAGGGAGAGATAGGGATATAAACAAGGAGAGATAGCTATAACTTGGAAAGGATAGAAGAGGTGTGAAAGGTTAATTAGGGAAAAAATGGCCTTTTTTTTCCTAGATTTGTGTAGTAAATGAGGTCAATTGGTAGGCTATTTAGAAAATTATGTTGTTTGTGCATCAAAGAACTCAATGGAAAAGTGATAGTTTCAAATAAACTATGCATCCACCTACAAGGATCTTGGAAACACAATTGAAAGAAAACCTCTGAATTAGGAAGGTAATTATGCTCCATTACCAACAGGTTGATGTTATGTTTGCAATAGGGAGAGAGGGAGACATGGTGATAGAAAGAGAAAGATAGAGTGGGGAAGAATGAGAGGGGTGAGGAGACAAAGATAGTGGATAGAGATAGAGATGGAGATGGAGATGGAGATGGATATAGAGGAGAAGGATATGGGGAGGAGAGAGATATGTATGGGTATAGAGAGATGGAGATAGAACGAGATATAGATAGGGGGAGAGATGAAAGAAATTTGGAGAGATAGAGATAGATATAGAGGTCTAGGAAGAGAGAGAGAGAGAGAGAGATGGATGGATAGAGAGAGGGATAGATGTCTAGAGATAGAGGAGGAGAGAGGAGGATAGAGGTAGAGATGAAGATAAAGGGAGAGAGGAAGAGGGGGAGAAATACATAGAAAAATAGAGAGAGGTAGAGGGAGAGATAAAGATAGAGAGGGAGGGATAGAGAGGAAGAGATAGAGAGATATAGAGGAAGAGGGAGACAAAGAGATAAAGAGAGATATAAATTATGAGATAAAGTGATACTGAGATAGAGATACAAGAAGATATAGAGAGGGGGGGAGAGAGATAGAGAGGTAGATAGCAAGAAAGACTAATAGAGATAGAAAAAAATAGAGAGGGAGAGAGAAATAGAAGGGAGATAGAGAGAGGGAGAGAAATAGGGGGAGAGAAAGAGGGAGATAAATAGGGGGAGAGAAAGAGGGAGAGATAAAGATAAATGGGAAAAGAAAGAGAGATATAGAGATATATAGGAGTAGAAAAGGAGATAGGTATAGATAGAGAGATATATGGGGGGTACTGGGAGGGAGATATTAGGGGAGTTAGAGATCAAGGGAATAGAGAGAGGGAGAGAAAGGGAGAGAGATAGGTAGACAGGGGAGAGAAGAGAAGAGAGGACAGAGATGTGTAGAGGGAGAGTGAGAAGAGGGGGGAGATGGAGAGAGATAGGTAGAGGGAGAGAGAGGGGGGGGAGACATAGGTAGAGAGGGAGAGAAAGAAGGGGACAAATAGATCAATAAATATAAAGGGAGAGAGAGAGAGATAAGAAGAGGGGGGAGAGATAACTCAATATAGAGGATATAGATAAAGAAAGATAGAGGAAGATATGAGAAGAGAGAGAGAGAGAGAGAGAGAGATAAAGAGGTATGAAGATATAGGTAGAGAAATATATTTGTATAGATAGGGGGAGAAATAGCTCAATAGACAAAGATTGAGAGAGGAATGGATATATATGGACATAGAAAGAGATAGAGAGGGGTATGGAGAGATATAAGGAGATAGAGGTAGAGAGATATGGATATAAAGAGATAAAGAGATGAGCAAGAGGGATATAGAGAGAGTTAGAGAGGGGGAGGGAGAGATAGGGAGATATAGGTAGAGGGGAGACGAGTGAGAGAGAAAGAAGGTGAAAAAGACATTTAATAGATAGAGAGGTATAGAGAGAGGGAAAGATGGAGGGAGAGATGGAGTGAATAAGAGAGGTATGAAGATAGAGGTAGAGAAAGATATTTGTAGAGAGATAGGGGGAGAGATAGCTCAATAGAAAAACATGGAGAGAGGAATGGATGTAGATGGACATATAGAAAGACAAAGAGGGGTAGGGAGAGATATAGGGAGATAGAGGTAAAGAGATATGGATATAAAGAGATAAAGAGATGAGTGAGAGGGATATAGAGAGAGTTAGAGAGGGGGAGGGAGAGATAGGGAGATATAGGTAGAGGGGAGATGAGTGAGAGAGAAAGAAGGTGAAAAATACATTTAATAGACAAAGAGGTATAGAGAAAGGGAGAGATGGAGTGAATAAGAGCGAAGAGAGAAGTAAAGAGATATAGAAAGAGGGAGTGATAGGGAGAGAGGGAGAGATGGAGAGATGGAGAGAGAGAGAGGTAGAGATATAAAGAGGGAGAGATAGGAATAGAAAGGAGATTAGAGACATATAACCTAGGAAAGATAGAGAGAGAGAGAGATGGAAGGAGAGAGGACGAGGAAGAGGGATGGATAAAGATAGGAAAAGGGAGACAATGAGAGAGGGGGAGATGGAGCTTGATATAAATATAAAGATATCAAGGGTGATATATAGAGAGAAAGAGAGATTGGAGAGATTGAGTGAATAAGAGAGAGATCAAGATAATGAGATATAGGTAGACATGGAGAGGGAGAGATGGGAAGATAGAGATAGAGGGGGAAAGAGTGTGAGATAAAGGAGGTGATAGATAGAAGTAATAAAGAGAAAGGGAGAGATAGAGAGATAAAGAGATAAAGAGAGGGGGAGAGATAGAGAGACATAGATAGAGATAGGGAGAGATAAACGAGGAAGAGGGATGGATAAAGATAGGAAAAGGGAGACAATGAGAGAGGGGGAGATGGAGCTTGATATAAATATAAAGATATCAAGGGTGATATATAGAGAGAAAGAGAGATTGGAGAGATTGAGTGAATAAGAGAGAGATCAAGATAATGAGATATAGGTAGACATGGAGAGGGAGAGATGGGAAGATAGAGATAGAGGGGGAAAGAGTGTGAGATAAAGGAGGTGATAGATAGAAGTAATAAAGAGAAAGGGAGAGATAGAGAGATAAAGAGATAAAGAGAGGGGGAGAGATAGAGAGACATAGATAGAGATAGGGAGAGATAAACATGGAGTGTGTGTGTGTGTGTGTGTGTGTGTGTGTGTGTGTGACATGTGAGAGAGAGATATAAAGTTAGAGATGGGGAGGGAGAAACATGGAGTGTGTTTGTGTATGAGTGATAGAGAGGGAGATCAATAGAGAGATGGATATGAAGATGGAGATGAAAATGGAAGGAGAGAAAGAGATAGGGGTAGATTGTTACAAGTATGAGCAAGTTTGGTGGTGTTGTCATTAATGTTGTCATTGATGTCAAAACAGTTTAGTATGTTGTAAATTGTACACATGGTATAGTTGAGATGTTGTTGAGATGTTGTCAGTACATGGAGCTATCCTTATGATGTTGCACAAATGTGCTTAAATGATGAGTTTCCAAGTGCTTTTGAGATAATTAATAAACAATGAAGTCAAAGTTATGTATAGATTCAAAATGTGCTTTGGTATGTGCTCCACATTTTTTTTGTGTTGTTCCTATGCTTGTGCAGATTTGAAGGGTTGTTTTTGATGATCTGATGTTGATATCTCCTAATTTATAGCTGTTGGTTTGATGGTGTGTGAAAGTTGTGTTCACTAATGTGTGAATTGGTTTGGTAGAGTTACTTGTCTATGGACTGGGAGAAATGTTTGTGCTCCACAATCTTCCACTATTTTGTTTCAGATCTTGTGGATTTGGAATATATCTTGTAATGGTGTTCTTTGGGTTCTGGCAAAGCTGTTTGTGGTTTGGTGATCTAGAAGTTGAGTTTTAGAGTTGTTGTATGTGTTTGCACAGTCTGGATGGACTGATGGAAGATGTTTTGTGTTCAAAGGTTGTTACACTTGTTGTGGATGTATCTGAAGGAACCTGAGAAGTGTTCTCATGCATAATGAAGCGTTTTGTGTCGTCTACATGTTATCTTCTTTCTAGGAAGCATGTATTTCTCACCAAACTTCTTCCATAGTTTATGTGCACATGTCTCCTCATAGACATTGATTAAAACAAAGTTTTCCAAGCACAATCTGATTAGACCCTTGGCTTTAGGGTCCATAACATCATATTAATAAACTTGAGTAGGATTTGTAGGTCTTGAAATATTCTCATCAACAACATGCCACAAATCTCAACCTATCAACAAATCCTCCATCTTCAACTTTCACATTTCAAAATTATTTCAAAAAAAATTATCCACCTCTATTCTCCTCAATGAACTTGCCATTTGAAAAACTCCCACAACAAGATCATAAAGTGTCTTTTGCACAAGCTCCCACTCAAATCTAGATTAGTTTAAAAAACCCAACAACCCACAACTGAAACCAAAGGTAATCATGCTCTAATACCACTTCTAAGTTAGCTAAGGTAGTGGAACAACTTCCTACACTAATCTTGAGAGGAGGATAATGCAAAAATTTTACAGATCTTTAACAATTACAAAAACTTAAACAAAAATAAACATAAATATCATGCATACCACAACATAGTGATTTATGTGGGGAAAAACCTTTCTATTGAAAAACCCCACACTCCAAAATCTTCCCAATATATTATTTAGAAATCACAAAGATTACAATATACTTGTAGAGAAAGCTTCTCATAGGAGTATCACCAACCATAGATCTAAAGGAAACACGATTGCTATCAAACTCTCAGAATACATCACAATAGACATTTGTAATAAAATTCCCTCATAAAATAGGGCTTCCTTCTAGAGAAAGTCAAGCTAATAAAATATTGACAGTCATATCTAAGACCTAAGGATGAACAATCTAGATTTACAATAATAAAATATAAAAAAAGTCCTTTAAGGGGCATTGCCCCTAAACCCCCATAGGGCGCACTGCCCCTAGACCCCAATTGGGGGGATGACCCCCCTTGGATCCCTCATGGGGGGAGTCCCCTTGCACCCCCTGTCATCGTTGGATGAACAATACCGTATGTATCAACAATAACTTATGTAATTGTAAGGTTGAAACATATTTTCCCAATAGAAATATCACAAAGAAATTTGAATAGTAAAAGGGAAATGGGTCAAATACTAAATAAGATTATAAAATACCTATTGATCCATAGATACAAACCAATTTTATTGTTTTATGTCGACAGACACATTCACAAATGTATTGTTGGATGTCATCCATCATAGATCCCTTTAGAAGAGGAGTTGTGGTCTACACAACCTAAAATACAGTGAGAAAAAAGAAAGAAAGCTACACTACAAAATGGAAAACACCATTTATAATCGTTACTTGATGGGAACGTCCCCTTCCATGACCACAAACATGACATATCTCCTATTAGTTGACATGAAGTGTGGTGAAGGCAACACTAAGGAGCGACACAGGATGAACCAACATATGGTGGCAACAAAAAATGATGGGAAAATGAAAAGTTTATGGTGAAAAGTGATCAACTATTAGGATATTTATATTTTTTTTACTCATCGATAATTTATGATTAATTTATAGATCTAAATTGTATCCAATAATATATAATATATATTATACTTTTAGAATAATTTGTAAGGGGGGTCACTAGTACTACTTTTGGGATTTTGGTTTGGTTGAACATGATTTTGTAGTGTGGTGTTTTGGACATGTTTATGAGGTGATTTTGGTACATAGATATTGCTATTTTTTATTTGTGGACATATGTACAATAAGTCTACATGCTTAGACATTCATTGAGTTTGGATGATGTGGTATGCTCATTTGATAACAAATTTTTTGATTTTGCATATGTTCAATTGGCTAATATGGTATTGACCCTAAAAGTATTTGGCTAAATATGTAAAATTTGCAAGTTAGATAGCCTTAAATTTAATTGGTGGATTTTATAATGATAGAAAATTTTCATGTTTATATATACATATATTGCATTTTGATTTTAATTTCCAAAAGTACTAATGCTTGTGTGGAGATATTGTAGGTTAGTGAGTCAGGTCCATAAGTTATGGAGGAAAAGCTCATATGTTTAAAATATGTGAATTACTTACTTATTGTTTAAATGGGAAAGGGGCTTATGTTAAAAGTTGTTTGACTTTATTTGTAATTTATGAAAAGATTATGTCCTAATTTTTGTGTGATTTTTCAATTGAAGGAAGTTGAAAAGTTGTGGGTAGGTTATTTAAGAAGGGTTTTTCAATGAATTTCTCTAGCTCTCTTTCACTTTTTTATTGTTTTCCTTTTCCTTGGGAGTGATTGGGAGGGAAAAGTGGGTGTGAAGAGGTTGTTGTGTTCATTTGGCTAGAACAAAAAGTTTAGAAAGGGAGGAATCAAGACCTTCCTAGATTAGGGTTGATCCTAACTTGGATAGCCGAGGTAGGGCTATATGTATGCTTTTAATTACATTAAAAAGATTGAATGAATGTCAAGTGTATGCTCTTGTGTTGTCCTGTGGTGTAATTTTTCTTTCCCTATTGTTTTTTTGGGGTTTGAGGGTGTGAATAAGTAGAGGATCTTGCCTATGGGTTGAGAGCCTACTTCGTGTGGGGTTGAGGAGGGCACATAACCTCTCTTGGGGATGCGTAATAGAATGGAAGTATGTGGGGGTTGGAAGGGTGGAAGATGGTTGTGGTTGTGTGATGAAATTGGAGGTTGGGTGAAGGAGGATGTGTGGGAAGGCTTCGCTGGAAGGAAGTGTGGATTTGTGAGTTTTGATATTGCAATTGGAGATATAGTATAAAATTTGTTCCCCAAGAGGGAAGGGAATCGCCCTTCTCCCCCTTTGAAGAATCTGACATGGGTTCTTTGTGATAGTGCTCATGTTTAAATTATTGGTTTATTTTATTTTCTATTGTTCATATAGGATTGCCTCCTGCAGTTTTGGACTGCTCAGTTATTGTGTTATAGGTTGAGGTTTGTTGGGAATCTGGGAAAATAATGAATGCAAGAGGATATTTATATATAAATGTTTGTAAATGTTAATACTTCATGAATATTATCAGATATTCATAGTGTTAAATTTGAAATGGCCCCTGGTCATGAACAAAGGAACTCCTTGGGATTAATTGATGTTTGAAAGATAATTAGTTTTGAATTTGTAAGATATTTTTTTATTAATAATGATGTGCTCGTTAATATTGTATAAAAGAATTATTATTAAGCGTGAAAAATAAATATTTAATTGTCTTAGTTTGTTGAGTTTGAATAATGTGATTTAAGTACCATATAAATAAATGCATGTGAATACAAGCTCTAATAAATGTATCCCTACAAAGTTATATAAAAAAGGTATATATATATTTTTAAAATTGTTCGAAAAGAGTATATTGTATTTGATTTAAATTTCAATGCTTCTATGGGTATATTTCCAACTGTTGCATGTAGGTTTGCGATTTATTTGGATTACAAAGTAAATGGTTCTTTTGTAACATTAAAATATATATGTTTGATTGTGTTCATTAATATTCATCCCTAGCTAATGATTTACCTACTCAATATTGTCTCTTAAGAATTTTGGTTATTTAGTTATTTATTCTAGGGTGGGCATTACTTTTAATTGTTTAATTCATAATTTATTTGTGGATGTTTATAAGAATTGCATGTTTTTTTCATGTTTATTATAATTAGAGTTCAGGGTTTTCTCATAGTTCCCTACAAATGTGGGGTAGAGGGTTGATCCCTTTTGAGAGTTGATACCAGTGTATATGGGTAAGGGTACAGGCATATTACATTTATGGTTGCATCCATATAGACACTAATATAGGGGTGAGATTGTGGCCCCTTCAAATGATTCAAGTTCTGCAAACAATATTGCTTTACAATGTTGTGTGTTGGAGATTAGGTTTATGTCCAAGTGTAGAGCTCGAATTGGCTTTCACTTTGGGCTAAGCTGATGTCTGATATTCTCAAAGAACTTTCTTATTATTATGTACTATGTAATATAAACTATAACAAACACTTGATAGATTTTCAGGATTTGATGTATTTTATAGATTTTCTGCATTTAAATAAAGGACAGATCTTTCATTTTCAATCTAAGTTTGGATCTTCCATGACTTTATATTTTCAGTTATCTATTTGCTATGGAAGTAGTTAATGTTTTAGGCTATAGCATTCCTATCCTTGAAGCTAAGATTCCCTTTAGGAAGGATCTTGACTTGCATAGATAATTTGTTTAGGGTTCATTGTGTGCTTGAACTTGGTTTCACTATCTTGATTTTCATTTATTAGTATGTTTGAAGTAGTTAAAGTTTATTTCTTTCCAACAAAGATGTTTCCTGCAACAACTTCTTGTACCTGTGTAAAAAAAAATTCCTTTGCAATATAAAAATTGACCCTTTTAGCTAGCACAATGGTTGCCCCATTTGCAACATAAACATTTCCTGGTCTTTGTACCAATACTTTATGTAAGCGGTAGAAGGGGGAAAACAATCTAAACTATACATCTACGCTTCTAAATAAGATAATTGCATCTAAAACTTAATGAATTTAAACTAATTTAAACTAAGAAGCTTCAGAAATCTATCCTATTGCTCTCTAACTCTAAAGATTTCTCTAATTTACTTAGCTCTCAGATTTGTAAGCTAATTAAACTATTAAAATGACACTTAGAGAATGAGAAATGAACTATTCTACTCTAATATGATCTAAATGTGCAAATTCTATTCTAATGGCAGCCATGACTGCAAATGTTGGATGCTTCATTGTTTGTTGGATGGATGCTGAATGAATGCTTCAATGTTGGATGATTTGGATGCTTGAATGCTTTGGAAACCTACAGAGTAAGATTGCATTAGTTGGGATCCTTTTCTTGTAGCCCAAGAGCTGTATTTATAGCTTTCACGGCAGCACAAATGCACAGGAAACCGGGATGAGGGGCTGTGATTTTCTCTAGAGAATCCAAAGGCATGGGATGAGAAGAAGGAGCTGATCATGGAGAATGGTTTCTCCCCATGAAAACACCAGGCAAGATAAGAGGGAAGGTGGGTGGAAGGTTGTTGAGAGAATTTCTTGTAGGTTTGTCCCTGAAGCTTTTCCCGTGAATGGCAGTGCCATTAATTTGAATTTTGAGAAATAAATTTTATTGGTGAGTGAATAGTGCAAAATTTATGCATAAATTTCAATATTTTTAATTTATTTAAATTTAGCAAAAGGAGGAATAAATAATTTAATAAATCAAACTATAGGGTTTGTTTTATTAAATTAAAAGGAGAATGATAATTAAATAAAAGATTTTTAAAATCTTTATTTAATTAAGAAGAAATGTGATTTTAAATAACACAAATTATTTAAATTGTGTATTTAATTTTAAGATAGAAGTAATAATGATAATAATTAAATAAAACAAAGTTTTTAATTTTGTTTATTTAATTAAGAGAGAAATATATGAAAATGATAATAATTAAATAAAACAAAGTTTTTGATTTTGTTTATTTAATTAGGAGAGAAAAATAGAAGAATTAATAAATGAACTTAATATAAATAAATATTTCTATTTATTTACTAAGTAGAAGAATTTAAGAATAATTAATCAAATAAGTTGTATTCAATTAATTAGATTCTCCAGACCATTTTTAGGTGTCTACATTTTGCCCCTCTTTGAAGTGATGTGTTTACGCAGTGCTTCAAAGAATGATTTTACTTCAGCTGCCAGTATTGACGAAAGGTTTTTAAAGCGTGCCCCAGAATTGCCCCAGATGATGAATTTCAAAATGATAGTGATATATGCCCCCTCGAGAGATAAATTGATGAGTTTTGGATTTTTATGATTTTTCAAGAATTTTGAATTTTTATGATGGTTTGATGATGAATTGATGAAAAAATAATTTATCTCCCGACAAGATTGTCAAAAATGGCCTTGTGATTGATAAGAATTAATTCCTCAGAAGGAAAAAAATAAATAAATAAATAAATCCCATAAAATCCCCCAAAAATAGCCTATAAATGCTCCAAAGGTCATTTTCAAAAGTCATTTGTGCATTGACTTTGACAACCTTGAGATAGAGACCCTTAGAGTATTCAGAGCCTTAGGATGTCGATCCCCTACCACACCCACCGACTCGAGCATGTGCGCCGTTACCAGCGTCTGGCCGATTATGGTCCTCCGGTATGTACCCCAACTCATCCTCGTAATTCGTGCCCATATTTTTGATGTGTTTTTGCACGTTTATTGAGTTTTAGCGTGCGGTGAATGCGGTGTAGTGTGTCTGTGCTCTGTTGTAGCGCATCATAGTTATAGCGCGTCCGGTCAATAGCGTAGCGCGTCTGGTAAGTTTTGCAGCGCGTTAGAAGTTTTAGCGCACAAGGTCAGTTTTGCAGCGCGTCAGTGAAATTTTGTAGCGCGCCAGAAATTTTAGCGCGCAGGGTCAGATCTGTAGTGCGCCCGGTGAATTTTGTAGCGCGCCAGAATTTTTAGCGCATTAGGTTGATTTTGTAGCGCTTTTGGTATAGATTGATGTAATCATTGTGCGTTTTGATTTTCGTCGATTTGTTTTTGATTCCATCTATTTTAGTTTGATCTTGACTAAAATATATGGGAAACGATCTCATGATGAGCGAGATCTATTGAGTGATAATAATTACCCTCATGATAGGCGAGGAATAATTATGCATTCTGAATGATTGAACCCAATTGATAGATGAGGGTTCCTTGATGTTTTGATAGGTTGATCGAAAAAAACACAATTCTTGAAAATTTGATGATCTTTTGATATTCTGATTAAAATGTTTTGTTTTGCATGAGTACAGGAGCAGTTAGATGTTATCCAGGTGCGAGAGAAGTTCCCCTAGCCCTTTGATATGATACTGAGACTGTCACCTGATGAGAGACAGCATATTGCTACTTGTGGTTTGGCGACTTTACTTGACATGCCCCATATTAGACTCAATAGGGGTCTATTGACAGCTTTGGCAGAGCGGTGACATAGTGACCACAACACCTTTCACTTACCTACTGGGGAGATGACTGTGACGCCAGAGGATGTATGGTGTATTCTTCGTATTCCCTTTTTTGGAGAGATTGTGGTTCATGATTCAGAGGAGGTTGGTGGTGTAGAGGCCATGCAGAGAGTCTTTTAGGATCCCCACATTGCAGGAGAGTTGATCCCATGGATAGATATATATGAGGCTTATGCTCTGCTCCCTTCAGTGTTGGCCGGATTTATTGGTGGATTCCTTTGTCCTGATAAGAGGTCAAAGGGTCTATCGCTTGGATGGGGTCGGGTGTTAGAGGGTCTTGTGGTCCATAGGATGAGATATGCTTGGGGCATGTGCATGCTTGCCCAGTTATATCATGATTTGCATTGGATTGTTTAGCTCGGCGGCAGTAGTTTATCGGCAGGGGCTACCCTTCTCCAGGGATGGGCATGGGAGCATAGTGCTGTTACACGTCCTGTACCAGTGTTGGCCAGACCAGCGACGAGGCCATATGTATTTCGATATAGAGGTAGGCCTACCCAGCATATGATGGGTAAGCTTGAGTATTGGAGGTGGATTGTTGATGATATAGAGGCAGTGACCTGGCATCCGTACTTAGATTGTGATGCCTGGGACGATGATGATATTGAGTTGGGGTTCTTGTCTGATTCGATGTATTTGATCGGGAAGAGCCCCAGGGTCTTGGAGCGATTTCTGTTTCGTCGTGTGTATAGGCAGTATGGCATTGTGCAGTGCATGCCATTGGGTGTAGCACATTATGGCCGACATCGGATAGATGTTCCTGATTGGGGTCCCAGCTTGCCTTACGGGGCACTTGTTGAGGGTTACCGTGCTTTACAGCCATCAGCATGGGATGTTCGGTGGGATATTGTCGAGGTGCCCATTACTCTTGAGTACGGAGAGTATCTGGCTCTACACCCTCCTCCACAGATCACTATTCCAGATGAGCCAGCACCTGTACCAGTGGCAGCACCAGCAGTAGCACCAGCAGGGGGTGTTCAGGTTGGTCAGCGACAGGGGAGAGAGGAGGATGTTGATGTGGATGTGGAGAGAAGCTCGAAGACCAATAGTGATGAGAGCTCTGATAGCAGTGATGATAGCAGTGCTGATGATGGTGGAGATGGGGGGAGATCGAGTGTAGCAGGTACATCAGAGCCATCCTCTAGTGCGCCTCGTAAGAGGCAGGCTGTTACTTCCACATCGGCAGATCCATCAGAGGTCATGGGTTTACAGGTGCAGGTGCAGACATTGTAGGGACAGCTAGCACAGGTGCAGGGGTTATTAGCACAGACGCAGGCTCAGACACAGGCACAGCTAGCTACTGCCCAGACTCAGATTACATCTCTTATTAGTGAGAGAGATGGGGCCCTACAGGCAGCGGCGACCACACAGGCTCAGTTGACAGGTTTACGAGCACAGTTGTCCACTGCCCAGGCATAGATCACAGCCTTGACTGCAGAGCGAGATACCATTAGACAGACAGCAGAGACAGCACAGGCGACTGCAGAGAGGTTGCAGAGAGTGGCAGATGGGACTTCTGTGGTGGATTATATGTGAGAGGCCATGCGGGCAGGTGCTGAGATTGAGTATTACCGGAGCCGTTATCATGAGCTTTGCCCCCCAGAGCAAAGAGTTAGTTATGCTCAGTCTCGCTCAGAGAGGACTCGGTCGAGGATAGTGAGCAGAGGTGTGACACAGCCTCTTCTGAGAGGTCCGAGAGATCCTAGGACGTCTGGTGGTGGTACCGATACTAGTGCGAGACCTGCTCCTTCTGGTGGGAGTACTACTTGATATTAGTTGTGTACTACTTGAGAGATATGTACAGCCATTTTTGACTCGATGTTATTTTCATTCTTTTCAAACTTCATTGTATACTTGACACTTGATGAGATATATATGTGCAGCGGTTCGATTGTTTTATGATATGTGTTTACATGATTTATGTGATGGATGCATTGATTTTATGATGTATTGATGTGATGGATGCATTGATTTTATGATTTATTGATGTGATGGATGTATTGATCTTATGATATGAAATGGTATTGATGATGTATTTCTTTTCTTAATGAGATGTAATGTATGATAGATAAAATGTGATGTTTAATGAATGACGTATGAAAATGTAAATGAGTGTTGGATAAATGAAATGTAATGATGTATGTAAATTTAAATGGATGATGGATGAATGTAAATGTGAATGAAATGTTATGATGTATGATAGATGAGATGTAAATGTGAATGAAATGTAATGATGTATGATAGATGAGATGTAAATGTAAATGATGTATGATGAAAATGTAATGTAATATTTATGAGATGAGATGTAAAATGAAATGTGATAAATGAATATGTGATATGTGATAAATGAATGAATGATGAGATGTTTATATAAATGAATGAATTGCAAATAGATGATATATGAATGATATGTAAATGAAATGATGTATGGATATGTAAATGAAATGTAATGAAATGGAAATGAATAATGAGATGTAAATTGAATGATATATGAAAAAATTGCAAATGTAATGATAGATGAGTAGATAATGTTTAATGAATGATGAGATGTTTATATAAATGAACGAATTGCAAATAGATGATATATGAATGATATGTAAATGAAATGATGTATGGATATGTAAATAAAATGTAATGAAATGGAAATGAATGATGAGATGTTTATATAAATGAATGAATTGCAAATAGATGATATATGAATGATATGTAAATGAAATGATGTATGGATATGTAAATAAAATGTAATGAAATGGAAATGAATGATGAGATGTAAATATAAATGAATGAATTGCAAATAGATGATATATGAATGATATGTAACTGAAATGATGCATGGATGTATCTAATGAAATGTAAATGAATGATGTAACATAATGTGTACATGATGTCATGAAATGAGATGTTTATTGTGAATTTATGATGAGATGAAGAAATGATCCTATATGCATGCTGTTTATGAGAATTGCATGTGTCAAGTGTACTCAGTCTTTAATAAGAAAAGATAACATCGTTTGTGAATGAATCATTGTAACTTGTGCCACCAGTACTCTGCAGATGTATTATTATGAATGAAATCTATGTTAATCATGCAAATGTCTATTTTATCCATGCAAACCTAAGTGTCATTTCAATAATCATTTTATTCTGCTTTGTATCATCACTGAGCTTTATTTTAAAATGTTGAAAGCGAATACAAGCATCAATGATATGAGATAGACCAATGATGACCTGAGTATTTCTTTCATGATTTTTGATATTGCAAGAGAACACAAGCATCATGGTATGAGATAGACCAATGATGACCTGAGTATTTCTTGCGTAATTTTTGATATTGCAAGCGAACACAAGCATCATGGTATGAGATAGACCAATGATGACCTGAGTATTTCTTGCGTAAACAAACAAGAATTAATCATTTTCTTAAGTGAATTGGAATTTCATCCATGATACTTGGTAGAGCACTTCCCGCGATAATTCACAAAATAATAATGACTAACTCATAAAACAACAAACAAAGAAAAGGTATCATTCTTCTTCCTTACTTCTCTAGTTCAATACATCATTGAGTAGCTCCAAAGAAATGATAATCAAATGATAAAATGAAAAGCACAACAATTCAAATTCTACTTAATGTATTTTCAAATCATTATTCAGATTAGATCATCAGTGTTGAGATGTGTGTGCTGATGTGTGCATGATATTCCCAAACGTTTTGACCAAATGATGTGACCTAAAAGACCTATCCTAGGGGTCTCGGGGACTAATCAAAGATTAGTCTTGCCTATGTTATACACGCAGAGACCACGTAGTTCGACTGACACAGACTCCACTTTTGACTAATGTAGACTCTATTTTTGTGTTTTTGATTTTCTGATGTTTTTGGGTTTTGATGGATTTTCTGGTGTTTTTGGATTTTGATTTTCTGATGTTTTTGGATTTTGGATTTTCTGATGTTTTTGGATTTTGAAATTTCTGATGTTTTTGGATTTTGGATTTTCTAATGTTTTGGATTTTGGATTTTTGGATTTTAGAATTTTCGATGTTTTGGATTTTGGATTTTCGATGTTTTTGGATTTTTGAATATTTTGATGTTTTGGATTTTTGGATTTTTACGATGTTTTGGATTTTGAATTTTTACGATGTTTTTGGATTTTGGATTTTTCGATGTTTTGGATTTTGGATGGATTTTGAATATTGATGTTTTTGGATTTTGGATTTTACGATGTTTTTGGATTTTGATGGATTGCCACTTGATGTTGTCATGTTTGACTGCCCTTCCATGCAAGCTGAAAGTCTACTTGTACTAGATAACACTAGGATGTTGCCCCCAAGCTAGGGTAAAACATGGTATCCCTGCTATGATATGGATAGTGATAATCTCAACTGATAGACGAAATGATATGAAAGGAAACAATCGTAACAACACTGTACCCAATAGATAGGAGTTTGGTGAAAATCACAAGTAACGCCTGTTTGCTAGGTTTTCATCACTTGTTTTTATTGTGTCCTCTTTCATTTTCTTTTGTATATATATATATATACTATTTTTAATTTTTGTATTTTTTCTCTTTTCTGTCATCATGACACCTGTTTGCCAGGTTTTCATCAAGACAACTGTATTGACCGTGCACTAGATATCCTCAAGTGTAGAATCGCCGGAGATGAATGTTGTTCATGGGCTCCTCCAACATGTCTCCCTCTGGTGTAGATAGTCGATATGCTCCTGATCCATAGACTGATATGATGACATAAGGTCCTATCCAGTTAGGTTCAAACTTTCCCTTCTTTTCTCTGTCTGCTTGATTTCTAGGGTTTTCCCGTAGGACCAAGTCTCCAATCTGGAAGACTCTAGGCTTAACCCTATGATTATAGTTTCTAGACATCCTTTGTTGATAAGCTGTCAAATGATTGACAGCTTGTTGTCGACGTTCATCAAGTAGCTCTAATTCCTGAAGTCTAGAGACCCTATAATCCTCATCTGAAATGAGTCCCTTTAGTGAAACTCGAAGGGATGGAATTTCTACCTCAATAGGTAATATTGCCTCTGATCCATAAACAAGAGCATATGGTGTAGCTCCTGTTGGTGTTCTGATGCTAGTCCTGTAAGCCCAAAGAGCAGGGTTAAGCTGAACGTGCCAATCACGTCCCACTTCATTTACAGTCTTCTTGAGAATCTTTAGGATTGTTTTGTTTGAAGCTTCTGCCTGTCCATTACCTTGAGGGTAATATGGGGTTGAAAAGTGATGTTGGATGTGAAACTTTTCACACAGTTCTTGGACATCTTGGTTCTTGAAAGGCCTGCCATTATCTGTGATGATTGACTGGGGTATCCCATATCTACAAATGAGATAATTAAGTATGAAAGATGATATTTGCTTTCCAGTGATTGTGGTTAAGGGAACCGCCTCCACCCATTTTGTAAAATATTCGGTTGCTGTGATAATGAACTTGTGTCCATTAGATGAAGATGGGTGAATTTTCCCTACCAGGTCTAATCCCCACTGACATAAAGGCCATGTAGTTGCAAATGGATGTAGCTCCTGTGCTGGTGCATGTATAAGATTGCCATGGATCTGGCATTTTGAACATCTTTTGACAAACTGATAAGATTCTTGCTCCATGTGTGGCCAGTAATACCCCAAACGAAGGAGTTTCTTGGCTAAAGATAATCCACTTGAATGTGTACCACAAATTCCTTCATGGACCTCGTGTAAAGAGGAAGCGGATTCGTCATGTTCTAAACAACGTAAAAGAGTACCGTCTAGGCCTCGACGGTAAAGGGTGTCGGCAATAATGGTATGTTTGGTGGATTGGTGTATGAAGTTGCGCTTTTGGTTGCGAGAAAGATCTGGCAGTAAGATATTATCTTTCAGATAAGTATAAATGTCTCCATAAATGGAAGATTGGGTACTATCCAAAAGGCTTATGGTTTGGGATTTGGGATTTGCGTATGCAGGATTTGATACTTGTTCTACAATAAATCGATAATGATCTTGCGTTTTAGGAATTTGTAGAAGAGATGCTATTGTGGCCATGGCATCTGCTGCTTTGTTCTCTGATCTTGGTATCTTCTCAAATTTGATTTCTATGAAGTATTTTCTTAGGTCATCCACCATCCTCTTGTATAAAATCAGTGTGTCATCCTTAGTTTGGTAATCATTGTTGACTTGGTAGATGATTAATTGGGAGTCTCCATACACCTATAGTTCTATGATTTTCCATTCAATAGCCACTTTAATTCCAAGGATCAAAGCCTCATATTCTGCCACATTGTTAGTGCAACAGAAGGTAAGCTTGTATGATCGCGGGATTGTGTGCCCAAGAGGTGTGATAAATAGAATTCCTGCCCCTGATCCATGTTGTGTGTAGGATCCATCGAAGTAGAGTTGCCATGGTTGTGTTGTAACATTGAGGATATCTACATCGGGAAATTCCATGGTCATAGGATGACTGTCTGATAATGGAGCTTCTGCTAATTGATCGGTGATGACTTGTCCTTTGATAGCTCGCCTTTCAACATATTGAATATCAAACTCACTGAGGAGCATGACCCAGTTTGCCAACCTTCCTGTTAAAGCTGCTTTGCTTAGTAAATACTTGAGAGGATCAATTTTTGCAATGAGCTTGATAGTGTGAGTGAGCATATAATGTCACAATTTTTGTGTTGCAAATATTACTGCTAAGCATGATTTTTCAATAAAGGTGTAGTTTACTTCATGTCCATTGAGTGTCCTGCTGATATAGTATATAGCCTGTTCTTTTCCTTCTTTATCCTCTTGTGCTAGCAAGGCTCCTAAAGAAATATCTGTTGTTGCGATATATAGCAACAATGGCTTGTCTTCACTGGGTGGTACCAAGATTGGTGGTGTCATCAGATAATGCTTGATTTGATTGAAAGTACTCTCACAATGTTCATCCCATTTAAAAGGCACACTTTTATGCAAAAGATGGTTGAATGGATGACACCGATCTGCTAGTTGAGAGATGAATCTTCTGATGGACTGTAGTCGGCCTTGTAGAGATCTTAATGTACTAATATTCTTAGGAGGTGGAATTTCTATAATGGCTTGGACTTTTGCTGGATCTACTTCAATTCCCTTTGTAGAAACTATGTATCCTAGGAGTTTTGCTGATGTTATTCCAAAGGCACATTTCTTAGGATTCAATCTGACTTTGAATTTTTCCAACCTGTCAAATTTTTTGGCCAATATCTCTAGATGTCCTTCCCTGGTGTAAGAATTGGCTAAGATATCGTCTACATAGTCCTCCATGAAGGTGTGCATCATATCATGGAAGATTGTTGTCATAGCTCGCTGGTATGTAGCTCCTGCATTCTTTAACACAAAAGGCATGACGTTCCAGCAAAAGGTGCCCCATGGACATGTAAATGCTGTCTTCTCTTGGTCTTCAAGAGCTATCTTGATTTGATTGTATCCTGAAAATCCATCCATGAGTGATAGCATTTGATGACCGGCTGTGAGATCTACAATCATGTCTATGTTTGGCAAAGGAAAATCATCCTTTGGACATGCCTTATTTAAATCCTGAAAATTAGTACATATTCTAATGGTGTTATCTGGCTTTGAAACAGGTACAATGTTGGATATCCATTCTACATAATCAATAGATCTGATGAATCCAGCATCTAGTAGTTTCTTCAAATCATTTTTTACTAATAATGCAACATGTGGATGCATTTTTCTCAGCTTTTGTTTTACTAGTTTAGTGCCAGCTGGTAAGGATAAGTGATGCATAATGAGATCTGTGTCCAAGCCTGGCATGTCAGAGTATGACCAAGCAAAATTGATGCATCGTTCTTCAAAGAATTTGATAAAATCTGGCTTTTCTGTATCTGTCATGGATGCGGCCAGGTGTAGTATTCTTGCTTTCTCTGCTGTGCCAATATTAATAGACTGTGTGGGTTCTATCAACACTGATGATCTTTCATGGTAATGTTGCGGGAGGATGTCAAACCTTCCATCCTTTGGTGCCTCAATGAGGTTTTCGCCATCGGATGCATTCTTTGTTTTTACTATTTTAGGATCAAATACTGCCATAGAATGGTTTTCACCATTAGATCCATTTTTTTCTTTCATATTTTTGCAACTGGAAGGCTTGGCATCCTCTTGCCTAAAAGCGTCATTAAAAGAAGTATTGGTAGAACAAGTATCAGATTCCTCACAGCAAAGGTAGTTAATAATGGAGGAATCATTGTCAAAAATAGGGAGAAATAGGATGTTGGGGTTCCCATTCGATAAGCTCGGGGTGTAGTAAAGGCAACGAATCATTAGATGGGTTGAGGTTAGCGATTGTGAAAGCTCGGACGGAAATGTCATCTAGGTTGTTTGTGGTTATGTCGAGGCCTACAAAGGTATTTTCTTCCACATCATTTATCTCAATCGATGTCCGTTCATCTTCACTTGAGTCATTGAAATTTTGTGTTTCATAGACATTAGGATTAAAGCTTGAGCTTTGACCCTCCTCGTGTTTGGGGGTATATTTTTTGATAATGTCAATCTGAATATCTTCATAGGAAACATCTAATAAGTTGTCCCACTCATACTCATTTGAATCCGTTTCAGAGTTATCTCTTATTTGAAGAATACGCTCCACAGTTTTATTGGTGATTTCTGCTTTTGCTTTTTCTGTGTATCCAGTTTTGCCATTCTCCTGAATTGTGAGGACTTGGATTGGTTCTGTCACACTTTGTTTCCCTCGATCAAGAGATCCTTGTTCTGCTACATATCCTAGTCCTGTTTTATCCTTATGTTGGAGCGTAAGAGGCTGGATTGGTTTTGTTATGCCTTGTTTCCTTAACCCGAGAGGTCCCTGTCCTGAATATCCCATCTTCTCCAGAATAGTTTTTCCTTTCCCATACTGATTTGTCTCTATTATGTTACTTGTGGAAGCGGAAGCTTCCTCATCCTTATAAAGCCAATTTAGTATGGCCTTATCTTCTAATTCTTCATCTAAACTCCCAACTTTTATGAATCTGCGATCTAATGCTGTTGTAGATTATTTTGAATTGTGGGTTTTTGTAGATGGCTGTCCATACGTTTGTAAGGAGGGTAACATTTGTGATAGATGAAATGAGTGTCCAACACCATATTCACTTATTCCTTTGTCACTTATCTGTACTTCCTTGGTAAATTGATGTGAGAGTGGAGCCAATTGTTCTTCAACCTTTGAAGGGTTAGATTGTGCCACCCTTATCTCTTGTGATTTTTGTTGTTTTGGAAGCCACTTTGAAATGAATCTCTGATGTTGCTCACTATCTGATGTGCTAACTTCTTTTTTGTTAGGTATGAATGTATCCTGAGATGTCTTCAAGGTATGACAAGCTTGGGTGTCATTGTAGTCTGCTGTGATTGTTACCTCCTGTCCATTGATGGGAAATTTTAGGCATTGATGATAGGTAGAAGGTACTGCTTGCATATCATGTATCCAAGGGCGTCCCAACAGTATGTTGTATGTCAGTTCCCTATCTAAGACTTGGCAAACCACTTTTTGGACAATAGGTCCCAACTTGAATGGGTAATATGATCAATCCTTTAGAGGACCTTTCTTCTTCATCATATGCTTTGATTGTGATTTTTCTTCTTGTATCAATGGCTTCATCTGAGTATCCTAGTGCACGAATCAGCTTTAAGGTACAAATATTTAAACCAGCCCCTCCATCTATCAGGACACGTTTTACGCGATGTTTATGGATAAGGACTTCAATGTGAAGGGCGGAATTATGTGGATGGGTGAGTGATACATCATCATGTTCAGAAAATGAAAGAAAATGAGGTGCAGATAGATGTCTCACCATAGCTTGGAACTAACACACATCCAGATTGTTAGGTACCGTAGTTGATACAATAGCTTGTTCAAGAACCTCTTTGTGTGATGGAGAAATCTTCAAAAGTTCCAAGATTGATATTTGTGCCAGTATTTTCTGCAATTGATCGATGAGATTATATTGATTGGAGGGAGGATCCACTGATGGGGATGATATTGATGCTCCTTTCAATATAACTTTGGATTGTGCCCTTGTTGTGGCATTAACCGGTTGGTACTCTTGTTTTCCTTTGAGTGTGACTACATTGATTTGGTTTTCGGATTTGTCCATATGTTGTACCAAATTGGTAGATGTAATGTCGTTGTTTTGATTGATTTGGTTGCATAACTCTTCATCCTCCTTGACAGCGGACAAACAAAGGATTGTTGTGTCATAAACATAGCCAACATTTTTACCTTTGGTGTTTGCGGAAGAAGATTCTCCCTTCTAATAATTAGGTAGAGGATTTTTGAATGTTGTATGATCTTTGTTTGTTTGAGGGCCCTCTACGAATACTTTCTTTTGATCTATGAGGTCTTGTACCGCATGTTTTAATTGCCAACAATTTTCAGTCATGTGGCCTTTATTTTGATGATAGTGACAATAATGTAAGTCATTCCACCATGATGGTTTGACTTGAGGGTCCTAATTTCTAGCCTCTTGTACTTGAATGAGTTTTTCATCTAAGAGCTCTTTGAGGACTGATTCCAATGATTTTCCTAATGGTGTGAATTTTCATTTATTGGAGGGTCGTTGGAATGATTGGGCTTTTGTTTCTCCACTGTTTTGATTATTTCCTTGATCACTACTTTGTTTGACATTAAAACCATTGTTTTGTTTGTTTGTAGTGGTTGGTGTCAAGGTGAATACTGGTTTAGGTGCATGTGTATCGATCATGGTATCAGTATTCTTGTTCTTTTACCAAAATCTTGGCTTTTTGTTGTTGTTAGAGGAATGGTTATTGTTTGAACCTTCAGTGAAATGTTTGATTGTTCCTCTTTTGATTAGAGCCTCTTCAATTTTGAGCCCCTTTTCGATAACTTGTTCAAATGTGGATGGACATTGCAAGTCCAATCTGTAATTCATGTCATCTACTAAGTTATCAATGAACATCTCTATCTTCTCCTCTTCAGGAATAGATCTAGGGTATTTAGCAAATAGCCTTCTCCATTGTTGGAGAAAGGAAAGAAATTTTTCACCCTTTGCTTGTTTGGTGTTGTAGAGTTCTTTTAAGGTTACCCCATGGTGGATGTTGAATGAGAAGTGTGTTATGAACCTATTGATTAGTTCCTCAAAGGATTGAATCCCAGGTTCCAGTTTAGAAAACCACTCCATGCAAGTATTCCCTAAGCTCCTTGGAAATAATCGTAGTAGGTAAGAATCCTTGTGTGCAAATTCTATGCTCATGGCTCGAAATTCTCGTACGTGATCAAATGGATCGGTTCTTCCATTATACTTGTTGTATGTTGGGTATTCACAATACCATGGAAATGGTATCATGTTAATGCTTGAGTCGAATGGATAAGGGAAAATGTCTTGCAATAAATATCTCTTTGTTGGCCCTTGTTGGATATTTTGGAATTGTAGTTGCAATTGTTGGATTTGTCTTGTCAAAGCATCTATTTGATTTGGATTTTCTATACTAGTTGATTGACATCAAAGTCTTTAGGAAGTTTAGCACCTTTGTCAGCTAATAGTAGAAGATACTTTTCCATGTCCTGCTCTAGCATCTTTTCCATAAATTTATGGAAATGAGGGTCTTGTTGAACTTTCTCGATTTCCTCTGCAGTTATTTCTTTCTCATGTGAGTTAATAAGAGGATCAGTGTTGCTACATCATCCCCAAGGGTTTTCTTCAGCCATGGCTGCTATTTTTTCATTTTCTTGTTCTTGTTGTTTTTGATATGCTGCTCGTGTGAAAATAGGCATACAAACGTTTAAAGTTTTACTCTAGACTTTGATCTTGGATTTGATTGGATAAGTCTCAAGGTTGTTGATTTAAAATCTGATTTAGTTTTATCTAGTTTCATGATGGAAGGATGATAAAATCCTTGATAGGGAAACTTTGATAGAAAATCTCAGATTTTGGTGATAATGACACTATGCAAGATGCTGCAAGATCTAGGTGTAGGGGTAAAGCTTTCCTTTTGTGTGACTTAAGTGTTCTGGATTGTGAAAAAAAAAAAAAAGTTCTGGACTGATGAAAACCTTGTTATCGATATGGGTAAACTGACAAAATGTCCTATTAACTCTCTATTTTTCTGACTTTATGGTGCGCTAAAACAGAGACTGGGCGCGCTAAAAATAGATACTAGGCGCGCTGAAACAGAGACCGTGCACGCTGAAACAGAGACCAGGCACGCTGAAACAAAGGCCAGATGTGCTAAAATAGAGACTGGGCGCGCTGAAGCAGAGACCAGACGTGCTAAAACAGAGACCAGACACGCTAAAACAGAGACCGGGCGCGCTGAAACAGAGGCCAGGAGTGCTGAAACAGAGACCAAGTGCGCTGAAACAGAGACCAGGCGCACTAAAATAGAGACCAGGAGCGCTGAAACAGAGACCAGGCACGCTAAAACAGAACCTTAAGGTGTTTAAGACAGAAAAAACTATCTTATTCTATGAAACTCACTTGGCCTGGTATCATACTAGATGGCTGGTTGTGGGATGTATTCTGGATGAATTCTCTGACTGTGATTGTGGTGTTGCCTAAGAGCTCTTCTTTGGAAATATGCTTGTGAATCTAAGGGAGCTACAGCGTAGTCGTCTGTATAACCTCTAGAGAAATCGTGATACCTATGAATAAAAGTCCTATGTTGGAGTAGAACTTTCCTGCTTTGATATAGAAATCGTTGTTTTCTTAGGAGTTTTTTGTATGCAAGTGTTTTCTTTGATTTTTGGATTCGTTTGGCAAGAGATTTCTTGACAAACTTGGTGGATACCCAATCTCGAATCATGAGAAATCCACAAGTGCTTTGATTTTAAGGATTTTTGTGATGATCTTATGTGAGTTTAATGATAGAAAACACAGCAATCAAGAATATAATGGTTGTCTTTTTAAATCCTAGAATCTAAACAAGTAGTGTATGTTCTTAAGAATCAATGATTCTTCTTGATTTTCACTGGTTTGATAACAAGATAAAACACTTCAGATAGACTCATTGCTAGAGATAAAAGGTCATCGTTATATACTCGAACAGCCCACAGCTTGGAATTGCGTCGACTCACACAGCCATGTCACCCCCTAGAGGGCGCCCGTGTTTTTGTCTTTTCCAGGTGTGTACTCAGAGTGACGGAAGTGGATACCGGATCCCCTGAGCAAACAGTCCTTGGCAATTATATGGTGAGTGCTTGAGGGTAGATTCTTCCCTGCCCCTGCACGAGTATTACAATGTTTGAAGCCCGACAAGCGTGCTTCTATTTCTAGGTTCTTAGATAGGGTTTCCGTTCGGAGCAGCAAATGGATAAACTCCCTCGAGAGACCTCCCAATCTTTAAAACAAAGATTTTGGGGATGGTTATCCTGCACACTTCCATTGAAAGAGGGTTTCCCCAAATTCACATAAATTTTTAAGTGGGTTGGAATACCATGGCTTTTGGCTGTCCCCACTCAGGTCGTTCCCGTAGGGTGAGTACTTTTTCCCACTACGGCAGGCCTGTCTAAAGGTTTTAAGAAAGCTTGAAATTGCATAAAGTAACGGTGAGTCTGGTATTCTGATGCACCTAGTTAAGGGGAGAGCATAAACCTATCACCCAAACACAGCAAAAAAATGTTGTTCTTTTTAAAACCCAAAAGACAAGTGATTTACTCTAATGGAGATATTGCTCCATGATAAGCATGATGTTCAATTTTTAAACTGCCAAAAGAAATGTGATGTTTCTATCCTAGGATTGGTGAATTTTAGTCCATTTCTATCCTATGATTGGTAAGTTTTAACCATTTCTATCCTAGGATTGGTAAATTTTAACTGTTTCTATCCTAGGATTGGTAAATTTTAACCAAACAAAAAAGACAGAAATAAAATCTAGCAGCGGACGCATCGGATCCAAATGAAAGAAATGATTTTAAAAATGAAAAGGTGGTGCGGTGGAACAGAAACCCGGCGCGCTGGAACTAGAACCCGGCATGCTAGAACAGTAACCGGGCGCGCTAGAACAGGAACCCGGCGCGCTGAAACAAACCCCCGACGCGCTGCAAAAATTCACGATCCCGCGAAAACTTTCACGCCGATTCCTGTACAAAACAATTTTCAAAATTTTAGTAAAATATGGGGTATTGCCCCACGGTGGGCACCAAATTGTAAGCAGTAGAAGGGGGAAAACAATCTAAACTATGCATCTACGCTTCTAAATAAGATAATTGCATCTAAAACTTAATGAATTTAAACTAATTTAAACTAATAAGCTTCATAAATCTATCCTATTGCTCTCTAACTCTAAAAATTTCTCTAATTTACTTAGCTCTCAGATTTGTAAGCTAATTAAACTATTAAAATGACACTTAGAGAATGAGAAATGAACTATTCTACTCTAATATGATCTAAATGTGCAAATTCTATTCTAATGGCAGCCATGATTGCAAATGCTGGATGCTTGATTGTTTGTTGGATGGATGTTGAATGAATGCTTCAATGCTGGATGATTTGGATGCTTGAATGCTTTGGAAACCTGCAGAGTAAGATTACATTAGTTGGGATCCTTTTCTTGTAGCCCAAGAGCTGTATTTATAGCTTTCACGGCAGCACAAATGCACAGGAAACCGGGATGAGGGGCTGTGATTTTCTCTGGAGAATCCAAAGGCATGGGATGAGAAGAAGGAGCTGATCATGGAGAATGGTTTCTCCCCATGAAAACACCAGGCAAGATAAGAGGGAAGGTGGGTGGAAGGTTGTTGAGAGAATTTCTTGCAGGTTTGTCCCTGAAGCTTTTCCCGTGAATGGCAGTGCCATTAATTTGAATTTTGAGAACTAAATTTTATTGGTGAGCGAATAGTGCAAAATTTATGCATAAATTTAAATATTTTTAATTTATTTAAATTTAGCAAAAGGAGGAATAAATAATTTAATAAGTCAAACTATAGGGTTTGTTTTATTAAATTAAAAGGAGAATGATAATTAAATAAAAGATTTTAAAATATCTTTATTTAATTAAGTCAAAATGTGATGAGATAATTAAATAACAAAAATTATGTAAATTGTGTATTTAACTTTAAGATAGAAGTAATAATGATAATAATTAAATAAAACAAAGTTTTTAATTTTGTTTATTTAATTAAGAGAGAAATTATATGATAAAAATGATAATAATTAAATAAAACAAAGTTTTTGATTTTGTTTATTTAATTAGGAGAGAAAAATAGAATAATTAATAAATGAACTTAATATAAATAAATATTTCTATTTATTTACTAAGTAGAAGAATTTAAGAATAATTAATCAAATAAGTTGTATTCAATTAATTAGATTCTCCAGACCATTTTTAGGTGTCTACACTTTACAATACAGTTCTCTAGCCTTCTCAAGATGTGCTGCCTCATTCTTTGGATCCCTCCTCTCATTGCGAAAAGCTACAAAATAATTCCAATTTCCAAGTGAAATGTCAACATAAGAATCCTTCACATCCGATTCATTTTGTGTAGCTTTAATTGTTTCTTTTGCTTTAAGCTAGTCATCTATTTTTAGTTCCATAAAGCATTTGATGAGTTTTTATCCACCTTAAGTACATTCCTAATCAATTCTAGGCTTAGTTGGATCTCATTCTGAGCCTGAGCCATGGCTGCAAGATGTAGATATGCGTCCACATAATCAAAAAACTTGAACAATATTATACTGTATAAAATATTTGCTTTTTCAGTATGATGTAGTTGTTCAAACAACCTAGCAAGATTAAATAGTGTTGTGACTTTATTCCATGGTAACTCAAGTGAAACACCACCTTCTTCTAGTCGATAGAAGAATTCCATATCCTTAAAGCTCACAAAAGAACTACAGAATTGGCACCAGGGCTTTTATTGATACAGTTTATCTGATATATTGTTTGACGATGCTACAAGGGACTTCTAATCTGGCTATGGATTATCTTGTGTTTTTTTTTGGGGGGGCTTTTTACATTATTTTCTTAAGGACTGGTGAGCATATCTGGTGAGCATATTTGTTTAGCGATTTGAGTTCTAGTAGTTATGTATTATTTATGCTTTGTGGTTTACACTTTGTAGTAAACGTAATAGAAATCGATGTGCACGCCCAAATCAAATAAAGATATACACAGGTATAAGAACAAAAACTTGATCCATGTTATATATCAGTATCTCACATACAAGAAGAGCTCCCAGAATTATTATCAGATGCAACTATATGAAGACAATGGGTGTTAACCAAAAGGTTTGTTAGTTGGACAACCCATCTTTGATCAACCTCAAGTAATACGAATCCATGTCCAAACATAAAACAACATATGATATGGCTAGCATCTTTATCAGTATGCCTTAGCCAAAATAATTCTGGTTGGAGAATCAATCCATATGATTGAGTATGTGTGAATCATCAAAATTGGATTCAAACAACGACAAAGAAGGTACATGTAAAATAGGGAAATTATTAAAAAAAAATTAATTCAGAGTCCACTGAATTGTGCTGCCTTAACAAACATTATAAGGAACCATACCCATGTTGTGTAAATCAATAAGTGTTATAGAATGATGAAAAAAATAGAGTATTTCTAGCTAGCTCTTTCAGTTTTAATTTTAATTTGAGTGGGTATAGTTGGTGTGAACGGTAGAGATCCTTGAGATGTAGTTATTAGGAAGATATTTGTTTTATTATATATTTAGTGTTCACTATTTCTTAGTTCCTACCTATTCATCTTCTATATGCATTCATGATCTCCTTCTTCCTTATATGTATCCTTTTATGAATGTTCATTAATGAAAATTAAAAGTGTAAATTAGTTAGTTAATAGTTAAAATATTAAAATATAGAAAAATAAAATATGTTATTTAATTCTTGACTTATTCTCTTTAGATTAAAGAAAAGGGGTATATAAAACCACATGATATCTTAGATTTTAGTAGGAATTCTTACAAATTCTTTTTTTTTTTTAATGAATATATATATATATATATATATATATATATATATATATATATATATATATATATATATATATATATATATTCTTATTATGTGTGTAGATTATTTTTTATGAATATTTTAAATATAATCAACTTACATAATGTCGTTTTTCTTGTTCACTAATAGTTAAAGACTTACATGCAAATTATGCAATAGGATTAGTGGAATGAAATCCAATCCAAGGGGTATTTCTTGATAATCATAGCATTTAACTTAAGATTAAAGGTATGTTTCATTGAATGAGAAAGTTCTTGAGTTATTTTTCCTAGAATTAACTAACTTTAACTGGAGATACATGCCGGATAGTTGATAAGTTGTTATGGTAATTATTAGTAATTATATTATCCTCTTTTTGCATTTAGAAAGAAAATTTATTTAAAATTCTATCATGTATACTATTCACAAAATGGTTGTTTCCTTATAAGCTAATATCATTACTTGATGTATTGAATTTATATATTCGTATAATGTTAGTGTGAATTATGTTAGTTGTACCCTTAGCATAAAATGAATAAGTTATGATTCATGAATAAATAAATAAGAGGTTATGTATCAATTGTGGTGACCTTAAATTTTATACTTGACAAATCAAATTGGTGAACACTTAAAATCTTTGACTAATATATATAATCAGTGTCTCTTATAAGGATATTAGGATTTGTTATTCCTAGTTGAATAGTTTTTCACATTTGTTGAATTAGTAAGTGGTTTTCAATCTAAATAAGCATAGATAATATTCTTAGTCATATCATTCTAGTAGTGCAAGGTTATCACTTTAGTTAAGTTGAAATGCAATGTAGGGAAACTAACTTGATTTTTAATAACATTGAGGTGATCTTTATTAAAGTCATGTATAGTTCTTGAAAGGTTAAATTTTAATTATTTTATCTCATATCTTGATGATTCGTTATAGGATTATTAATGAATCTAATAACTTGTAAAAGGAGATAATAATGATTAACTCAATATTCAAGGATTAATTTTAGTTATTATTTATGAGAATTAGAATTCATTGATGATTTGGGTTAGATGAAAAGGGTTGGTACTAACTTATCTTTTCAAATTCATTCACTATCATTCAATTAAAAGATTCAAGTGAATCCCATTGGTCATTGCATGAAAGGAGTTGGTAAAGGTATGAATCATAGTTCATCTAGATTACTTGTTATTTTGTCCAAGAATTATTTATCAAGTTATAGATATATTGATACAAGATGTTCCACTTCTCATTAACCAAGTCTATGGATTATTTATTCTGGTATAGTAATAGATCCACCACTAGATAAACGATTAAGGAATCAACCTAACTCTTTCTTATAACATTATTATATTATTCTTATCATATTACAACTCTTTCTAGCACAATGATGTATTAGTTATGATCATCTAACATATTGTATATATAATGTAAATTAGTATTAGTATAATTTTGTGATTATCTATTCATGGGACGTTAGAGCCTAGATGGAACCTTTATTTCCATATCTTTTTGCTAGCCTCTAGGAGGAAGCTTAAGCCTTGGGGGGGACAATGTAAGGGGGATCACTAGTACTACTTTTGGGATTTTGGTTTGGTTTCATAATTTTGTAGTGTGGAGTTTTGGAAATATTTATGAGGTGATTTTGGTACATGGATGTTGCTATTTTTTAATTTCTTGCCATATATAGTAAGTCTACATGCTTAGACATTCATTTATTTTGGATGATGTGGTATGGTCATTTGATAAAATATTTTTTGATTTAGCATAATGTTCAATTGGCTAATATGGTATTGACCCTAAAAGTATTTGGTTGAATATGTAAAATCTGCAAGTTAGATCGCCTTAAATTTAATTGGTGAATTTTATAATGATATAAAACTTCCATGTTTATAAATACATATATTACGTTTTGATTTTAATTTCCAAAAGTACTAATGCTTGTGTAGAGAGATTGTAGGTTAGTGAGATAGGCCCTTAAGATTTGGAGGCAAAGCCCATATGTTTAAAATACGTGATTTAATTACTTATTTTTTAAGTGGGCAAGGGGCTTATGTTAAAAGTTACTTGACTTTATTTGTATTTTATGAAAAGATTATGTCCTAAATGTGTGATTTTTTAGTTGGATGAAGTTGAAAAGTTGCAGGTAGGTTATTTAAGAAGGGTTTTTGGGTGAATTTCTTTGGTTCTCTTTCACTTTTTTTTTTTTTTTCCTTGGGAGTGATTGGGAGGGAAAAGTGGGTTTGAATGGGTTGTTGCATTCATTTGGCTAGAACAAAAAAATTTAGAAAGGGAGGAATCAAGACCTTCCTAGATTAGGGCTGATCCTCACTTGGATAGCCGAGGTAGGGCTATATTTATGTTTTTAATTACGTTAAAAAGATTGAATGAATGTCAAGTGTAGGTTGTTGGGTAAGTGCAAGAAGTTGAGTCCACTTCTAGTGGAAGTGTCATTTTTTAGCTTTAAAATAGGTAGTCACTCATTTTTTAGAATAGGTACCCATTATAAAGTGGGTACTCATTCCAAAAGGTTTCAAAATCACATTCCATGTTTCTTATTTGTATTTAGTCTTAGAAAATGCATGGTAACCCAACCCTTAGACTTAAACCTACAAGTACAAGGTCATGTCAATATCAAGAGAGAAAACTAACTATGTCAATATGGTTGACGAGGGTTTTCTTATAATTATTTTATTTAATTAAAATCAATTTTAGATGAGATTGTGTAGCTTCTAAATATGTAAATATTTTTACAATTTTTTTTTTTTTAGTTTTTCAAATTTTTTTTATGAAATAGGTCCATAAACTTGAATTATCAAGGTTTTTTAGAATTTTAATAACTTTTTTATTAAAATATTTTTTTAGAATATTTTTTTTACAAAAAAATACTTTAGACAATTATTTTTCAGTTTGACAAAGAAAAAAATTAAAAAATGATAAGTTTAGGTCATCTTATGCATGATGTACATGATGATTTTTCAAAATATGAAATATGGCCAGTAAAAAATTAACAAAAAAATAAATATTAAATAAAAAATACAAAAAATAAGGGAAAACATGGTTAAGTGAGTTACAAATCTTTTCCCAAAAGGATTTGAAAAATATGATTATTCAGGTCAAAATATAGATGTCGTACACGTGCATGGTATTGTATGAAAAAGTGACTTTTAAACTATGGTTTTTAGAAACGTCTATTGAAAATAAATTTGTATCATCCGGGTTTTAAAATAAATTACATGTTTAGAAACTAGATTCCAAGTACTACATTTTATGATCAGTGATATTTTTCAAGATTCCATCTCTAAGTGCTTCAAATTTTAAGGTCAAATGTGACATTCTAAAAAGCAGGGAAAACACTTCCACTTTTTGGCCGAAAAGTGGACTCAACTTCTTGCCAGCACCCTGTTGTGTTGTCTTGTGGTGTATGTTTTCTTTTCCTGTTGTATTTTTGGGGTTTGAGGGTGTGAATGAGGAGTGGATCTTTCCTATGGGCTGAGAGCCTCCTTCATGTGGGGTTGAGGAGGGCGTGATTGCTCTCTTGGAGATGTGTAATAGAATGGAAGTATGTGGGGGTTGGAAGGGTGGAAGATGGTTGTGGTTGTGTGATGAAATTGGAGGTTGGGTGAAGGAGGATGTGTGGGAAGGCTTGGCTAGAAGGAAGTGTGGATTTGGGAGTTTTGATGTTGTAGTTGGAGATATAGTATAAAAAATTTTCCCCAAGAGGGAAGGGAATCCCCTTCCCCCCTTTTGAAGAATTTGACATGGGTTCTTCGTGATAGTGCTCATTTTTAAATTGTTGGTTTTATTTTATTTTGTTCATATGGGCTTGCCTCCCACAATTTTAGACTGCTCAATTTTTGTGTTATAGATTAAGGTTTGCTAGGAATTTAGGAAAATAATGAATGCAAGAGGATATTTGTATTTAATTTTTTGTAAATATTAATACTTCATGAATATTGTTAGATATTAATAGTGGAAAATTTTAAATATCCTCTGGCTGTGAACAAAGAAACTCCCTAGGATTGATTGATGTTAGAAAGATAATTAGTTTTTGAATTTGTAAGATATTTTTTATTAATAATGGTGTACTCTTTAATATTGTATAAAAGAATTATTATTGAGCGTGAAAAATAAATCTTTAATAATTGTCTTAGTTTGTTGAGTCTGAATAATGTGATTTAATTTCCATATAAATAAATGCATATGAATAAAAATCCCAATAAATGCATCTCTGCCAAGTTATATATATAAAAGGTATATATGTTCAGAAAGAGTACATTGTATTTGATTTAAATTTCAATGCTTCTCTAAGTATATTTCCAACCGTTGCATTTAGGTTTGCGATTTATTTAGATTACATAGTAAATGGTTCTTGTTTAACATTAAAATCTATGTTTGACTCTGTTCATTAATATTCATCCCTAGTTAATGATTTGTCTACTCAATATTGTCTCTTAAGAATTTTGGTTATTTAGCTATTTATTCTAGGGTGGGAATTAAATAATTAGTAGATAATTTAGTAGTTTAATTTTATTTAGTTGCTAATATTAGGATGTATAATATTAGGTGATTTATTTTTACAAAAAATGTTCAACCATTGGTACAATTGTGATCGAGGACCACCAGTGCTAATTCATTACAATGGGCAGGGGTTAGAAAAATGGTATTTTGGACACTTTTTACAACTATAAATAGGGGATAGGGGCTAGTAGTGGTGTAGGGTCCAATAGTTGTTATAGTACTTGTGATTATAACACTCAGTCTTACCACATATTTCTACTTTCTATTGTAAATAAATAGTCCATATGTAAATAGAAAAATAACCAAATCTTGATCAAAAGGAACCCATTATTGAATGCATGAGAACCTATGAATCTTATATAAAAAAATCATAAATGCATTCACGAAGAAGTGAAATAAGTATTTTTTGTCTCAAATAAAATATCGTAACTATCAAAATAAGTGTGTCATTTATAAAATTAAATGACGGTTTAAAAAAATAAGATACTCATTTAAACAACTATTGTTATCATAGTGACAAAATATTATTGTTATGTGTACAACTATTGGAGTAACAATGTACAAGCACTGAAGTATTTCATATTAATAGTTTGTTCTATCATAAATATAAAAGGTGAGCTACTTACTTACAACTACCAGGTTATTATGTATAAGTTTTGTTGGGTCTGTATGATGTTGATGGAGCTATGGTTTCTAGTTGTTTTTTCTTTCTTAGTCCCATTGTTGGTTTCTAGTTCTTTTTTCCTTCGCAGTCCTCTTGTTGGATTGATATTTATTCTATTGCATCTTTCTTTAAGGTGTGTAGAAGAGGGGGATTCGCTACTCACGACTTCTCTTGATTCAGAGAGCCTCACAGGGTGAACTACCCTAAACTACCTCAATGGAACGATGGTGAGAGTTTCAGAATCTGAAAGAGTAGGTCACAGAGATTTTTTGGACAAAATGACAAGCTCTCAGCCAAAGGATGACAATGTAGGAAATGGACGATAGCGCGGCGCATTGGCATCCCAAAGGCACGCTAGTGTCTTGTATGGACCAGAGAACGAGAATATCTTAGAAAATAGCAAAGTGAATGCTTCTATTCTAATTACTAAGAACTTATTGGGAAATAACAGAGTGTAGTAGAACTAAAGTGAAGTAAAGAATAAATGATAAAAATAAGGAGTAAAAAGGAAAAAAATACTTACAACTATGTGAGTGATGAAGCCTCTAGCACATGAATGTCTTCAATACCTACACACAAGAGGGAGAGATAAATTTTTGGGTGCTTGTATAGGGGCCTACCTCAGTTAGACCCCATTTTGGTGTTCCCACCTCCACAGATAGCTAGATAGATAGAGAGAAAAGGGTGTGTGCAAGAAGTTGAATCCACTTTTTGGCCAAAAATTGGAAGTGTTTTTCCTGATTTTTAGAATTTGATAGATTTGACCTTAAAATTAGCACTTAGAGATGAAATCTTTAAAAAATCCACTAATCATAAAATGTAGTGCTCAGAGTCTAGTTTCCAAATATGTAATTTATTTCAATACCTAGATTGTACAAATTGAGTCTCAATAGGCCTTTCTAAAAACCACTGTTTAAAAGTCACTTTTTTTTTCACCATACCATGCATGTGTATAACATCAATATTTTGACTTAAATTATCGTATTTTTCTAAATCCTTTTTGGAAAATATTTATGACTCACTGAAGCTTATTCTCAATATTTTTTTGTAATTTTTTATTGAATTTTTTTTTTGTTAAATTTTTATTAGGAAAATTTGTCGTTTTGAAAAATTGTCATGTACGACATGCATAAGATGACATAAACTTATCATTTTTTATTTTTTTTTAAATTGAAAATAATTGTCTAAAGTTTGTTCTCGTGCAATCCATTTGTCAAAATGTTATGTTGATCAAAAGTTATTAAAATAGTAAAAAAACCCTGATATTTAAAGTTTATGGACCAATTTTATTAGAAATTAATTGAAAAATAGAAAAAATAATCCAATTGCAAAAAAATTACATATTTAGATTTTTTATTGTCTCATCTAAAAGGGGTTTTAATTTCGTCAAAAAATTATGCAAAAAAAGTCGTCAGCCATATGTCCAACGTCGGTATTTTTCTCTGACATTATTAGAACCTTCAACTTGCAGGTCAAACTAGGTTGAAAGCCTAGGCTCGGATTTCCAATGCTTTTCCTGAACCAAAATCCTAGGCAAAAACCCAACCACAAAGCAAATAAAAATTCAAATTTTAAAAAATAGGATCTCGATTTATAATCAGGATCTCGTTCCTTAGTTTATAATGTTCAGACTGTTGGAAAGGAAATGGGATCCCGTTTTATAAATGAGATCCCATTTCCCTTCCAATGGCCCCCACATTGAATGTTGGAGAATGGGATCTCGATTATAGAACGGGATCTCAGTTTTTATAAATAGGATCCCATTTTATAAATGAGATCCTGTTTCTTTTATTTAAATTTACTACAAAAATTATTGTGAAGTCTACAACTTCACATGTACGGCCGAGAGTAGTAAAAGTAAACTATTTTTCATGATCTATTGTATTTACAATTCGTGAACTTGATTTTTAGTTGATTTCATCAAACAAGGCATCATCTACACCATTTTTGAAGTGGAATTGTGCTTTTTTTGTGCTTGTTTGGAGGAACAAAAGGTCTTCAGCTTGCAATATGGATTGAATTTTTCAAAGGAGGCATGAAGAAAAAAAAATTAAAGTGGAATTGTGCTATTTTTCTACTTGTTTTGAGGAACACAAGAGGAATAATTTTTTCCTAATAGGTATTCAACTTCTAATTTGGATTGAATATTTTGAAGTATTTCACTATTAACATTCATTTGTGCTTAAGAATTTTATAATCATGGGAGATAAAGCTCGTAATAAGAGAATGAAGACATTGACTCCTCAAGAAGTTGAAGCAAATAGAGAGGAGAGACAAAGACAAAGAGAAAAAAGAATGAGAATTAAATCAATGAGTGATGGTGGAGCAACCAATTCCACAACTATTGAAGATGAAAACATTGAGGATACCATGGTTCTAGATGAAGCTAATTTGCAAAGAGTCAATTTGGAGAAGAATATGATTATACAAACAAGTCCTACTATGTCTTCAAATCCCTCTTTGAATGCTATGGAGAATGTTTCAATATGCACAAATCTAGGTACGTCTTCAAATCCACATGTTAGTGAAATGGTAAATTTGTATGTAGAAGTTTTACAAGATGGGGACTTAATGATGTTGACATTGACAATATTCAGAGAGATGAAACTTTTATAGAATTTTTGAAAAACAAAAAAAAAAATCTTTGTTGTTAAAATGAAAATTAGAATGATCATTTTCTTGAAAATGAAAACAAACCTTTATTTTGATGAAAATGAAAATGAAAACCGTTTTGTTGATGAAAATGAAGATGAAAATGTAAATGAAAATGAAGATGAAAATCTAGAATGTGATGTTGAATTTAATGAAAATACTTTTTTTTTTAAATTAGAAGTGGTGTTTTCAATAATATTCCTGGTCAAATTTCTTGGAGGAAACTAAGAACACATGCAAATAGAATATACACCAATTTTTTTTATCGTAAAAAAATTGCATTTCAATGTCAACTAATGATGCAATTGATGAGAACGCAAAAAATGAGGAAAGTAATAAAAAGGTTAGGATTTTATGTTAAACCAAAAAGAAAAGATCAATCATTAAAACATGTTATGTCTACTATTGCTAGTGCCATTCAATCTATTGGGAAAAATAGTCAATCTAAAGATAAAAATACAGCAAGAAGAGTTATAACAACTGCTATAGTTAATAACGCAACTTTGAATAAAAGAATGGTAAGCAATATTAGTGAAGTTTTAAAAATACATCCTAAAAAATTAATAAGAGTGGCAAAAAAAGAGAAAGAATAGAAAATGATCCTGCCAATCAATGTTGGAGTTTTAGTGGATGACTACTGAGGTCTGATATAAAATTGAATGTTGAAGTTAAATATTTGATTGAAAAATATTGGCATGATAATGCTAGGGTTTCATCTAATGCTAGAGTTGTTTGAAAATTAAGGGTGGGGTCCAAAGTTTACGATCCTCACCCAAAACACCTATTAGATACAACACAATCTGAATTTTATAGAAAATTTTGTAGCGATTAAGTGTTATCTTGTAATATTAAAATAAGTCAAAGGTATTTTGAAAAATGTAAACCCTGGTATGTAAAAATTAATAAGAAACAAATATCTTGTTGTTGTAAAATACATGTTTAATTTTATTATTTTTATGATTTTTTTCGTTATATACGTTGTACCTTAAATACTAACATGATTATATAGGATTGTGATATTGATATGCCACCTGAAGTAATAAGAGATTTTATTTCAGGTTTGTTTTGTGAAAATCCTAATGATAAATTATTTTATTTAAGTTCATGTATTTTTGGACAATGAATTAACTGTGGAAATCTTTCATTTTTAAGAATTTGTTTGCATGAAAGTGTTGATCATGATTTTGGACAACAATTAGTAGATGTAAAAAGATTTAGGAAAGTTCACTATTCTTTAAAAGATGAAAAATTTGGAAAGCGTTGTGATTTAGTTACATAAAAAGTTAGTGTGCATGCATTTATGAGTGAATTTAAGAATAAAATTGTACCAAAATATGGCATGCACTTTGAACATGCTCGATGGCTTGATGGCCAATTTCGCGCATGTAGAAACACATTTCAAATTGGTACTCTACTTTCAGTGGTTGATTTTGTAGAGAATTATACCCTCGCTCAGTAAGAGGGAATTCAATCTCAATATTATAATTCAATGCAAGTAGTTATGTTTGTCCATACTGTTTATAGACATGCAGATGATAGCATTAAGGGTGATAGAAAAGTTTTGAGGGAGTATCATTTTTATTTGAGTGACAATTAGTTACACTCGTCAGATTTTGTTCAATACTATTTCAGTATATTTTATAGAAATTTAAGAGAAAGAGGAATCCAAATGAAAGAACACCTCATATGGTCAAATAATTGTACGAGGCAGTTCAAGAATGCTCGAATGTTCTATTGGTTAATTAGGATTCACAAGGAACTTAATGTCCAACATATATGGAGTTTTTTTTAAGCTAGGCATGGTAAAGGAGAACATGATGGAGTTGGTGCATGTGCCAAAAGAACTCTTGCTAGAGAACAATTAAAATTTGAGGATTCAATAAAATTTAAAGATGCACGTGAGATTGTGGATTGGTGTAATAGAATATTATCTACACTTGGTTTGAGTGATTACTCTACAGTTCATAGATTCTTTTGGTTGGTGGAAGAAGAGAACATTGTACCTAGAGTTGACTGTGAGACAATCAGTGGATCTACTAAATGGCATTCATTTAGGAGTGCAATAACAAGCACATGGACTATTTGTACAAGGGAGCTTGCATGTTTTTTCTAGTTTTGTATCTCCGGAGATTGGGAAGCATGTGAAAATACAGAATGGGTTGAACAGTGGGAGCAAAGATCATTGACACCTGCAGAAGCACATAATCAATATGAAAGAACTATTGAAGAAAATGATCAAGTGTTTGCATTTGAAGATTATGATCGTGTTTCAGAACTTGTACAAGAAGGTAATTTTAATTTAATTTGTTTCATTTTATTTCACTTTATTAAGTTATTTTGTAATACTAAATTATTTATATGGATATGCACAAGTTATTAAATTGAATTTTGTTGGCAGGACATGTGTATGTTGTTATTGCACCTGAGGGGAATGAAGAGCAAACATAATATTGGTTGGCTCGTTGTGTGGAAACTAAACATAAGTTAATAACAACTCGAGAAGATGATGATGGCTTTCATTATCCAATAGGTATGGTGATGCCCATAAGACACCCACTTAAGCAAATTTTGATAACAAGTTTTAGATCCCCTTAAGCAATTTTTTAGAACAAGTCTTTAATCCCCTTAAGAAAATTTTGAGAATTTGATGATGGTTTTTTAACATGTTTTCCAATAGGATTGGTGGTGGTTGTTGGCACTTGGCTACGAAAATACTTGAGAAGAAAGAATGGTCTACCTACATTCGAAGACTATGAAACACATAAAAAGATTATACACTATTCACATTTGGTGATGGCAACAAATATAAAACTAAAGTGGTATCGTGGAATACCTTCAAAAAAAGTGCTATGGTCAATTTCTATGGAAGAGCATGAGGAAATCATAGATGCATTGCAAAAAAAAGAGGATGCAGATGGTACAATGGAATAAGTAAATACAGGTAAATATAGTTTTAGTTTTATTTTGTCCTTTTAAATACATTAAATACATGTTTCGACATTGGTCAAGTGTGTTTTTAGTTGAAATTGACTTAAATTGTCCTTTTATACATCCTTAAGGAATAATCACAAAAAGGATCTAGTCCATGCAGATTCAACCTAGACAACATGAAATACTTGGTAAAAACAGGTAATTATTAGTTAAATTATATTTAAATACATGTTTTGATTACATATTGATATTGCTTGGACATTAATAGTTAAAATTGATTTATTGTCATGTTTTGTATCCTTAAGCCATCATTGCATTGATCTCATACTTTGAAACAAAAAGGAGAGGATGCTTGGATTCAACCTACAAACATGTTTGGAATACTTTTGAATGGAGGTACTTGAGTTTTGTACATATAGATAGTTTTATATAAATTAAAATATTTATATTTTGATGATTTCATTGATATTACTTGTACCTTTTTGATATCAAGTGGTGTGAAGACCTACTACATTCTAGCCACGAGTTTGAGATGTTCTTGAGATGGCATATCCAAATTTTGTAAACATTGTTTTGAGATGACATATATGTACATACATACTTACAAAATTAAACATATTCTATGTACTTCTATGTATTAAATCAATATTATATATATTTTGTTTGTTAAATGTGCAAGTTTTCCTACTTTGAAACTTTATGTCTAATTGTATAATCATTAAATATCATGCATACATTATTGTTAAATCAATTATATCCTTAAGACATTGTATTATGACCCTTTAATACATCCCCTTAAGAAATTCTATTATGACCCCTTAAGACATCCCCTTAAGACGTTCTATTATGACCCCTTTAGACATCCCCTTAAGACCCCTTAAAACATCCCCTTAAGACATTCTATTATGACCCCTTTAGACATCCCCTTAAGACCCCTTAAAACATCCCCTTAAGACATTCTATTATGACCCCTTTAGACATCCCCTTAAGACCCCTTAAGACATCCCCTTAATTAAGACATTCTATTATGACCACTTTAGACATCCCCTTAAGATCCCTTAAGTCATCCCCTTAAGACGTTCTACTATGACCCCTTTAGACATCCCCTTAAGACCCCTTAAGTCATCCCCTTAAGACATTCTATTATGACCCCTTTAGACATCCCCTTAAGACGTCATTATTTGTTTTGACAACTTATAAATTAGTGTTAGATGTTATTATTTATAGAATTTATTAATTCTTTTATTCTCTAATCTTCTATGGTATTGTTTATTTCTTAAAATTTTATCCTTTCTAGTATATAAATAGATTGCTTTTGTTTGTAAATTATGATTTATTGACTAATTATTGATTGATGTGAATTGAATAAGTTCATTGAGTAATTATCACTATTTCTTGAATGTACATATCATGTATATCATGTATGAAATCACTAAATTTGTAAAGTATAAATATTAAAATGTCCTATATTAATAGCATGTATGAGATCACTAAATTTCACATTAATGTCCTATATTAATGTCTTGACTATGAACATAAAATGCATAAATTTACATGTGTAAATTAAAATTTCAAACAATAATAAAGTCTGTAATTTACGTAACATATTAAGTGCATGAAACCAGTATATTAAGCACATGAAATAAAGTCCAAAGTACAACTTGTGAACTAAAGTCCAACTAAGTACTTGAGCCATGAAATATAAAGTCCAACAGAGTACATGAGAAACAAGAAATATAGTCCATGAAATAAACAAATATAACACATAAAATCACATGTTTCTAGGTCATGTACTGTCTCTATAATCAAGAGACCTCTTCACACCATGCGGACTATGTGGATGACCTGAAACACTTTGTACAAGGGAAAAATGAAATTAGATGTAAGACAATGAAAAATGACTTAATGAAAATTTAATTTATAATCCATCATAAAATTAAATTACTATCATATCTGTGTCTGGATGCTTTGGTGTGCCTGAAGCAACCTCTAAATTATGTAAATCAATCTACATAAACAAGACAAATAAATTCAAAATTAGATGTACAACTCTACAATTATTATTATTTTTAATTCAATTTAATTTATAATTTATCATATTTAAATTGTACCATATTTTGAGGTTGTGCACCAGGGTCTTCTCCAGGACCTGTTTGTACATGCTCAACTACAAGATGTGTCTCATGCTATAAAAGAAAAAGAATATGTAACAAATCTCATATTATTTATATATTCAATTTATAATTTATAATTGACTTTAAATATAATAATCGACTTTAAATATAATAAAAATTTTAAATTACCATTTGATCTGGAGCCTACTCTACATGTCCTCCTGGCGGTCTAACTATGTCTGGGTCAGGGCTGAAAGTTGCACTAACAAAGTACTAAAAGATCAAAATTAAAGCATGTACAATTGAATTAGGCTAATATATATATATATATTCAAGTTTGCACATTTTGTGTAGAAATATTTGTAAACAACCTAGAAATTAGGGGCCTCACAAGTAGTTGCAATATAAAATATTCGCCCAATTCCCATTCTTATTGTGGTATCAACCTATACATACATGTACATAGACATTTAACGCTTATAATATTTACAAGTGTGCATGCATGTGTTTCATATATATCTAGTGAATTCAAAACTCATAAAATTATAACTATACTAATGTAAACTTTAAACAAATTTACAATATGAATGTACCTACTCCTAATCTATGATGCCCGATAGTGGAGGAGTGCTTGACAATCCCCTTAAGAAATGTCATATTGGGACCCCTTGCGAAATCGAATTACGATTTAGGGTGACAGGATGGCTTAAGGGGATCTATGTCTAGTAAGGTCCTAGGAGAAAATGACTTGGCTCAAGTGAATAAAATTTGGTGAAGTTTCCCAAGGCAACCAAATTCCATTAAGATCCTTTAAATAAAAAAGGATGGCTTTAGGGTTTTGGGTTTAGACTTTAGAGTTTAGGGTTTAGGGTAATAGGATAGCTTAAGGGGATCTACATGTAGTAAGATCCTAGGACAAAATTACATGACACAAGGGAATGAAATTTGGTGGAGTTGCCTAAGGAAACCAAATTTCATTAAGAGCCTAAGAAAAAATGACGGCTTTAGGGTTTAGGGTTTAGAGTTTAGAGTTTAGGGTTTAGGGTAATATGATAACTTAAGGGGATATATGGTGTAAGATCCTATGACAAAATTACATGGAATAAGGGAATGAAATTTGGTACATTTTCCTAAGACAACCAAATTTCTCTATAAGGTTAGGTAGGACAAAATGAATGGTTTAGTGCTTAGGGTTTATATTTTAGAGTTCAGGGTTTAGTTTTTACAAAACTTAGGGTGAAGTTTTGGTGCCCCTTGGAATATAATGAACTTGCAGGTTAGTGAAGAACATTTTCTTGTGGAATAGTTGATTGAGATCTACTCTTGTTTCACCTGACCAACCTAGATCATTAAATCTCATTCATATTATAATCTTGCATGATCTTATTATTGTTAAATTTGGTTGCCTTGGGCAACTTTGATCACCAAATTTTAAGAACTTCTTTGATCCCCTTAATAAATTGAATTACGACTTAGGGTGACAGGATGGCTTAAGGGGATCTACGTCTAGTGAGGTCCTAGGAGAAAATGACATGGCTCAAGTGAATAAAATTTAGTGAAGTTGCCCAAGGAAATCAAATTTCATTAAGAGCCTTTAAAGAAAAAATGATGGATTTAGGGTTTAGGGTTTAGACTTCAGAGTTTAGGGTTTAGGGTAATAGGATAGCTTAAGGGGATCTACATGTAGTAAGATCCTAGGAAAAAATTACATGGCATAAGGGAATGGAATTTGGTGGAGTTTCCTAAGGCAACCAAATTTCATTAAGAGCCTAAGAAAAAATGATGGCTTTAGGGTTTAGGGCTTAGAGTTTAGAGTTTAGGGTTTAGGGTAATAGGATAACTTAAGGGGATATATGTAGTAAGATCCTATGACAAAATTGCATGGCATAGGGGAATGAAATTTGAGGTATTTTCCTAAGACAACCAAATTTCACTTTAAGGTTAGGTAGGACAAAATTAATGGTTTAGTGTTTAGGGTTTAGATTTTAGAGTTCAAGGTTTAGGGTTTACAAAACTTAGGGTGAATTTTTGGTGCCCCTTGGAATATAATGAACTTGCAAGTTAGTAAAGAATATTTTCTTGTGGAATATTTAGTTGATTGAGATCTACTCTTGTTTCAACTAACCAACCTAGATCATGAAATCTCATTCATATTATAATCTTGCATGATCATATTATTTTTAAATTTGGTTGCCTTGGGAAACTTCATCAAATCTTAAGAACTTCTTTGATCCCCTTAAGAAATGTCATATTGGGACCCCTTAAGAAATTGATTTACGATTTAGGGTGATAGGATGGCTTAAGGGGATCTAGATGTCTAGTGAGGTCCAAATTTAGTCATACTATGGCCTCATTGGTTCCATCTAGCTCTGGGTCAAAAGTGTTTACCCCTCTAATAAAAAAAGTATCATGTTAAAAATGAATCAATCTATACATATCACAAAAAAAACATACATCTATCAAAACAAGTAAAAATTTCCTCCTACATTAGAGGATATAAAAATAAATATGAAATATTTTAATAATTATACGTGTAATCACTTATTAATAAGTTATATCATACATAATTTTAATCACATAATAAAGGAATAAATATACATATGTAGAAGATACGAAAAATAAAACGAGGCTACTCACATGGATCTTGATCCTTCTAGGAAGTGCCTAGATTGGTGTATTTCATGTAGGACTCTATGTAGTTGTTGGGACCTTCACCTCTCTCATATATTTCCAACAATCCCACTCACTCCCTCTATAGAATTATTTCCTTTGTTATTATCTAGTTCTTTTAATCTTCTAAATTAACCTCTTATTTATAGGAGCATAGTACGAATCCTCCTCCTATCTCTATTGTAATAATAGCATAGTTCCTCTAACCTATCATCATGTACCTCCTCCCTTTCCCATGTAATAGGTGTACCTTAAGTGTTAAATGGTTCCATCTTGGTCTCCTTATTGATGCATTTCTATCCATCCACATAAATCTATATAGTATCAAAATATAGGTAATTTTATGGTTATTGAATCTCTTAATTGCTAAAGAATCCATTATGATTGATGATGGGTGGATTATTATCTAGGATCACATCTTAAAAATCCTATAGAGGTCATGGTATGTGTTTCTTAATACATATATTCCCATACAAACCTCTTTCCATGTATTATCAACTCTCCTATATAATAGACACCTTACTAGATTTAAATTTCATATGATATATACCCAAGTGTTTCGAATTGGAATTGCTATAATTATACTTTAATGGTATTCTAGATATTCATAATAGTTTTCATAAATCTACCAAATAGACCCATTCTTGACATTGAACCTACATAATTTTAGGTATGTCCAATGAAAGAAAATTTACCCATAACACTCTCACTCATGCTCTCCTATCTTGTGGATATAATAGAATAAAGTTTTCTTCCAATGATTTAGATCCCTAATGATCATGTATAAGTGTCATAGAGAGTGATCATCCACTCTTCATAAACTTGTAGAAACCAAAAGGTTTTATATTATGTGTTCAAATAAGTGAAAACATTACAAAAATCTCTACTGAATGGTGACGACAGAGGGTTTTTTAAGGCAACGAAATTTCATTTTAAGGTCCTAAGAAAAAATTCAAATGCTTTAGTCCTGAGGGTTTAGATTTTATAGTTCAAGGTGTAGGGTTTAGCAAACTTAGGGTGAAGTTTGGGTGGCCCTTGGAATAATTTAGACTTGCAAGTTAGTGCCAATTGGAATCGATTATACTTTAGATTTACGAATTTGTTAACTAAATTTGCAAACAAACATTGATAAACTTTATGAATTTTAACTATTCTTTAACATATTGTTTTCTAATCTAATTATAATTTAACATTGAAACTAAAGTTTACAATATCATTATTTCCATACAATGCAAATAAAATTTAAAACATTTAAGCAATGCAAGTGAATTTTTTTGAGCTCAAAATTACCTAGTTTTCAAAATCAAAATGATTTGTTTGATTTCAATTTAGGGTTTTAACAAATTTTTTTGTTCCAATTCAATTTAGGGTTTCAATTTCTAAGCAATTAGGGTTTTTAATGCAATTTTTTTGTTTCATTTCAAACTAGGGTTTTCAAATTCATTTTTTTGTTTGATTTGAATTAGGGTTTCAAAAAGCTTGATTAGGGTTTCTAAATGCAATTTTTTATTTCATTTCAATTTCTAGGGTTTTGAAATGTAATTTTTTGTTTTGTTTCAATTAGGGTTTTCAAATTAATTTTTTTTGGTTTAATCAAACAATTTAGGTTTCAAAAGTTAAATTTTGTTTGTAAAACACAATTCAAGGTTCATTTTTTCATTTCTATTAAAAAATATTTAGGTTTCATTCCATTTTTTCATCTATTTTTACAATTGCTCATTTTTTCTATAATAGGAAAAAAATGCTCAAAATGTGAAATAAATTAAAAAAAAGCATGCTAAATTCACTTATTTTCTTCACAATTTCAATAAAAAATGGAAAAATGAAAAAACAACGGGGCATGGGCGGGTACCTGTAGTTGTTTGTGGGGGTCACTGTCACCTGTACTTGGGATCTTGCTTACTGTAGAATGAACTCTATTTGGTTTTTAAAAAATAAATAGCATTATAAAATGTGATCGCAATTTTTCCAAAACAGGATCCCGATTTTTATAAATCAGGATCCTATTTCGTAGTAATCAAGATCCCATTCCTTCTCCGTTGGTTTGAGATCCTATAAGAAACGGGATCCTGATTTTTAAAAAGAGGGATCTCATTTCATGTTTAGGCTTGGGATCCCGAAGCTAAACGGGATCCTGATTTTTAAAAATTGGGATCCCGTTTATTAAAATTGGGATCCCATTTTTGGAAAGCCGATTTCAATTTTTTGGCTAAGGAAAAAACTTCCACATTTTGTGGACTCAACTTTGTGCACTTACCCAAAAGGTAGAAATGAAGTAAAGAGCACTAAAGCACTACAAAGTAGTGTTATGCTACTCAACCAAGTAATAGAGGAGAGGAATGAAATCTTACCACCTCCACTAAAAGTGCTCAAAGCTAATGGGGGAGAACATGAGAGGAACTCAAGCCTCTGCTGCAATGGTGTTTTGTGCCACACTTGATTTACTAAAGTGACGGAGTGTTGATGTTGTTGCTATGAAGTGTAAAGTGTATGGAGATTGAAGAGATGGTGAAGAAGATGCTTAGAGCTTGTGAAGAGATTGGAGGAGAGATTGTGAAGCTTGTGAATGAAGTGAAGAAGTTCTTAGAAGATGAAATGCATATGGAAGGAGTGAATTTGAAGGAGAGATGAAGAAAATGACCATATTCAGGTTGGTCAGCCGAGGCAGGCATTAGAAATCAACCCCCAATGGGAAGTGTAACGCCTCTGGAGGCTCCATACGTGGGAATCTATCAAGGACGTAAGTTCACCACATGCACATCTATGTGTCGCGTGGGTGTTCCCAATAGAAATGCCTCCACCTACGCTCAAAATAGCATCAAGTGTGATGTAAGTAGCAAGCTTAGGTGTAATTAAGCCTCTGATCTTGGTTTTCTAAGGTGGATAAAGGCAAAAAGGGGATTTGCACATAGGGTGCAAATTCACTCTTATACAAGGTGAGAACTATAAATAACATGCATTTTGTCACTAAATGTGAAATATTTTAAAAATGTTTTAGTGTTGAACTATTGGTCCATTTTTGTTTGATATAAGTTGTATTTTAAATAATTATGTGTTGTTTCTATAACAACAAATAGTTTTTTTTGTGTTCAACTATTGGTCCATTTCTGTTGAATATAAAAGCTAGAGATAAAAAATATTTATGGTTACCAATAGGTATTTTTTCCATTTACGTTGCATAGAAATTTTATTTTAAATAAATATATGATATTCTACAAGCAACAATTCATTCAACTACGAGGGGTACCATGATTGAGTTTTGGTTGAATCTTTAAAAAGTCAAATTTTAGACGCTTCTTAATAGATGTGTTGATGCGGTGAGTTGCATGATGAGTCACATCTCCAAACCTTAGTTATAGATAGATAAGAGGTCAGTCCACATTAAAAAAAATAACGGCTATCTATCTATCTATCTATATATATATATAAGGTTAGCACTATAAATACCATGTATTTTCTCACTAAATGTGAAATATTTTCAAAAAAATTTAGTGTTCAACTATTGGTCCATTTTTTTTTTATATAAGTTGTATTTTAAATAATTATGTGTTGTTTTTTATAACAACAAATATTTTTTTGTGTTCAACTATTGGTCCATTTGTGTTGAATATAAAAGCTAGAGATAACAAATATTTATGGTTACAAATAGGTATTTGGTCCATTTAGGTTGCATACAAATTTTATTTTAAATAAATATATGATATTTTACAAGCAACAAACAATATTTTTTTGTTCAACTACTAGGGGTGCCATGATTGAGATTTCGTCGAATCTTTAAAAAGTTGAATTTTTGATGCTTCTTAATAGATGTGTTGATGTGGTGAGTTGCATGATGAGTCACACCCCCAAACCTTAGTTATAGATAGATAAGAGATCGGTCCACATTAAAAAAAAAAAAAGCAAATGTCCTATGATATTCTAGTTAATCACTACATGCTAACAAAGTTAGCTTGCATGACTATTGACCCCTCTTCCCTAGAAAAATTATCAAAATTGATGAGGATAACTTCATACCTTACCTATATGTAGCAAACTAGTCCAAAAAGGTATTATTAAATTTTTAGTATTTTTTTACATAGATCTAGAAGAAATTAGGGTACATGACTACTAGATCCTCTCCCCTAAAATAAAAAATTCACATGAATATGAATTTTAAAAAGAAATAAAATAATAAAATATATGTCAAATCTATCTAACCCTTGTCCTATTTCAATTAAAATTTGAAAGCTATGCATGACAAAAATCGCCAGATATAAATACAACACATTCTCTAATACATGTTTACTTTGGGGGTAGTTTCTCATCTTAATAAGTCATGCTTTACCTTTAAACAACTTTATCTAAAGTGTGTTGAAAAAATTATATGAAGTGATGTTATTGCCTACTATTTTATAATTTATGCCGAAGGCGTATCCAATTTGAAAGAGTCCAAGCTAAAAATTTAAATCAATGGTTTGAGAGCCCTTGGAGATGATCAGTTTGATTGTATCTGTGCATTTGTCTTATCTGATCCTTTCTCCTTTTTCTCTCACCCGTACTGATGCATTGTTTCATGCTTTAATGTAGATTAGATACCTAGAGCATACACTTCAAGAAAGATGATTTGGATGGGTTGGCTAGCTTTGGTTGGTGAAATTAATATGAAATATCATGATGGACCAAACCCCTATTTACCTCACTTTTGCATTGGTAAGATTAAAAATAACCAATGTATTATAGAATGGAAGAATTAGAGGGAGCATTCACTTGGTTTTACCGTCACAAAAAAATGCTGGGAAATTTGTGTAAACACTTGGAGATATTTGAATGAGAATAAAAACTAAAAACCCTTCAAAGAAAACCCTTACAAGACAGGAATCAGCTCACCGTTAATTGGTAAGTTCTTCAATTAAATCATATTTTCTATGTTTTTTGTTTTATTTCTTTCAAAGCCTAGGTTTATATGGTTTTCTAAATAATTTATTTTAAATTTGTAAACCATAGATTCATATAGTATTGTGCATTAGTTTTTGAAGTTGTGTAGAAATGGAAAAAGCTACAAATGGGGGCTCAAAAGCCTCAAAATCATCTAGCGGCAGCTATGGAATAAACATAGAAAGCTTCACTAAAATATTAAAAAATTTGTACAGCCATTGGAAAGATGCCTTCAAGGGGATAATTGTTTCTACCCATCCATCACCTAAATATTTTTATTATTTGAAGTTGTTAGCATTAAATTGTGGACAAAGATTTTGGCACCCTAATGCTCTCTTAACACTTCTAGGGATTTTCACCTAAAAGGAGAGAGATTGGCCAAAATGGGCAATGTCCTCATTCAAGATTAATGTAATGAGGGATGAAATATTCCTAAATATAATGTCCTAAATGCAATAAATTGATGAAATATATTGATTATTAATGCAAAACCTAAGAAGTGAAAGTTGTTTGAAAACACAATGATGTATGCAAAAACACCTAGAAATGAAGGTAAATTGTAACAAAAATTGATGAAAATTAAGGTGTGCACCTAGAGGCTAAAAAAGGATGGAATGAAAGTTTGGAATCTTGAAAAAATTGATGCAGAAGTCAACTGGGACACTTGTGCCAATCTGGGTGACTTCGTCCTAGATCTAGAAAAACTGCTCTAGATCCCGTTTCGATCAAATGGGTATCCAAATCTGCGAAAACCTCTAAAAAATAGGTTCAATGGGACTAAGTCGCCATTGTTGGAAACTTAGTCCACTTATAAATTTTTGAAAATACAAAAGTGGAGTCAGAAGCTCTCGGTTTTCTCTTTCTTTTCCTCTAGGTGTCTGGTTTTGAAACTTTGATTTTTCAGGCCTGAAAGTGACTTTTTGTGTAGATTTTGACCTTGGAAAAAGGGAGATGACCCCAACAAGTTTGAAACCTATTCTTCAATCATGTCCAATCCATCCAAGCACCTAAATCTACAATCACACAAAAGAAGACAAAAAATGTTGATTGCTAGGGATTGGGGGTTTGCCTTGGTCAAACCCCGTTTAGGTAATTAAACCAAAATGATGAAATAAAATGATGGAACATGAAATATGAAGCAATGTAATTAGAAACTTGGCATGATGATAGATCTTGAGTTGTTGCAACAATTGATGAAGAATCTTGCTCTTGAATGCCTCAGAAAGCTATCTTGATGACTTAGAATGCTATAACCCTAACTTGCTTGACTTGACAATATGGATGAATGATAAATGTGTGATGATTGAATGAGGGTAAATTATGAATTAGGGTTTAAAGGTCTCCCTTTATAGTGAAGAGTTAAGAATAAGGATCATGATCAAGGGCCACGATTAAATTAGAAAATAATTTAATCAAGGGTGGAGGTTAATTGAGAGAAGAAAGACATGGATAGATAAAGACTTGAGGTGGAAGATAAGATTGGCATAGAAAAAAACGTTGTTAGAGAAAATTAAAGAATACAAAATTATTTAATTTAGGTGGTCAACATAGGAGAAATAAATAAAATATTAATTTTATTTATTTAGAAAGAAAGGTGGGAACAAATAATTAAATAATTAAAAACAATTATTTAATTATAGAGGAAAGGTGGAGTGTTAAAAATTAAATAATTAAAAAAAATTATTTAATGGAGAGGGAAGGGATAATTAAATAATTAAAATAATTATTTAATTGGGGAGATATTTATTTAATAATAGAGAGAAAAGGCTAATGAATAATTAAATAATTGAAGTAATTATTTAATTAGAGAAGAAGAGGGAAAATCTAACATTTGAATTAAAATAATATTTAATTCAAAAGTAGAGAGGAAAGGACCAATAAAAGTCTAGAAAAGGGTGAAAGTCATTTACAATTCTTTACAACACCTTTACAAAACATGCATTTTATTCAATTTGCAAGGGTCCAAGACCTAATGTGGATTTGTAAAACACCTCACAACACTAGATCACTTGGCGAAATTAAGTCTAATTTATCATCAAATATTCCCAAATCAAGCAGGGAAAAAGTGATACATTTTCCGTGTCCACATTTATATATAGCTTTTAGGGTACAAGTTTACTTGAGACCGTAATGTTGTTCATGGATAGCCAGATACACTTTCTATGACGCCAGAAAAAGGCTACTTTTCTTGAAGTGATAAAAAACCCGCCAAAAGCTCTCTAGGTATCGATGTTGTTTTACATGGGAATGCCAAGAAAAATTTGGGAATTTAATTTAAGGCTTTTAGGGTACAAGTATATTAAGATCATAATGTTGTTCATATGAAACTAGATACAATTTCCATGTAGCCAGAAAAAAAAGGCTACTTTGCTTGAAGTGTTTGTTCTTATACTTAGTGGTCGTAATTGAGTTTATAGATGTGGTGGATTTAGGGTTAAAATTGTTTAATTTCAGCACTGCATGTCTAGGACTTTCAATATTTTTTTCACAATTTGAGTTATTTTTTTAAGAAAAAAGTCCTTCAACACTTCATTAAGGCTAAGAGTAACTCCTAAGTAATCTTTAATTAGCTAAGAACAGATGGGTCAGTTACTTAACATTTTATCTTGTTCAAGGCTAATTTAAATATTTAGATTTTTCAAATTGAGAAATTTATGAAATTAATCCATTACTTTGTTAAGTAAAAAATGACACAGTATGATCTTCCCACCCACTACATGTTTTTGTTCTTGGTGCTCATTTTAAGGATTGGGTACATAAAACTACATAGTTATGGATATACTAGATAGAAGTCTTGAAGCTCCTTTTTGGATTTTTTTCTTGGGATAGTCTATAAATGCTTTGGCATAGCTAATTCCTATGAATTTTGTATCATTTTCTAGGAATTTTTTGGTGTATTCAATGGTCATGGTGGTCAGAAAGTTGCTGATATTGCTGCTGAAAATATTGGTCACAATATTATAGATGCTTTGGTAGTAAAGATTGGAGATCAACAAGAGAACATTGTTCAGGTAGTTAGAGATAGTCACTTAACCACAGATGCAATTTTTTTTAAGTAGTTTAGTGTTTGAGCATTAATGCTCCGAGTCTAGAGATTCATTTTGAAATAATTTATGCTTTTGTCTTGTTGTTTCAAAGTTTTTTTTTTCCAAAATTTTGCTAGTGTTACAATTTTTTTGAATCAAACAACTTCTCAAGCTTACACTCTTTAAAAAAATTCAATTTCTAGGGTGTTATCAACAATACATCGTGTGTTACTGCTCTTATCAAATATGACAAAATGGTAGTCTCCAATGCTAGGAATTGTCAAGCTATAATTAGTAGAGATGGCCATGCCAAAGCTCTCACTTGTGATCATCTAGCAGCAAGGGAGGATGAGTGAGAACAAATAGAGAATCTAGTAAGCAAATGTGCATTGTGTTGTTTTTTGCAAAATATCATTTTTTGTGTGTGTTTGAATCATTGTTGTGACCAATCTTCTCTAGTGTTAATTCATATTGTAGGGAGCATATGTTGATTGCCACCATGAAGTTTGGCGAGTCTAATGAGTATTAGCTATATCCAAGGGAATAATTGATTTACACATGAAAGATTATATTTTGGCTAAACTAGGCACCAAAAAGATTGAAATTAACTTTGATTGTGAGTTTTTAATTATGGCATCAAATGGCCTATGGGATAAGGTAATGTTTTGCAATGCTCAAATAACATATTTTCCTAGGGATTTTGGTAGACCTTATAAATTTCACTGCCATAACAATTATCTCACAATAATTTTTTGTATTCTTTCAAGTCACCAATCAAGAGGTAGTAGACCTTGCCAGGCCTTTCTGTATTGGGGTGAAGCTAAGCATGGAACCTTCTAAGCATCTGGAAATAGAATATTTTTTAGTAGAGAATTCTAGATTTCTTGTAGGAGGCCCCCTTGCTACTTGTAGAAAGGTTGTAGAGTTGTTAGTAGCTAGAGGATCTCTAGATGATGTAAGTATGATGATAGTACGACTTGGAAATTTTTGTAAGAAAATGGACTAGATGGTGGATAATGAAGCGACGAAAGCATCCAAGTTGAAATTGTTCATAAAAAATGCAGAATGAAGAAGAAAAAACAAACAACAAAAGTGAGGAAATTCCAAAACTCTATATATCACTCACAGTTGACAATTCAGTCTAGATGCATGCAATCTTCCCTTATTTTATTAATGTGGAAGATACCAACATCTATTTTTGTATAGTGACAAAGAAACCAAACTGATTCAATAATGCCCTTTTGCACTTTTCCTTCCTAGAATTTATCTCCATACATAAAAAAATATTTTTTAGTGTTGCAATTGCCACATTGATGTAGGAAGAGGTGGCCCTGCATTTCGTCTATTAACCTATCTGATATGTTTAATGCTAACCAAATGGAGGAATAAAAAATATCCTTTTTAGATCATAGCTCACTGGAACACTGTCAGTATTTGCTTTTCCTGTGGATTCAATTGTTTATGTAAACTAACATGGTCAAGTTATTTGTCTCAATTTAGCAATCAACTAAAACACTGGGTTTAGACTCATGACACATTAAGGGGCATGTTATGGATATATAAAATGCTTAAGAATAATATCATTGAAAGGTCAAATGGTTGATATATATAAATAAATATTTATAGTCTTATCAACTAAGCATCCAATATTTATATTTTTTAAGAGTTTTTTTATTATTGTTTGGCTAGGGAATTGGTATATTATATAAATATATCTATTATTTGGCCAGGGCATTAGCATCTAGAGCTTGCAATTTTTTGGCTTAAATTGTGAACATTTTTTCTCTTCAACATTTCGGATCACACTGCATGATCCATCTGTTGACGAGTCTTAATGACACAACAACGTGCAAATAGAATATTGCTATTATGTTTCTCCTAAAAGAGAAAGAAAACACATGGATATCTTAGCTCCCAAGGTCTTTGTAATCGGTTCTCGACTGTGTTGATTTGACTCAGTGATAGATGTGAACTATAATGTTTAAGAGGCATGTTGGTGTTGAGCTTCTAGATTGTTCTAAGATCAAGCATAAATTCAAACCTACTTTAACTGGAGTTTTTAAAGAAACAAAGAAAAAGATAGATCAAAGCTTTGGAATAGAAAAAGAATGATAATTCATCCAATTTAACTAGACTTGTTAGCTTTCAAGGAACTCCTAATTAAAGCTGCAAAAGAAAATTAACTTGTGATTAACACAATTTCATTCATTCATAGTGCTAATTTCAATAATAGATTGCAAGTTACCATTTAAACAAAACATAGAATCAAACTTCATTCCTTGAAAGCCTCTCAAAAATCAAATGATCAACTCAAGACAAATACCATTCTGGAACACAACATGAAGTAGATTTTTATCTGGTTGCTTCTACTGCTAGTGAAATAGATAAGCAACATTTACAAATCTAGTACAATCACCAGTGTACAGAAAATCTATAACTCCAAATTGTTTCCATCTATACTAAGAAAATTGGAAAGATAACACTATTTGCTTCTATTGAATCTAACTCCTAACTAAGAAGGAAAAAGAAGCTCTTATTACAAAGAATCAGGATGTAGCTCTGTCCCCTCTATCCTTCAAAAAATTCCTATTCTTGAAAATCTATCTCTAGACCTGTCTACTCTATCCTATCCTCTAATTTTTGCACCCTCTACAAAGAGGCAAGAATGCCACATATACAAAGTGTACCAAAAAGGATGTGCTAGCCCCTGTCTTAGGGTTTACAAAATATATGCTGGTTGCAAGAGGGTCGGCTCCTAGATCTTTTGAATAGAGTTAATGTTGCGTTCAATGGCATCCCTACTATCCATGTTGGTGAAAGATTGTTCTGGGAATGACCTGTAGATCTTTTGTAACTACAGCATTAACTCCATGCCTCTGTGTCCATCCTCGAACTCCCCTGCAGAGCTACCTTGAAGGCTCTAAAGTATTGTCATTAATGCAGATCTGCCTTTCGCCAATAGACCTCATAGCTATCCCCGTGACTCATAGTTTCTTCCTCTTTTCTACCATTCTCCCCAGTCCAGATCCTTCTGCCCATTGACTATCCCTTTTGGAAATAGTTTTCGGCCTCCCTGCTAGATCTCTACACCACTGTTCATCTAGATGTTCCATCTGCTCATTCACGGAGCAGATCTAGACCAATTGCATTTTGTTGGTCTTCTTCAAGGTGGTAGTCAATCAGTCAATGGCTCACTTTTAGTTCCTTTCGATTGGGTGAACAAACACCATGCCAAATTCCCAGGCAGTCAAAAGTGGTCCATATTAAATTGCATGTCAGTGAGACACTAATCGTGTCTCCCCGATGTGATTATGCCTCTCCTAGTAGCTATCAACATAACATATGACAGTCGAAAAAACCTTTTAGCGAGCTATAGAAGTCATATCGATACCACAAAACTATCAGCAAGACAATCGTTATCGGCCAGAAGTCATGGCAAGACCATCGCACTCGGGAATACATCTCCTCGAGCCCTAATCATCTGCTCAAAGCTTCTTTGAGCTCATTCTTATTCCCTGAGCTTAAGCCCCTTCTACTTCAACAAGAATTCTTCATGTCGGTGGGACATTCTGCCAAGTTCAGGATCTTTCGGCGAGCTCATCTTATGTTAGGGAGACCTCCATTTGTCAGCGAGACCTTTTGTTGGGTGGAAAGAGTTATAGCAATATCCTCCCTATCAGTGAGACAATCCCATATTGATAGGACATCCCCTCGAGCTCACTATGTTATGTAACTGAAGGCACACCCTTCGGTGAGACACATGCTAATTGGCCAGACCTCCCACCGAAGCAAAAAATCATTCGCTGAGCTCAAAAATTTTGGTGGGACCTCCTTATTTCAGTAGGACATTATGCCGAAAGCAAACCACTCCCCCTGCGCTCGAGCTTCTGTTAGCAAGACCTTTCGGCAAAACCACAACCTTACCTTGAAGGTAACATATTTTGGTGGGACATCACCTGGTCATTGGGACTTCATAACGAACTCAGATCCTCTGCCCGATGTTGTTTCATTTCAGCAAGAGTTCACCTTGTTGGTGAAACTTTATGCCGAGATCACCCCACTCTTGTTGAGCTCTTTATCCTTCAGCAACACTAGTCTCGCGTGCAATGATCAGGGATACTTCTCAGCGATGCAAATCCCCTTTGGATTTCAAATGAATAGAGCCAAGCCACCAGTCAACAAGACATCTAAAAGGTCCCAGCGACTTTCTTCTTGAGGAGTTTTATGCTTAATGTGATTGAGGCATGCCTTGAGTTGATTTCCCTGAGAGATACCCTCAGATAAGCAATTCAATTATCCTACAAAACAAATGCCTCCATTAGTCCTCAAAGAAAATAAAATACACTATTGTTTATGATTATTTCATTCAATTCCTAGCAATAAGAAAACCAACTCAAGCTGAGACAAAACCAAAATCAAAATAGAACAAAAGACAAAATTAAGAGGAAAACAAAAGAATTCCAAAGGTGAAAGAAAATAACAGAGGCAACAAAATCAAAAAGAGAAGGGGGGCCCATTTTGTTCCAGAATAAAATGGAGTGGTTATGCAGGGCATAACACCATCATGAGGATGAAAAGCAAGAGAAGAGAATAGATAGATGCACTATGAATCCCTTACTAAGAATGCATTTGAATTTTTATTATTGCACATTGGTAGATGCATTGAATCACTTATTGAGAATGTATTTGAATGTTGAATGTTTGGTATTTAGAGCATAGATCATTTAGTTATCGATTTGAAAAGTAACATATATTTTTAATTTTGTTTTTGCAATTTCTTAATTGTATATCTGAAATATTAGTATTTTTTGTTAAAATGTTCCAATATGATAAATAGCTAGAATAACCATGTTGAGCTCAACTACAGAATAATTCTCCACTAGGAAATTACACACTATTCACTCATAGTAGGTGCTCTTGATTATTCAAGGATTACATTGAATTAGAGATTTCCCTAACATGAGGGTTCTTGGTGATCACACAAGGAACAACCCGATCCTTGACAACATTATAAGTTCAATAGTATCAAAATCAAGAATGCAAAGAATGGGTTTTAGTTCCATGGTTCTTCGGACCATATGTCAAGGATCAGTGTTAGAATTTGTATGTTATTGATCAACAATGGGAGTTACCTATACAAACCCTTCACACGTTGGACTAACCTGTGTATGTAGAATTATTACCATAATCTAAAAACATCCCATTAGTTGATTTTTTGCACTAAGAACCTGTTCCTTACAAACATATGCAGTTTAGATAAATAATAAAATGTTCTCAGTTAATTAAATATTTTGAAAAATAGTCCCTCAAGTTGTCTACCTCCAAATTTTTATGGTTATCTATATAAGTTGAATTCACATACTATTTGAGCCTCAAACTCGAATCTTTACAGAGTTGCAATAAGTCTACAATTTGCTTTCTAAATCTTTTGACAACTACAATAAGATTAGGTACAAGCCAACTCTCAAATGTACTTGGATCTATTAATTTCTCACTAAGGTTAATGGAAAGTTGCATTTTGTACCTTCTTACACAATGAGCTTGATTTCATTGTTAAAGTAAGGTATCTTTATCATGATAGGGGTTCCATCTTTTTCTGGCCAATTAAGTCTCTTTGTTTTATCTTTTTTAGTTTTTGTGTGAAGTTGTTTTTCTAAATCTCAAAATGTTTTTATTGTCACCTCACAAGCTATGATCTTATAAAGAATTGAGATTCAAGAGAAATAAAATTTCTTGGGCTTATTTTCAACCACTTGAATCATAAGAAATGTAGTGAATATCGCATTGAAAGAATAGGTGGTTGTTTCCTTAGAGCTTCACTATAAAAAGATCAAGACCAAGAGAAACATTTCTTAAAAAATAGGAAAATGAACATATTCAAATGACCCCTTTGTCATTTACACATCCATTTTATTGTAGGGCTAAAATCAGTTCTAGTATCACCAATATACAAGTGCAAAAATAGAATTCCAATGATAGAGGTTTGAAACACTTATAAATGCAACAAAAATAGAATTCCAATGATAGAGGTCTAAAACACTTATATTGCAAATTTGAAACAAACAAACATGTTAAAAAATTGAAGCAACACATAATGGAGGAAATCCATTTTGAATGGTAAAGAAAATAATGGAGAAAATGAAGAATAAAATAGGAAGATTACACAATATCATAATATCTAGCTTTTTTTTGGTTCTTTGAAGCATGCTATTATTTCATTGTAGAACATAGTAGTATATAGGTCAGTTGCAAAAATAGATGTCTAATGATAGAGATCTGAAACACTTATAAATACAAAATTGAAACAAACAAACATGTTCAAAAATTGAAGCAACACATAATGGAGAAAATCCATTTCGGCTGAGAAAATTTGCAATGAAATAATTTTTACAAATAAAGAATAAAATAGGAATATTGCATACAATATCATAATATCTGCCTTTATTTTGTTCTTTGAAGCATGCTATTATTTCATTTTAAATCATAGTTGTACTCATTTTTGTGTATTAATGACATGTGTTAGATTAAACTGTGATTGACACTTCTTTAAATATTAACTGATATTTTTATATTCAAACAATAGTGAGAATATGAACATTCGATTATTGTAAACATTATGACAAGTAGCCTCACATCTATTGAAGCATGCTCGGCTACTTGGTCCTCTCCCCTTTAGGTATGGCTCAGATATAAATTCCTATGATAATAAATATAGATATAGGATCTTGGCTTATGGAATATGGTTATGGGGATATGGGGATATGGGTATCTAGGTGGGAGAAGGGAAATATTTGGTAACTTTGTTGATAGGATTGAAAATGGAGGTTGCTAGTGAGTAACTAAAAATGACGAAACCTTTTCTACATGCTTGGTAATGTTTCTTTTACAGTGATCATTAAAATTCCTAGTGAGAGACATTTTCCATAAATTCCAAGTAGCTACAAAATACAATTGGTGGCACAAAAAAAGTTATCTAGTTACTTTTTTCTTGGAACTTTAGAATAAAAAACACCAATGATATAGCTCCACTTACCACCACGGTAATATTGATGTAGCTTTTAGGGATCAATTGTTTATTCTTTGTTTTTCTCTTCACCATTGTGTGTGGGTGATCCCACAATAGTGGTTTACAATTTTTGGCCAAATTGGACACTAAATTTTTCATTTTTAACTAATTCTTCACATTCCGACACCTATAGCAACTAAACCGTGAGGAATTTGAAGATGATGCAAACTAGAGTCTCATCACATTTTGTCTGTAGATTCTAAAAATTATTTTTTCAAAATTTTTGGACTTAGATTGCACTTCTTTTTCCATCTCCCACAAAAATTGGTTTTTTCATAAAACAACATTTTTAAAAAGTGACGCACACCGTATAAAGCATAACTTTTTTTCCATGCATGATAAAATTCTAATTCTTTCAAATTTAGATTTGTAACTCTGATATCTAGTGCTTCCACTTGGTTAGATAGTTTTTATTCAATATTTTTTTTAATCAAGTTTCAAGTCAAACCAATGACAATTCGACATAGAGCACCGTGATAATGTGAACTTTTTGTATGTATCAAAATTCAATTTTATTTTTTTGTTGATCAAGGACTTCAATATCTGGTGCCATTTTTATTTTTTGATAATATGCTATTTTTCCATATGTTAACAAAGACCTTCATTTTCAATGAAAAACCTATGTTTAATAAAACTAAAAAACAAATACATAATAAAACAAAAACATATTAAAATTATATTCATTGGATAGCTCGTTCAGGAATACTTGATTCCAATTGGTTTTGTGAAGATTCCCCCATTTTCATCCTCAACCCAAGTTTCAAAGTGTAAAAAATTAGGTTTTTTGTGTGAAAAAAGTCAAAAATTAGGGAAAAGGGGGGTTCACTAGAACCAGGGGGTTCTAGTGAACCCCCAGGGGTTCGAGCGAACCAGGGTTCATTTGAACCCCTTTAAATATGCATTTTTGACTTTTGTTTTTTGGGCAGGAAATGTGGGCACCATAATTAATGGGTTCGCTCGAACCCTAGTTTGGTCGAACCCCTTTATGGTTCAATCGAACTTGTAGGTTCATTCGAACACCTAAAACCAATTTTTTTCCATGGGGTCATTTTTTCTCAGTTTTCCTTCCTCCATCAAATTGTAAACCACCATTGTGGCTTCACCCGTGTCCTTTCTATTTTTATTTCATACAAATTAAACAAAAATTTAAATATAATACAAAAGATAATATATATTATGTATAATACAAATTAAATTATATATAATATAATTATATTTGTTATTACAATATTATATAGTAAACATTCTTTGCCTGTGCAAAAATGGGGACTTTGGAATAGAGGAATTTTGTCAATAGGTACAATTATTGTGTGTTTGACAAGATGCCTCAAAGAGATGTGGTCTCATGGACTACAGAGGATTGCAAGATATGCACAAAATGGATTTGTTGAAAAGACTTTATAATTTCCCAAGCAAATATAATTGTAAAGTTGAAATCCAAATCCAAATTTATTCCTCTCCATTTCTCCCTCTCCCTATTGCAAGCATACCATTATCCTATTGATAATGGAGCCTAATTATTTCCCTAGTTAAAAGGTTTTTATTTCAGTTGTGTTTCAATCTTTCTAACCGAATGCATAATTGTTAAATGATCTACCATTAGACCTCATGTATTACACAAATATATATATATATATATATATATATATATATATAATGGACCCATTTTTTTCATAATTAACCTTCCACACCTCTTCGGCATACCCATTACACAATAGATGCAATTGCTAGTTCTAATTTCTCTTATAAAATTCAATGAGACGGGGAGAAACCACTTGATAAAATTATGTGGGCTCTTTTAATGATGCATGTTGCTTGTCACTCACAAAAAAGACAAGTTCAAAAATGAAATAGCCTTGCTTACAACTTTGCAATTTTGATGCGACGCGACTGTGGGCTCTTTTACAAGTTTAGTTTGAAAATGACAACTCACAAGAAAGTGAAGTTTGAAAATGACTAACTCGTACTGAAAATGAAGTGGCCTTGTTGTAAACCATTAGTGATGATCATTTCAGCACCTATTGTCAATGGCTCCCTTCATTTCATCACTACCAGACCACTTGCCATGTGAGCTCTGAAACACAGTCAAGTCCTGCAAAGAAAAATATACTTGACCGTGTTACAGTGAAGTGTTGGAGAAACATGACTCCTACTTTAAAGCTATCAAATTTTATCTAGTTTTAGCCAAATCTAGATCATTCTTAGTTATATTTTCCATCCCTCTTTCTTTGACACTTAGACTTCATGGCATCTTCCTCCTCGTCTCACAGAAGTTATTTCAATGAAATGTCTGTTGTAACTAAAAAAATATATGATGTATTCATTAACCACCAAGGCCCCGATGTGAAAGGAACCGTGGCTTTTCCAATTTATGAATCACTGGAGGAAAATGAATGTTGGACATTTCTTGATGATCAAGAATTACAATTGGTAGATTCAATTCCATCTACCATTCAAAATGCACTATACTCTTCTAGAGTGAAAATCACCATATTCTCACCAGGTTATGTGGGGTCCCTTTGGTTCCTAGATGAGCTGCTTCTCATGTTGGAAACCAAGGCTCTATTTATTCTTGTATTTTGTGATGTGAAGCCTTCTGACCTTCACTATCCTGACAAGGGACGTTATGTAGCTGCATTAGCTAAACATAAAGAATAGGGGAGATTTAGCAATGACAAGATTGACCAGTGGAAAGTATCCTTGCAATTGTCTTCACTCATCTCTGGCTACAAATTCACATCTAATGAGTCACTCATCTTTGGCAACGAACTCACATCTAATGAGTAAGACTTAGGTTATCTTTCTTCCATTTATTTTTTTCTATTTTGTTGGGGCTGTTTGCTTTGATTTTCTTATAATTCAGTGTTTTATTTTTTCATTTTTACCCTCTCCATATTGATTTAATTTTTCCTTAAAATTATCAAAAATGTCAAGGTGTTGTGTTCAAAGATTGCCATTGTTGTGTAAAAGGAGGTTGAAAAGATGAGATATACGCAACAACTTCACCTATCTAGCTGTGTGTGAAATACTTTGACATTTAATCAGAAGTATAACTCACAAGTTAGCTCTTCATGCAGGTGCAACAACATCAACAAGTATATAAGTACAATTGAAGAAATCTAGTCTTCTACCTAGAGATTCACATCTAGTGGGCATACAATCCAAAGTTGAACACATGGTAGGCTTGTTGGAAGACCAAATAGTTCAATTCATAGCTGTCATTGGTATGGGCGGCTTGAGGAAGACATTTCTTCTCCAAAATGTCTACAAAGCCATAAAATCAAAGTATAATTAGTCCATTTGGCTTTCTATTTCTAAATCTTATTTTCTCAAGAATTTACAATGGGATATAGCCTCCCAAATAGATCCAAAGAGGGAAAGTTTACAAAGGGATATTGTGGAAGTTGATGTAACTAAAGTGAGAGCGGAATAATTGATTCATGACCATCTTCGAAGGAAAATATCTCTTATTGAGAGGGAAACGATCTCTTATTGTGTTGGATGATCTATGAACACTCTTTCCTGAAAATAATCTGATTGATAGACTTGGTCTACCATCTGATATAGATTGTAAAATTGTGGTCAACATAAGAAATAGGCAGGTTGCTCTAAATTCAAGTGCTTGAATTTATGATATGCAAAATTTGTCTAATGAAGACAGTTGAAGGTTGTTTTGTGCCTACACTTTTCTAGACTGTGTGGGAAATAGAGGGCCATTGTACATGGAAGAGGAGGGTCAAAAGATTGTAAAGCAATGTGGAAATTTACCTCTTGCTATCAAAACGATAGCAACATCTCTGGCCAACCACACTTCTCAGCAAATGGGATTTGAAGCACCGTCAACTTGAAAGAGTAGATACTTCCATTGGTGGCCCCGACATTGTCATGGAGATATTGAAGTTGAGTTATGACTCTTTGCCTGCAAACCTTAAACTATGTTTTGCATAACTTTCCTTCTTCCCTAAGGATGAGGAGATTGTGTGTGTGAAATGTGGGAGAGTTAGAAAATCAATACTAAAGCACAAAAATATCAATGAGACATATTATATTAAATATTTGAATCAAAGAACTAATCTATTTACAACAAACAAATCTCTAAAAGCGTTCTATTGTTCTCTATTCTCAATGATTCATTAAATCATTTGGCTCTCATATTTTTATATGTGCACTATGATTGTTAGAATGACAACTTGATAAATGAGATGCTATTCAAAATGCAAGAAATCTAAGTTCCTACATGAAACTATGTGATAAAAGCCATGATACTATGATAATAGTGATATTGAAAAATGGATAATGATGTTGCATAACAAGCTAAAATGATTCTACATATGCGCAAATATTAACTATTGATATGATAAACTAAAATGCATTCACAAACTAAGACATGATTCTAAGTTAGAATGATAAAACAATGCAACTTGCTAAATGCTAAATGATCAAATTCTAAATGCTCCAAAGTTATTCCTGCATAATAAGTTTGCTAAAAGATGTGATTGATAATGTTGTAGCAAAGGGTTGTATTTATAGGATTTTCAAAGCATCTTGTGATGTGGTAGCAATCGACAGTCTAGATTCAAACATGAGGAACAAATGGCGGAGATGGAAGAATCAAAGAGGATGTTCCCTTGACTAAGGGCAACATGCCAAATGGATGAAGGAATATAGTGTGTGAGGAATAAGCCATGTGTTAAAAGTTTGTTGAAGATAATTGGTTGAAAATAATGTAATTAAATATTAGTCATATTTAATTGCATGTGACATTTGATGATGTAGACATGTGACTAATTTTGAATTTAAAATTATTCAAACTTAGTGAGAAAATATTTAATTAAATAAAAACAAACTATAGACATTTGTTTATTTAATTAAATTTAGAAGAATGTGGTTTAGGATGAGGAATTTAGAAAAGTGTAAACTATATAAATAAATTCAAAATTTACTTATAAGTAGATGAATAAAGGGAGTTCATTAATTAAATAGCTAGTATTTAATTAATTGTCTTGATTGATTTTAGGTGTATACATTTTAGGTGATGAAATTGATGAATTTTCCTCTTTTGAAAATAAAATAAAACAACCCCATAAAAATGACACTTAATTAACCTTAAAAAGGTTAAAAAGAATGATTAAAAGTTCATTTGAGCATTTGCATTTTGAAAACTTTGAGAGTGATTGAGTGATTTGTGCCAATTTTGCAAAATGTTGATCCCCTACCACATGCATCGGTTCGAGTGGGTCAGGCGTCACAACTGCCCGATAGCGTACAAACCTTTGGTATGTACCTCGAAAACTTCCCTCATAATTTGTGCAATTTTTTTTCTCGCTTGTTTTCACATTTGAATTCAAATTTCATTTTTCTAGTGCATTGAAAACCCAAAGTAGCACATTCATAGTCTGTTATAGCACATAGAATAGGCTAGCGCATAGGGATACCTATGTAGTGTATTCATAGATTGTAATGGCGTATAGAATATATTAGTGCATAGGTGGAGTGAATTAGAGAATATGGTAAATAGATTAGTGCATAGACACATGTAGCACATTAGTTGTCTGTTTTAGTGCATAGAAGCAATGATATAGCGCATCAGATATTTTGGTGCATAGGTAGAGGGGTTTAGTGCATTGATCAAATGTGATGGTGCATTGAATAAGTTGACACATTGGAACCCTGTTATGGTGCATTGATGAAATTTTCTAGCACATAGAGTTTTTCAGTGCATTGAAAGACTGTTTTAGTGCATTGGTGAAATTTTAAACTATATTGATGATTTTCCTTGATTAGACTCCTTGATTTTGATGATGTTTGATTGTGTTAGCCTGTAATTTGATGATGATTGTTGATGTTGATAGATTAGATGTCCATTGATCTCATAATAGGTGAAATTCAATGATAGGATGATGATAATTGACCTCATGATTCCCAAGGATTAATTATAGGTTGATTTATTGATTGACCTCATGATAGGCGAGGTGCATTGATTATTTGGTTGATCTCATTATAGGCAAGATCGAATTGATTGATAAAACTCATGATAGGAAAAGTTGAATGATAGATAAACCTCATGATAGGTGAAGTTGAGTGATAGATGAACCTCATGATAGGTGAGGTTGAATGATAGATTGATGCTCATGAGATTTGATTAAAGTCTCACTAGAGCTGATTAGATTGATAAACTGATTGATAGTGATTGATTAATTAGTTGATTTGCAATTTTGTGATGATTGGAGCCTTTAATGAGTTTATAGATTAGAGAGCATTTCCCAAGGACATGGGAGTTGATTCCCCATCTTATGCAGCCTGAGATAGTCATTATTGCATGATGCGAATTATCGTCTCTTATTGATATGCCCCAGATTAGGATTAACATGGGGTTGTTGACAACTTTAGCAGATAGGCGGCATAGTGAGCATGTAACACCTTTCATTTTCCCACTGGTGAGATGACGGTGACTCCAAAGGACATTTATCAGATTCTATCAATTCCTATTGTTGGAGAGCTTATCCTATATGATTCGCAGGAGCAGGGCAGTACTGATGTGCTACACAAAGTATTCCAAGATGATCGGATATGCGGCTATGAGATTCCATGGAGATATGGTAGATGCTTATGCCACATTGCCATTTTTTCTTGCCAAATTTATTGGAGGTTTCCTTTGTCCTAATCACAATTCAAAGGGACTTTCAGTTGGAAGGGGGCAGATTCTAGAGAGCATGATTGCTCAGAGAACTAGATATGCATGGGGTTGTTGTATGCTTTCTCATCTATACCATGATTTACACTAGGTGGTCTATCTTCACAGGGCTAGTTTGTTAGTTGGGGTTGCATTGCTTTAGGTATGGACCTGGGAGCATATAGTGGTTGCACGACTGGTTAGAGATAGACAATGACCTCCCATGAGACCATATGTACATATTTATGCTGGTTGAGTTGCTCAGCCTAGGCTGGGAAAACTAGAGCACTGGAAGAGGACACTTGATGATCTCGAGTCTATGGTATGGTGGTTATACATTGATTGCAAGCAGTGGTCAGAGGACGATATGGAGCTTCCTTATCTATGCCAATCTATGTACCTCATTGGGAAGACTTGATTCATTATTGAGATATTTTTGTTGAGGGTGTGGCAATAGTATGGCCGAGTGTAGGGGATGTCCCAGGGTGCGGCACATTATGCATGGCGTTAGATAGATGTGACTGAGTGGGGACCCACTTTGTCCTATGATGTTGTTGTGTATGAGTATCGAAGTTTATAGGTTATATTCTGGGATATTCATCCAAATATCATTGAGGCTCCAATGTCAGATGAGTATGCTTAGTACATAGATTTACATCCATTCCCATGGATCACCATTCTAGATGAGCTAGTTCCATTTCTAGAGAAGGAGGGGAGGGCAGTAGGTCATGGGCACAGGTGGAGGAGAGAGGAGGAGGAGGGGAGGGTAGTAGGTCATGGGCGCAGGTGGAGGAGAGAGGAGGAGGAGGATAACAGTGATGACGGGGATGGGGATGGAGATGGAGATGGTGGGGATGATGATGGGGGTGATGGGGGTGGAGATGAGGGTGGAGGAGGTCTAGGTCCTAATGCTGGAGAGATGATAGTGCCTTGCAAGAGGTGACAGGTGGAGATTCAACTACCCTCACCATAGTAGCAGACACATATTTATGCACTACAGGTACAGGTTGAGATGCTACAGGGTTAGCTTCAGTAGGTTCATTCTTTACTAGCGTAGGCCAAGAGGCAGATTTAGACATTGGAAACCGAGAGGGATGTTGCTAGACAATAGATACAATAGGTACAAGATCAGCTCGCCCAAGGATGGGCACAAGGACAGATGTAGGGGAAAATTGCCACACTAACTGCTGAGAGGGATACTTTGAGATGGCAGGTCGATCAAGTTGAGGTCATTGCTGACAGACTATAGAGAGTCATAGAATCCATTGGTGCATCATATTATTTCAAAGAGATATGTCGTACCGCATAGGAGGCAAAGTTTTATAGAGTGAGATATCATGATGTAGTTCTTCCTTAGCAACGAGAGAGGTTTTCACACTGGTCTTAATCAGGTAGGTTCTAGTCTCAGACCACGAGCAGAGGGGTGACACAGCCGCTTTAGAGAGATCCTGGTGCAAGTCTGTTTGGTGGGGGCAGCCCTAGTCGTGTGATGCTGACACCATCTTGGGGGAGCATGACATGGCTCCCATTTCTTATTTTTTGATGTACTTTGGACATGTATACACTGATGTTTTTGAGACATTGAGGGTGTACCTCTTGATTTGAGACATTATGATACACTATCATTTTTTATATTGATGTATCTCTTTATACCTTTGGATATCCTTGTACACTTTGACATTATGATTTTGAGGTTATATGACATGCAGCAATGATTATGATCTATGTGTCTATATGGTGTTTATATGATGATGATCATGATGACTATGTAATGATGATGCAACTATTGTGTTATGATTCTATGATGCTTTATGAATGATGACTAGGTGATGGTTTTATTATGCCAATGAAATGTGATGCATTTTATGTTTTTGTACTTTTCTAATGCAAATAAATGATGCAATTAATGAATGAATGATCAATGTATGAAATGATCACATGATGGTGCATATATTTCTATGTGTTTATGATGTTTATATGATGATGATCATGATTATGGGATGTATGCAATGATGATATGATAATGCATGATTAATGATTCTATATGCTTAATGGATGATGTTTATGCTATGTAAGATGGATTTTATTATGAAAATGATGTATGATGTGTATGCGATGATCTAATTATTCCTTTGTTAGTCTTAGATTTGACCTCTATTTTCTCCTCACACTACACCCATTTGTGAATTATTTAACAAACTTACAACTTAAACCTAACTCAACTTAAATTCCAAATTCACATAGATTGTTCAACACAAGGAAATAATCATCATTGAAAAAAATTCACAATTAACAAGCAGTCATGGTCAACTCCATATATAAACATCGCTTCTACTTTCTATTTTACACAATGACTTACTCACTCAACTTTCCCTTAATTACTTAAAAGAGCATTTAGTGCTATATTACAATTACACTAATTTGCATGGCGAATTCACAAGGCAAAAGATAATCTAACCCATTTATTTAACAAATCTTTTAAACTATCTGAATACAAAAGTTATACAAAAGTGAACTTCGCAGAGATAATTTATGGTGAACTCTACCAATACATTTAGTAATACTCCAACTACTTTGTAGTGATCACTAATTCAACTAACTATTAAAAGTTATACAAACCAATGGATAAATATCCAACTATTAAAGGCAACAATATTACTATCACAACTCTAACTTAAACACTAATTTCCTCTATGAAATAAAACACAATTAAAGAACTAAATTATTTAATTAACAAAATTTCAATTTCCATAATTCCGCTAACTCCCTTATAATATCATTTACCTTAAGCTACCAAATAGATCTATTTTATTACATAATGCTTTATTCTTTTCTAGAACATTTCTTTTTATATAAGCATAATTTTTCCACATGATTAAGTAATTGAAACATGTAAAATATTTCTAAATAATGTAAATAACCTTTTATTCTAAACTTAGATTAAATGATGTACTCCACTTTTCCTTAATTTGCTACATCAATTCTTAATTAAGTAAACAACCCTTTAATCTGCACTTTAAAAGATATACCCATATCTCCTTAAATCTAGAGTGGGTGATGGGATATAGAGAACCTTATTCAATACTAAACAATTTACACTAGGCTTGACAAAGGTGCGTAGATATCGACTAATGTGTTTTAGGGTAAAGCATGATGATCAATAAATGAGGAAATTTTCTTGCTACTAAGGTTTAGTATTTTCCACATTGGCTTCCCAAAATTAACATAATTGGAACTATTGCACTTTCTAAGGTGAAACAAATGATCCAATGGATAATTCAAACACTTCTTCACTAATGTTGCTAAGACCATTCTAATATCTTGAATAATTTTAGATCATGTTCTATGGTCTGTGGATAGGACAGTAGCTAGAGATCTACAATTTCATAGGCATACATTTAATAAGGTATCCACACCTATCAACCTGCATAAACTTTGAGATTTTGCATCAAGGTTATCACTCCAAAAGGGAATTATCCAATTTCTACAACCAATAGTTATCGAAAATGGTGATGATAGTAAGACTTTGGAAATTTTTGTAAGACAAATTAAATGTCGGCTGATGGTTGGGCCCACAAACCCCTTAATCCCTTTAAAGTGACCACCTCCATTTTTGTTTTCATATTCGCCTTGTTTGTCATTCTGCTTCCTGTTCCAACACACTTTATCTATTGTTGAAAGAGTTATGTACTCATTTTTATCCCACATGTGTTGGGTGGAAAAACAAAAGGAAGAAGGGAATAATAAAATGTGTAAAGGATTATGCTAAATGTACTACTCCCAGCCACAAGTATAAAACAATGATTAGAATTTCAAATTTTTGATATAATTAAAAGAAAATTCTTTTCTTTTTATCTTTTAAGTATTATTTTTAAGTTTTTGACTTTTTATTATTGATTGTCAATTATTGAAAATTAATAATCACTAATTTATTATTGATTTTCAATTATTTAAAATTAAAATTGATAAATAAATTATGATCTATGATTTTGTTACAAAATGATTTATGATTTTATTACAAATTAAATATTTTCACAAACTTGACATACAAATGACAATTTGATGATGAAATTAATGTATCATAATTCAGTTTCAAATTGGGTACAACACAATAAAGAAAACAAACTTGATAGGGAGGATAGACAAAGCTTTTGAACTATTTGACACAATAATAATAAAATTAATAATAAATTATTAATTAAAAATCAAATTTAAATAATAATTTCAATTATAACTATTAGTAACAATCAATAATAAATTATCAATATTGTTGATAATTTTTGAATGGTGAACTTTGGTGCATTGGGTGAGAACTCTTTAAGAGGAAGCAATTTTGAATGCATTGTTCAACAATGAACTATGAATGGTGTCGATGCTCTAGGTTTGGGCGCAATTGCTACTGGGGTTGGACGGGTGGCCTGTGATGGCCCTTCTCCTCTGGTGGATGGGGCTCCTTCCGGTTTCTATCCTTCCAAGGCTTCTCTATGGGTGAATTGTGACTGTGTTGATGCTACGCTGCTTGGGTTGGGTGTGGCTCCCTCTACTCCTATTCTCTCTATGGTGTCACCTATTACTCCTGCTTCTGGTGGTCTTCCCATTGATGGTCCTTCTGTTGGATTTAGGGCCACTTCAAGCTGCCATGGGAAGTCTTTTTTTGAGGCTGTTGTAAGGGATTGTGCTAGATCAATGCCTACTTTAGCTATGGTTATACCTTTGCTCTGTGCCTATGCTTCCCCTGTTGTGGTATGTGGACCTAAAGTTGCTGAAAATGAGGACAACTATTTGAAATAGGGTGTGTTTTGCAAGTTTAATGGCTTGTGGCCCTCCCTTCCTAATCTCCATGATTGGGTTTTTGGTTCTTGGAAGCCTATTGTCTCTTGGAAAATTGAGCTTCATCCTAGTGCTAGGGGGTTTTTCTTTGCCACCTTTGCCTCTTCTATGGAGCAGGATTGTCTGTTGGATAGGGAGTGGATGTGGGGTATTCATTCAATGTCTGTTAGGCCTTGATCTCACTCTTTCAATCCTCTTATTGAGTCATTGAATATCATACCAATTTGGATCCGTTTGCTAAATCTCCATCTCTAGTTTGGGGAGGATTCTTGTTATGAAGCTATTGGCAATGTCATTGGTTTCTTTTTGAAGGTGGAATCTACAACACAGGATCTAGGGCATACTACGGTGGCCTATATTTTAGTTGATTTGGACATCTCCAAACATCTCCATGGTGATGTGGTCTTAATGGTGGAGGACAAACCTTGGACACAATTGCTGGACTATGAGGGCCTCCCCTTTCAATGTAGGAGGTGTTTCTCCTTTGGTAAGTTGGCTTCTGGTTTCCCTCTTGTTTGCCACAAGGGTGCTGCTACTTGGTGGAAGAATGCTCTCTCGGACCATCTCACGGTTGGTTCTCCCTCTTTGGATGGTTCCTCTGAGGAGGGTGACCCTCCCTTGGTTGTTTCTCCCATGGTTATTGAGTCTTTCCAAGCTCATCTTCCAACTATCCCTGTTGTGGAACCTTTGTTGCCTTGATTTGCTATCGTTGTTCAGGCGGAACCAACACGTCCTTCATTGAATAACTACGCTATTCCTTTGATCACTCTTGTCTCCTCTTCTATGTTGTCAGCTCCCTTGTAGCATTGTGGCTCCTTTCCCGATGTGGCTATTAAGGATTCGCTCCTCTTGCCTCGCTTGGTGGATTTTGAGTTCGAGTCTTCCTAGTCTCTTGTGCAAAGGAAGAAGAAGGGACTCCCTAAATTTGCCGCTTCTTCACTTCCTAGGGTTAAGGGAGTTAGATTAGTCCCCTCAAGTTCTAGGGTTGTCTAGTCTTTCTTTGTTGTTCAACAGTTGTTTGTTAGTTGTTTCTATTGTGGCCTATTTGTCCTATTTTGTTAGGTATCACTTTTTTTTTTAGGCCTTTTTGGACACCTTGGCAAAAAGCAATATGATGTGGCATCATATTTGATATGTGACCTTGAAACAAAAGTTATAAGTAGGGGACTTGCCAAGCAAGTTGATGTAAAAAATTAGGAGTGATTTGAAATTTTCATGTACGGCAGTTAGAAGTGCGAAGTTAGGGTACACAACTACTAGATCCTCTCCCCTACAACAACATATATCTTATAGTCCTTGTAATTGATGAAGTCAAAAGAATTTACACCTCTCCAATCTCACAACAAAAAAACTTTAACTTGATAATTCCATTTGTCAATTAAAGATTAACCCAGACAAAATTGAATGGAAAGCAATTCCATAAGAAATTCAATAATATCTAAATTCATAGTCTATTGATCATCAAATGTTTACTAATTATATGATCAGTTTCACCTCTCTGCTCCTTGTCCTCTGGTCTTCTTGATTCTCTTTTTTTCTCAAGTTTAATTACTATGAATTCCTGTCTTCTTTTGACCAAACACCCCTCTCTATCTTCCCTGTCAGTGAGCTCTAATCAACATCTTATCACATCTTCAGACTAGCATATTATCTTCTCTTCAACGTCCCACAATCTCTCTTTCTTCCTTATCACCAAGTCTTCTGCACTCAAGTTTTTTTATTGCATTTCAAATGTTGTTGTCACATCATATTCGCCTCCTCATCAGCATTTAATTGTGCATACATTTCTTCTAATTGCAGCCCCTTATTTCTTTTGAGTCAGCAATAATTAAAGTGTCTTTAATTATTAATTCTCCAATTTGTGCCTCTGTGCCATCATTCTTCACATTACCTTGCTTCCTTGCATTGCTTTAAATTTGTGTAGGCTTAACCTTTGCTAGGCACTCCCTTCTATCCCACGCCGCTTTCCTTTCACTTAATCAAGCCTGCAGTTATGTATTTCCTCAAACATGGTGTGAGGGTTCTTTATGTCCTTATGGCTTCCTTTACCTTTGAAGCTTGGCGTGGGTCTTCCTCCTCACCCAGGCACGCACCTCGACTTGCAAATCTACATTTTATTTCTTGTTTTTCTCCTCCTTCAGTGATGTCTCTTTACATTCTTTGCTGGCAATTTAACCTTTCACTATGCATGCTCCTTTCGCATTTCATTCTGCCCATTCAAATTTTGTAAAGAATGGAGGCAGAAATGAAACGACCTAGGGAGAAGAAATTTAATGCAAATATGAATTATGAAAATACTTATGGGTAAATAAATAGCTCAAACAACTTTTCAAATTCTTTTATCGGTTCCCTTTGTGATATATGAAGTAAAAAATATATACACATTTGCATTTTGAATCTTTGAATTCTGATCTCACAATTCGTGATTCAACATATATTTAAAATTGTAAAGTTTCAATGATGAATTTGGAGCAGGAAACTAAAACCAAAATAAATTCAAACCAAACTTATAATTTTGGTTGATGTTAATTGCCTATGGACCCGAAGTAGTATACATGACTTTTAATCCTTTGTTAGAGAAACTCTTACAATATATTTCTTATTTATGTTCTTGTTTTGCATACAAGAATTGATCAAACTTTGAAGAGACCAAGGTTCATAACTATTTACTATATTTCATTATGTGTAAATTTAATTTTGAGCTTGATATTTCAAAATCTAAATTGTCGAATAACGAATTATTTATAATGTATTTATTAATTTTAATTTTAAATAATTGACAATCAATAACTTATTAATGATTATTAGTAATAATTTTAATTAAATTATTATTTAAAATTGATTTTTAATTAATACTTTTTTTTTTTTTTTTAGACTGCAGGAATCGGGTAGCACGACCCCCTATTAAAATTGACTTTTAATTAGAATACTTTATTACTTAATTTTATTTTATTATTATTTGTAATTATTATTTTTATTTTTACTAGTATTAATTGTTTTGCATTGTTTCCATTCTTTGCATTTTTTACATTGAGATGCATATATTTTTATAATCAACAAACTCTTTTAATGTCCTGCCAAAATTGATATTGTTACTAATATCAAACTTTTATAAGTATGTATGCAAAGAAAGAACATAAAACAAAAAAATATTGTAATAGTTGTTATAACAAAGGATTCGAAGTCATGTGTACTACAAGGATTGTAAGATATACACAAAATGGATCTAAATTGAAAAGTTCGTAGGAAAATTCAAGCAAATACAATTGGTAGATGCAAAACCAAATAAATGTGAAATCATGGACTATAATGATTGTAGGATATAGACATAATGGATTTGTTGAAAAGGTTTTAGAAAACTTTCAAGCAAATGCAATTGGTAGTTGCAACCACAAATTCCACAACCTTCACCAAAATCCTTGTTGGTTTTCTTAATATGGGAGATTTGGAACAAGGTATGGATATCCATCAAAGCATAATATGAAGATGGATTCTATCAAATGTTGTTGTAGATGCTCTTTTGAAATCTATGTAAAATGTGGGAGGATAAACAAAGCTTGTGAACTACTTGACACAAGGCCTCAAAGAATTGTAATCTCATGGAATACATCCTAATTAGAAAACTTGCATGACTACCCTCATAACAATCTCTCAATTTGTCTTAGTGTCTATTGTATTATACCCATTTTGAAACTGAATTATGATGCATTAATTCTATCGTCAAATTGTCATTTGTGTGTCAAATTTGTGAAAATGATCAATTTGTAATAAAATCATAGTTAATGTTGTAAAAATCTAAAACTGTCGAACAACTCACATGTCTTGTGTATGCTTCCATATTGGCACGGTTAGGGAGGATTCTAGTTGTGGAACTCGACTTTACACCTATTTATTGCATTTGCTTGAAATTTCTAAGCCTTATTAGCAAATGCGTTTTGCATGTCAAACAAAACAATTCCCGTGCCTTGCTTTTTACTGTCGCGCTATCTCTTGAAACAGTTCTGGCGCCTTGTCTCTGCATCCACGTTCTTCATGCAACTAAGGAAATGTATATTGGAGGCATTTAATCGAACAATTTACATGCAACGAATACTTATTACTGCTTGTAATTGTGCTTGCTTGCAATTTCTAATGCCTTTGTAACAAAACCATTTCGTCCATGTCCTTCAATCGTTTCTGTCTGCAAGAGCTTATCTCTTTGAAGCATTCGGTCAAACAGTTTACATGCCTTTCTCTATGCTCCATCGTGCCCAGCCAGTTGTGTTCGCTTGAAATTTTCTAAAGCTTTTTAGCAAATTCAATTCGTGCAGATTCTAAAACATTGCGGTCCATGAAATCAGATTTCTTCGAGGCATTTTGTGAGGCAGTTCGTCTGCCTCGCAACCTCCATCGCATCCCATGAGACCACATTTCTTTTAAGCATTTTGTCTGACAACTCACATGCCTTGCATATGCATATACTTCCACATTTGGCACGGGAAAGAAAGATGTTGGTTATGGATTTTGGCTTCACACCTCTTATTGCATTCACTTGGAACTCCTAAAGCTTTATCAACAAAACCATGATACGCCATCTCTTGCAACCATTGTTGTTCATGAGACCATATTTCTGCGAGGCATCTTGTTCGAGAAGTTCACGTGCCATGTAAATGGTGCTCCAAATCTTTTATACATATGAAACAGAGCGGTAACGATCACAACGCCTATTCTAAAGCTCCCATCTTGGGGTGGCTGAGAGAATGAAGGGTGGCATGAGAATATGCCTTCAATACAATCATTATACGCCTAATCTGCAATCATGGCATTACACAATACCAAATCTTCCTCGAGGCATTCTATTCAAATGGGTTTGCACCTTCATTATGCTCCTATACTTGTCTTGTTCGAGCTTACATGATGGACATTAATTTTCTTCAAAGATTTAGAATAAATCTTTCCCCGTGCATAACCTCCAATCATCAATCTTGTGCATTCTTTGAAGGTGGTTAACTTCTGCCTTTCCTCTTTTTAGATATTTAGAAGTTAATTTTTTTTCAAAAAGTGAGCAGGGTAGCAGGGAATTTTTTATTGTGTGAGCATAATAGCAGAGGTAAGTTAGGATTTGTGAAAAGTGAGCATGAGAGGTTAGGATTTGTGAAAATGTGAGCACCGTAGCATAATGAAGAGAATGCTTACAAATATCTTATTCAATTCTTATTACCAACCATTAAAACCTTTTCAAAACTGATTTTTTTTTATTTTTATTTTTTATGGAAAATTAATGCTTAGAAAAGGTTTAAAAATAATTTGACATTCTTTTCCGGCAAACCCTCTGATCACTCCTTAATGCCACAAAACCGAAACACACCTAACTTTCAGCTGGTAAAGCCTTTTTCCTTGAAATTATTCTAGGATGATAAAGTCACTGTGATGATCAAAACCTAGAAAAATAATTTTATTTTGAGTAACCAAATATTAAATTTTAATTATTTACAAAATCTAGTTTAAAAAATTGAAACATTAAATTCTCTCAAACTAGGAACAAGGTTATTGTAAAACTAACTATATTGCTCGAATACCCTCAGCAACATCCCCCTAAGTCAGATTCTTCCAAAAAATTATAATTTTAAAAATTTAATTGTTTTCACATTTTTTGCCAATGCATGAGGTCAATTTTTAGTACAATTGGATGCATACATAAAATAATTTTCAATTTGGCATCTGGTATTTGAACTGATATCATCAACCTATACTAAACAATTGGACTTGGGAATTATAGTTTGAGTTTGACAATTTGCGAAAATGGGGCATGGTTCAACTTACTGATAATAAGGCTTTCCAAACAAAAACCTTCAAACATGCTCAAATGATGAATGATCCAAAAGAAACCATAGGAACACCAATTCTCAACGCTTTAGGTGATGATTTAATTTGAAATTTTGGAAAATGAACTGGTCAAAAATTAGGGGATAACATAATCTAGTCCATCATCAACATACCAAGAATATATATTTTCACGTGCACTACATTCATGAGCTTATCTATAAATAGATTATCAATCTTCACTACTACCTAAATTGTAAGTAGGTTGCCTATATTTTATTTTATTTTGTTTGGAGATATCCTCGAGGGGGTCCCCTTTAGCTTAGAGCCAAGGACTGAGGGGCATCCATTCCACCAAAATCTGTCAGGGCACGATCCTGACCTCCTCCCTTTTAAGGTGTTGGGGCTTTGCACTCAACAAGACTTGATCCTTGATGGGCTCATTTTGAACCTCTCAGCTTCACCAGTAGACCTAGGGCCCATTGACAATTGCCTATATTTTCACCAAACTCTTCACAAAAATTATCTTCATCTAGACGAGATTTTTTGGGGGTGCAGAAGGCTTCATCTCTTGGGAGGGCTTCTTATTCCTTCCTTCTCTCTTTACTCTAAGGGGGTCTTTTCTCTCTCTATTGTAGGGTAGGGGCGGAAGGTAATTTCTCTCTTGGGGGTTTCTTCTCTTTGGGGGGAATTCTTTGTACATGGGTGTCTCTTTACGATTATTTATTAGGACCCACCTTTTTTACTCACTTAAGCTATGCTTAAAGGAGGCTATTAGTATAGGTTTTTATTTTCTAGCAGAGTTTTTTTAACATTTTTATTTAATATTGCTTAGGTTAATAAACTGAGCATTAGTGTTAATGGAGTGTGAGTTGTAAGCATCTTTTATGAGAGTTACACCTTCCTATTTTTTGGGTCTTGTTGCACATTATGTTGGTTACTCCAACTAATTCCATAGTGACTTTTAAAGATTACTCAAATCTTATGCTCAAAGGCATTGGGAGGTTGGATTAAAAACATGAGACAAGTTCTAAAACCGTTCTCCTCTACACTTTAGGCTCCGCATGACCTAGGGGGGTCACCCTTTCATGACACCATTTTATGATATACTATACATTTATAGAATGATGCCTAGTAGATAGAAAATTTCATACACATTAGTAGGGAGTTTGTAAGGTAATCTTTGAGACTATTTATTTCTCTATGATATGTTTATTCCAAATATGAGATAATAAATAATTAAAATAAATTATGATTTGGCTTTAGATTTGTAAATTTGACAAAAAAAAATTGAGACTGAGGAGAAACACATAACACGACTGGTGTCTGTCATGGGCTACAAAGTCCTACATAATGTATTTTAAATAATAGCATTCAAACAAATTTCTACAATCACTTAAACTATTATCACTTTATGGTAATATGACTTGCAATAGCTTACAATGATATTCTAAATAATTGATTTAAAATTTACAACATCCTCATCATTTCTAGGAAATAATTTACACCACTGCTTAAGGAGAAAACAAACCTTGAAAATAATTTAACACAAAATATGTGTGAATAACACAATAAGCCTTGATTATATTGCTCAAAGAACGTTACATTTTAACATAGGAGACAATCTCATTGCAGTGTGATTTTCATATATGAACAAATTAAAATACAATGATTGTACTCATGAAATGACTTGTAGACATAGATCATAACGTATGACAAATTATAAACTCATCTTCATGCTCTATCTCTTCTCACTCACAAAACTTTAGAACCCTTACAAATGACATAGAGATTATATTTTGAAAAAAAGAAAAAGATTTAATCCATTGCTAACACCTGCATATTCAAGCCCATTTGATTCTATAACTAAATTTAGCATCTACAATATGTCATTATACTTAACTTTCCCCCTTTATATACTCTCTTATTTCCATCTAAAATTGGTTATTCTCTTTATGCTTGCATTCTTGTGCATATGTAAAAACTGCCTGCATTTTCACTTCACAATGAATTTTTTAAACTCATGCAGTTATCCATCTCAATGGCAATGAAAAATACATTTGACCTGGCATTCTAACCCTTAGAACTCATCAATTTTCACTTGCAAACAATTTGTTGGCAACCACTTCCTTGCACGAAACCTGTTTACCATTTACTGACGGAACTCGGGTGATATGTGATCCATTATTGGATACATCATTTTTAGTTGATTCCAAACAGAATCTTTCTCTGTGAGGAGTGCAGAAGCCTCATTTTTTTTCAAAGAAGTAATCCTCCCACACTCGTTCTTTTCTTTGGCGATTTCACTACAATGATCTTTCTCCATATTACAAAGGAATTTATGAAGAGTTAAGAGTTCTTTGCTATACTTCCAAGATTATGTGCGACTGTAACTCTTTCTCTTTTTCAAGTAAGCCCTTATTCAAAGCTTTAGCCTTGACTTTATAAATTGATTGCAATGGAAACCTAGCATACTCTGCTTTAATCTCCGGCATCTAGATTTCATATCCTGTCTGGAGTTCTTCTAGATCATCCAACCTAGCATACTCTGCTTTAAACCTTTACCTTTTTTTTGCCTTTTTTAACACTATAAAATTTGCTTTAAAACCATTCACGGAATTGGAGCTTAGAGGGGGGATTTAAATGCTTTTAAACAATTATCCAACCTTTCTTGCATATTTAAAAAATTTAAAATATTTTAAATATTTTCAACATTAGAATTTTGTGAAATCGACAGTTTATTTTTTTCATAGGAAAAATAAAACCACAGTCACATATGATATCTCGAGGCAATGAAAATATTTAATTTTGATCATTGTTCTTTAGTCAAAACTTGCACAACAAATTGATTACCAGTAGCTCCTTTCTAAATGAGGCCATTTGACAAGCCTTTTAACAAATTTTTCATTTTAACCCTAAAAATTCTTCAATGACCATGCATTTGGAGTTGGAGGCTAGTGATGACAAAAAAACACATGACAAATTTCCAAAACAGAGAAATGAGAACTTTTTTATGAAGCCTTATGGACCCACTCAAGAATATCAACACATTAAAATAACCATCAAAACTCGTCAGGATACCACAATCAAAACTTTCTACCAATCGAATTCAGAAGATGATCCATTTATTTCAAAATTTTAAAAGCATGGTTTCTCTTCAAACTTAAAGATCATCATGCACAAGAAATAAAGCAAATTTCTAGGTTCCAACATATTTATCCTATTGGTTGTATCTTTGACATCCTCCCTCTCACTTAGCCTATATATACTCTCTCATAGCTTTTTTTGGTAGATTCATGATTTTGAGCTCTCTTAATGTTATTTTATTTTCTTAACATTTTCATTATTTTCCTAAAGAATCTTTGTAATTTTATTTTTATTTCATAAATATAAGGAACGCATAGTGCGGAAATGCCTTTCAAATACAAACTTCTCAGGAAAGAAGTGTAGAAAATTTCATTTAATTCAAGTTACAATCATTAAGATGCACAACAACAGAATAAACAATTTAACACATAGAATTGAACACCAAATTTACGTGGGAAAACCTTTGTGGGAGAAAAACCCACACACCAAGTAAAGTCACTTTGTATTATAGTAAATAATGTTTACATAAAGAGTTACATACCCCACCCTTAGGTGTTAACTCACAGTAGCATTACAATTCCCTGATCAAGCTCATATACAAATTTTGAATACAGTTTTGTTCTCTCACACAATTACAATGCTCGTAAGCATACAATGTAGAACATTACTCAATTGATCGAACCCACACTCATTGCAAAGTGTTACAATATATATTCATCATCCAACCATGGTCGCTTCAATTCTAGGAAACCAACCGTTCAGTTCCCAAATATCATTAACTGTATGAGGCCATCGAAGAGACTCTTTCACTCTCTCTCCAATAACACAAATTCCCTCCAATGTCTATTCAAACTACCGAGCCAATCGTCATTTAACTGCCAATAGTTAGTAACCAATTACCGCTTTCCATTCTAGCACTAATCGGGTCCCACCACAACATTCTCCATGAATCAACCATCGCCATATTGGGGGAACAACAATTCGTCTCCCACCAATATAAGGAAGTCACATTGATGAAGCCTATCGGCTTACCATATGTGGTTGCTAAGTCAAAGGTTTCCAAAACCTTACAACCCATGACATGATGTTCAAGAGAACCTTTCAAAGTTTTTGTGATCATGCGATCTCACCATTGCTATCAGGTCATCAGAGAGACTCGGGATAGAGTCCCACCGACGAAGCCAAGTCACACTGACGAGAGTCACCAACAACTCACCATAGCCCATTGGTCTATCGGGGAGACTCAAGGAAAAGTCCTACTGATAACGCTAAGTCCCAATGACAAGCTTCTTCCACATTCCATCAAGCCATCGAAGAGACCCGAGATAGAGTCCCTTCGACGAGAGTAAGTCCTATCAATGATGACCAAGTCAATGTATCATGTTGTTTGGGAGTCATGAAACAAAGTCTTGGTAATCTAACCACTTGCCACCGATAAGACACAATGGTGAAAAAATAAATACCATCAGACCATCGATGGGATTGAGTACAAGTTCCTGCCGATATAGAACTGTCAGGCTGATAGAGAAACAAACACAACTACTGCAGGAAGTCAATCAAGCCAGTAAATCTGAGGCACCTTTTCCAGCATGCTCCCACTTGACGAAGGACTTATTGGCTTCTTCCAAACTCAAAGTTACTAAAATTCATAGGCCCCAAGGTCCATTGAAATAGCACACCACCTATACTTGTTTATGCTCATAGGCTTTGTCAATGCATCATCAACATTCCACAGAGCGTCCACTTTTTCAAGAATAACCTTTTCGTCCTCCACCATATCACAAACAAAATGATATTGAACATCGATATGCTTTGTTTTGGAATTTAAAGTGAGATTTTTCACTAAACAGATAGCACTCTAACTGTCACAACAAATAGTAATCTTCCTTGCATTAAACCCAACATTAGAAAACAAACGTCTAAACCAAATGGCTTCTTTACAAGCATGTGTTGCTACCATGTACTCTGCCTCAGTAGTAGATAAAGCGACTACAACCTATTGTTTGCTCATCAAACTTACTACACCATAGAATAACATGAAGATGTATCTACTGGTGGATCTTTTGTTGTCAATGTTCCTTGCCCAATCAGAATCCACATACCCATAAATGTTAAGATTCCTCTGTGATCCAACCAAGTTTCCATGATAACACAAAGCATACTCCAAAGTACCCTTCAAATACATGAAAACTCTCTTCACAACATCCCAATGTGGTCTTCTTGGATGAGCCATAAATTGACTAAGTACTTCCACTACTTGGGCAATGTCTGGCTTGGTATAGACCATTGTGTACATTAAACTGCCAACTGCACTTGCATAAGGCACCCTGGTCATGTGCTCCATCTCAGTAGGAGACTTTGGACAATCTTCAATAGATAGCTTCATTCCCTGCAACACTGGAACAACTAACTGGTTGCAATTTTTCACACTAAACCTCTCAAGGACAGAATTAATATACTTGCTCTAGCTGATCCAAAGCTTTCTATTTCCCCTATCCCTTCTAATTTCCATAACCAGAATATAGACTTCATCATTCATGTAGCTTCATGATTTTGAAATCTCTTAATACTACTTTATTTTCTTAACACTTCCATTATTTTCCTAAAGACTCTTTGTAATTTTATTTGATTTCATAAATCATTTGTATTTACAATTTTATAACATCTATTTCTAGCACTAGTTAGTTTCTAGGTTTTCATCACTTCTACAAATTCAAACAAAATATTTATATTTGAGATGTTTTTTATTTAAACACCTTATTTTTTGTATGAAGCACACATCTAACTTTAAATATTAAAGAATAACTCAAGCAATAAATTATTCTCTATGCATATTACAACAATAGGACTAGTCACTACACAACATTTGTTAGATTTATTTATAATCATATTTTCAACTTTGTCTTTTTACTTTAATCATTCCTTTCTTTCTATCTCTAAATTTATTTTTAGTGTTTATTATACTTGTAATACTATCAATTTTCTTAATTGTATTATAATTTTAATATATGTGAGTATATTGCCAATTTTTAAAATTATTTTCATATTATAAGTACTATACTTGTTCATTTAAATAATATTTTTATGCATATTTCCTCTTCTTCATTATTATTTTTCCTCTATAATATTTTTTTTTCTCTACACCTTTCTCCTACCACTTTCTAACATGTATTTAGGTGTATTAATATTCAATCCATTTTAGTGTGATCCAAAATGTTGAAGCAAAAAACTTACACAATATATTGAAATAGACTGCCTTGGATTTAACTATGTGAAATTTCTATCATGTCAAATCACTTTTGATCATCAAGATGAGGAAGAACTTGAGGTAGATTCCACACTAAGCTCTTTAAAAAGAATTAGGACATATAGCCCGAGAGCAAAATTAAGACAAAAAAACAGCAAAGGTTAACCACAAAGAAATAGTCAACCAAAATTGTAATATATAGGCCCAAAATCATGTCTACTAAGAAATAATTGTTTATTTGATTTAAACATTTATCTCTTTTTAATTACAAGGCAATTTTTTTTATATATCTAAAATTAATGCAATTCAATGTCATTTTATTTATAATTTTATTTTAGATTATATTATATAATAATTATTTTTTCAACACTAAAAATACTATTAAAAAAATTAAATATTTGTTGAAAATTTCACAAGTATATACAATTAAGTCTATTGCCATTATTTTTAGAATTCATGAAACATATGAAAACCTAAGATTTAGTGCAAGAAATAGAAACTATAAAACTAGAAATATAGATTATTAAAGAAACCAAAATAACATTAAAAAGTTAGTCTCCAAGGGAGTAATAAAAATATTCAAGAAGAAAAATAGCATTAGGAAAGTATAACAACATGAAGCTATAAGATACAAAAGTGATACCAAAAAACTAGGAGAGTGAGTATATATAGATTGAGAGAGAGGGGGTGGAAAATACAACCGATAAGGAGAGAACGCCAAAAAAAATCAAGAATAAAAATGTAACTCCCATAAAAGATGTTAAGAATCCACACCACTCACACTCATGCCTAATTTATTAATCTAAGTAATCTTGATTAAAAAGTGTAGTGAAAACATATTTAATAGGAAAGTAAATACCCACTTGGAAAATAAAACCTACTCTAACATGCCTCTTTAAGTGTATCTTAGGTGGGTGAAAAGATGGGTTGTGAAAAATGAATCATGATGAGGTATCCATGAACATAAAAAAAAAAAATCCAAAGAGAAAAATCAACCTAAGAAAAGAGAGAATTCTCCCAAATAGAGAGATAAAAGACCTTGAGAGAAAGGAAGGACATGGTAGCCCCCCAAGAAGATGAATCGTCCTACACTGCCAATAAAGACTTCAAATGAAGATATTTTCTTTCTATGAAGGATTATAAAAATGTTGGAAACCTAATTAAAATTCAAGCAATAATAGATAACAACGACTTGTCATGAATGAGCTATTGAATATAGTGTGTTGTTTACTATAATAAACTCATTGTTCATATAAAATCTAGTATCATTTGACATGTAACCACCTAGGTTTTGTAGAGTCTCAAATATAAGAAAGACATATCCATGTCTCATTCATTGGTCCATATTCTTAGTAACCTTGAATATATAAATTTGTAACTTCTCAAAGATCATTAATAGTAGGTTACATAACCAACAAATTGGTGATTCCATTGGGGAGTGCCTATAATAAATTATTTTTTTGACAAGAGTTAAAAAATTAAATAAATTTTAGATTCTCAAATTTTATTTCCCATGAAGGTTAGTGACTCTGTTGATACAATCCTAGTAATATTAAATTGTGAAGAATTAGTATGGACAAAAGAAGGTTATTATTCAAAGGTAATCCTAAAAAAAGCTAGTTGGTGATATGAATAAAAAGGGACGGCCTAGATGGAAAGCAAAAATACTAGTAACAATCCACTACATTTTTTTATTTGAATAAGAATAATATTACAAATGAAATAATGACAAATAAATAATTTGGGTATAATAGTGGTAGACTTTCTATTGGAAGCCCAAAATAGGGAGATGGGGATGATTGGTCAGTGAGTAACTTATTTCTAGAAAATATGGTGTTGTTGTTATGAATTGAGTTCATGTTAGAGTATGTTACCTGTATATTAGCCATTGTATTTAGCACACTCTAATCAAAGTGGGTCCAAAATTAAAAGAGAAAAGAGCATGGGTGTGAAATTCTCACCATAATAACATTGTTTATTATTAAACTTACTTGGTGTAATGGGATTGAAGAAATTTGTATTTTAAAATATAAAAATATAAAATAATTAAATGTGGAAATAGAAATAGAAATAATAGTACTTAGATTGATTTTTTTTAAATGACTCAAGTGAATGTTTTCCAATCTAAAGTGCCTTGGCTATAATAGGGAATCTAAAAATAATATTCAACTTAGGATAAAAATATTTCTCCTTCATTGTATATGGTTGTGTCTATACTAAAAAATTTATTCTTACTTTCTTTTCTAAAAATAGAGAAAATTATGTAGAAGACCTAATAAAATTATGTTAGAGGTGTATAAAGTATGTGATATCACTGAATATTAAGAAGTGTATTGTTTGTGTTACCAAAGAAAGATCTTGGGCTATATCATACTTGAGAAGGGTATATCTATAGACCTGGAAATAATCAAAACTATTCTCAAGATTCCTCTTGTCAAAGAAAAGAAAGTGTAGGATCATTTTTTTTTAAAGATAAAATTTATTTAAAAGTTTGTATTAGAACTAGTAAATATTTTCCATTCTCTATTGAACAAAGATACTAAGTATATTAGACACTAGAAACTCAAATTTCCTTTCAGAATAGTATACAGTTTGTTACTCATATATATTACCACTTAGATTTGAAACACTTTTTGGACAAATGCATCTATGCCAATATCACACAAGGATGATGAAGAGGTTTCCTTGAAATCATGTTAACACATAATAATAAAAAAGTAAGAAACATCATAAATATTTGAACATGAATTTGTTGATGAGTTGTAGACTGTAATTGACTTGAATTAAATGTCTTTGATCTTCTATTTTTATTGCTTCTAATTTTTCATTAATTGCTTAGGTTGCTAAATTGTTAGAGAGATTAAAAGGAGGGAAGAACTTATTTATATGACCCTAAACATATTTCAAAATAATTGTTTATTGTGGTTGAAAAATAAGTTTATTTTCTAATTATTTAAAATGAAGAATTAGAGAATAGTGAAGATGAAAAAATTGAATGTTTAGTCGTTCTTTCAATTATATTATTTTGGTTGGAGAGTATTTAGAACAATGAAATTGTGTTTAATTTCATTTTGATTACACGTTCACTTGAGATGCTCTTGCATCAACCATGAAGGTCGTGAATGAAATTTATATTGTGGTATAAGATATTGTCTTCTTTTGAAAACAAAAAGATACAAAAAGGAGCAACCTAGTTTGCTTGTGTAGTAGTAATCATGATGAATTTATTTCTGGAGGTTTTGAGAAAAAATATTTTGCAAGGCATCTAGGAATATCATTCTAGGCCTTCTCACAAATTTTTGTGTGAATTGGAGGACTTTGAACGTTTTTCCTACTACACCTAGTCTGATCAAATTGATTTATTTAGTCTTCTCTAAATTGATAGTAGAGTTTTGAGATAAGATTTTTGAAGAAATAAAGGTTAATTTCTATGATTAAGTTTGATGTCTATATTTACAACAATGTGGGAGCGTGTAAGTTTGACAAATGACGATATTCAACATTTTATTAAATCCAAAAAAATAAGTTAAATGAGACTTTAAAAAAATAATTAGAAGACAAACTGGAAAATAATATAAAGAAATGCATATCTACAAGAAAGAGGATAAAAAATAAATTTATTTTATCAATTGATTTTAGAGATTATTCATTTTTTAGCATAAGATAATTTAAAGAAATTAAAATGCAATAAAAATGTTGCTGGAAAAGAATGTGGAAGCCTCACATGTGAGAAAAGAATGAAGTTAGAATATAAATCAAGAGTTAATATAAATTTCTAGGGAACAAGGAATGTTGAAGAAAGGAAAATCCATACAACCTCAAGAATATGAAAAGTTTTGTGCAGAAATGGAGATTTCAAGTTTTTTTTCTTAATATGCAAAATCACAAGAACTAAGGGGTTGTGCCTAATTAGAAATTGTAGAGAAAAAAGGACAACAGTTGAGGATATAAGTGGCATGACAGATAGAGGAGAATGTGAGGCTTCCAAATGAATTTAATTACAAATTTGGCATCATGGTGGATAGTGTACACAGCTGCAGAAAAATAAATAAACAGAAATATATGAGAGAATGGTGCGCAGTTGAGTAAAATGAGGCTGTATTTAATAAGGATTGCAAAAGATTTCAATAAGGCCATGCTAATATTGAATTTAAGTGTTAGCATATTAGAATTATGAATAGAGGCTACGGTATTAGAGAGGAAGATTTTGTAAGCTCGAAAAAAGTTGTTTGAACATCATATGTAGTATGTTTGATGTAATTATGTAAAATATATTGTATTTTCTTGCAATTTTTTGTTGTGTTAAATTGAGGTAGAGAATTGTCCGTGAGTTTTATTTTTGTGTTTTATTGAGAGAGGGGAGTACCCTCTATATCAATGGCTATCTTTTGGACCACATTATTTGCAATATAAATGTTACCTATCATTCTATTTGTCAAATTAAAATTTTCCTTTGTTAGTTTTACCTCTTCTTCCTTTATTTATTCATTGGCCTCCACCTATTCCTTGATTATGTTGACCACCTCTAGAAGATAAATTCTTGTTAGAAGGATTATCTTTTTGTTGGGCAAGACATATTTTCATAAGTGTTGTCAATATTGAGGAAGAAATAACACATTACAAAGATAGACAACACAAAATAGAGTGGCCTTCCTCCTAAATCAACACTAGTGAAAACAAGCTACACCAAAATTGAGGAAGATATGACACATTATGAAGTACAAAATTTGGAAGTTCTAATGGCTTGATCCAAATGGTTTTGTTATCCAACAAGCTTGAGACTTATTTTATCTACCACACAGACAAGGCCACAAACTTCTTCATGAAACTCTTCATAATAGTCACCAAAATGTTAGAAATTATGTGGCTCCAATATCTAATACCTAAGCATCATGCCATGCATTCACTAAAGTATAGTAGGCATGATTTGATACAAAAAGTGCATTCATCATGATCACTACTAAACACACAAACTAGGTTGTTCCTAATTATTTATTGTCATGATTGGTTGTATCTTTTTGTTTGAAAGAAGACTATCTTATACCACAATATAAATTTCATTCATGACCTTCATGGCTACCTTTTGGGACACATTACTTACAATATTAATATTACCTATCATTCTGGTTGTCACATTAAAATTGTCCTTTGCTAGTTTTACCTCCTCTTCCTTTATTCCTCCATTGGCCTCCACCTATTCCTTGATTATGTTTGTAGACACCTAAAATTGGTCTGGAGAATTTAATTGATTGAATACGATTTATTTGATTAATTAATCTTAAATTCTTCTACTTAGTAAATAAATAGAAATATTTATTTATATTAAGTTCATTTATTAATTCTTCTATTTTCTTTCTTAATTAAATAAACAAAATTAAAAACTTCGTTTTATTTAATTATTATCATTAATATTTCTTCTATACTCTATCTATTAATTCTATCTTAAATTAAATACACAGCTTCAATAATTTGTGTTATTTAATTACCTCATCACATTTCTTCTTAATTAAATAAAGATATTTTAAATCTTTTATTTAATTATCATTTTTTCTTTTATTTTAATAAACAAACCCTATAGTTTGATTTATTAAATAAATTATTCCTCTATTTTCTAAATTTAAATAAATTAAATTTATATAAATTTATGCATAAATCTTTACACTATTCACTCACCAACAAAATTAGATTTTTAAAATCTAATTAATGCAACTTCCATTCACGGGAAGAGCTTCGGGGACAAACTTGCAGGAAGTCCTCTCAATCTTCTTCCATCAATCCTCCCTCTCTTCTTTCCTGGTGTTTTCATGGGGAGGAACAATCCTCCATGATCAGCTCCTTCTTCTCATCCCATGCCTTTGGATTCTCCAGATGGGATCACAGCCCCTCATCCTGTATCCCTGTGCAATTGTGCTGCCGTGAAAGCTATAAATACAACTCTTTGGCTACAGGAAATGGATCCTAACTTGTGCAATTTTACTCTGCAGGTTTTCCAAGCATCCAAGCATTCAAGCAATCTCGTTTTAGGATCAATCCATCAAGCATCTATCAAGCTTTCTTTAGTATTTCATAGTTTACAATCATGGCTGTTTACAATAGTTTATTTCTCATGAATTTTACTGTAGAATCATCTTAGTTGCATTATAGAATCATAATAGCTTAATTCTCATTCTCTAAGTGTCATTACAATAGTTTAATTAGCTTACAAATCTGAGAGCTAAGTAGATTAGAGCAATCATTAGAGTTAGAGAGCAATAGGATAGATTTTTGAAGCTTTTCAGTTTAAATTAGTTTAAATTCATTAAGTTTTAGATGCAATATCTTATTTAGAAGCGTAGATGCATAGTTTAGATTGTTTTCCCCATTCTACCGCTTACAATGTTGACCACCTCTAGAAGAGAAATTCTTGTTAGATGGCTTATTTTTTGTTGGGAAAGACATATTTTCATAAGTGTTGTCAATATTTCTCCCAAACGTTTTTCTCATTCAACCAATCTATCAACCAATAGATCAAAAGTGATTATCTTCAATTGATTATTTTCTTGTAGAGACTCCAAGTAGGTTGAATGGGTTAGAAGGGCTATCTTTATGAGAGTCGTAAGCTGATAGATATCAACTTGTCCACTAATAGTTTCAACATCTTGTTTAATGGCTCAAAGTTTAGAAGCCAAACTCATGATATCACCATTTTTAATTCAAGGTTGAACAAGTTGAATTACAACTAAACAATACAATTTGAAATGAAAATCATGTAGATTTCTTAACTTTTGAAGTGCATTATAAAACAATTTACAACATTGTATATGTTGAAACACATCTCTATGAAATGAAGCCCTTATTAAAGCCAAGGCTTTATAATTCTTTAAAGAATATTCATTCAATAGGTTAGGTATCTTCATCATGGATATTATATCATAAATAATTAAAAATGAGTATTTTTAATAATTTTGTATGATTTTATCTATGTGTCTTTTCTAATTAAAAATTAAGGAAGGAAAAAAAAAGTACCTATTTTACTACAACTTTTCACAAGATAATAAATAAATAAAATATTATGGCTTTAACATAATTCCAAATCCAACTCCAACTCTGATGTTGAATTTAATCTTCACCATGAAGAGCTCTTGTAAAAATTTATTTCTTGAAGATAAAGGAAAAGAGCAAACAATTTTTATTTTTAAAATTATTAAGAGTGAAATAAGGATTTTTAAAGGGTCTAAACTCTTTTACAAAGACAAGACCAAGAACAACAATGAAGCCCAAAGATTAAAAGGAACACAACTACAAGAAACACAACACTCAAATTGTAACCAACATCTACAAACTCAAAATCAATATACAAACTATAATCCGAAAGCACATATCATCTTAAGTCAGCTTGAAGTAGAAAGCTGAAACTCAAACTTCTACACTACCCACTAAAATGTTGAAGTTAGACATCTTCCTATTTTTTCTTCCTTTTATAAAACACCAATCCAAGATTTAAAGATAAGTTAGAGCAACTAGAAGACTTCATATGAAGGAAATCTCCAAGACTCAAATCCTCCATTTTTTTTTCTCTTGTTTGATGAAAACAAACTTGTAAAAAGGAGAACTAATTGAATTGATCAAAGATATTAGATTTTCACAATCCATATCTATAAGATTTTGTTGCTGCTGGATTAAACTGTGTGTTTGTTTTTGGATCAACGTTTCAGATCACACTCCTAATCCATCATCAAGATGCAAAAAGAGTTGAGTAGGAGATTGCAGAATAAAACATTTATAAAGGAGGAGGTGAGGGGAAGTTTACACAAGAAACCATCTTGATTCTTGTGTAAACTTCCCCTCACCTCCTCTTTTATAACTAGTTTTAATTTGCAATCTCCTACTACTACAACTCTTTTTGCATTTTGATGATGGATCACAGTGTGTGATCCAAAACGTTTATTCAAAAACAAACACAGTTTAATCTGAAAACAACAAACTCTAAACTGAATTTAATAATTGTATAAGTTCAATTGTTTTTCACAACTAAACTTTAAAAATTTGAGTTCAACCATCTACATTGTAAGAAATAAATTTAAGGTCAATTGCATAAAATCATGTTGCAAGTAGAAATAATAAAGTCTACATGACAAAATTTTAGTGGATAGTAAGGTCAAAACGAAAGTTGCCATTAAATTGACAAAAAACACTACAATGGAAATAGAATGTTCCTTTCCATCTGGCAAATCAATATTTTAGATTTTTTCCTTCAATTACTTATTCTTTGATTTTGAAATATTTGCATGTATATTTAAAATATAAAGCAATGCAAATGAAAATGGAGGCTTTTACCATTAATCCCATGTTCCCATATGACTGCTTAAATGTGTTTTCAGCTGGAGTTTTCCCATGCATAAGTTTTACTATGAGAATAGAATAATTTGGAATCTTTCCTTCTTTTTTAATATTTGCTTTCAATTTTTTTACTGCACAAATCATTATTAATACTATAAAAACAAATTTAAGTTGATTAAAAAAATCAAAATCTAATATTCATAGGACCACTAGCTCCACAAATAATTCCTAAAAAATTTGAGCAATGTTTGCTATCCAAAATAAGCTAAGCAGCATCAAGAACCTGCCCTAAGTGACAACTGAGTTACCATTAAAGGAAGTTGAAAATTGTTTTCCCATGACTCAATAGTGATTTGGTAAGACTGGTTTCAAACTCAAATCTCACAGCTCATATCTCACACTATATTTAGCCTATAGACTAATTATTTTTATCATATTAATGAAAAAAATATTTATTTTAAAAATAATAAAAATTATTAAATTATTAAATTTTATCTACCAATATTTCTTATATTACATGTAATATTCTACTTTTTTCAGATTTTCTTCAATGCTTTAATTTTATTATTCACTTTTTTGAAAAAAAAAAAAAAGTTAGAGTGAAAATTCAAAAGATTATTGTTGCATTTATTTGATTATTAAGGTAATTGAATTTATTAGATATTATATTCTAAATTAAAAAAATTAATATTTTTTAAAATTTATTAGTTCTTAAGATCACTTTGTAATTAGTGATTAATATTTTTAATTTCATCCAATCAAAATTGATTATTTTCTTTTTAGACATTATATTTTAACTCTTCTAAATTAAAATGAGTGATTTCTAATTTACAGAATTTTCAAAATTAGTTTTCTTGAATATCATTGACTAAACAAATATTTAGGTGATGAGTAGGAGCATTAACATTTTTTTAAAATTTTATTTGATTTTTTTTAAAGCAATTTTTGGCCACTTCTTGGTTAATGTTTGATATTAGGGGGTGCAATGCTTATGGAAAAGTTAAAGTTAAAAATATTTAATTATTTTTTGAAAAAGAGTTTAAAAAAAGTGATTAAAAAAGCTATATTAGTAAAAGTTAAAATATATGAATGGAGGACCAAGTAACTTTATTAAAATAATCTAATAACAAATTAAAATATATATACACTATATAACATATAACATCTAATATATAATTTAATATATTTTTTATATATTACATTATTAAATTATTTTAAATGTATTATATTAGATTATATATTATATTAATATATTAAATTTATCATATTATAATAGTATATATACTATATGATAGGTAACATATATAATCTAATAGATAATGATTTCTTTTAATTTATAAAAAGGAAAATATTATATAATTTAACAAAGATCAATGATTGCACTAATTTTTTTAAAGATATGCTCCCCACCAATTTACTTAATTTAGTTTTAATTCACTTTTTAGGTGAGATAATATAACTTGATTTACTAAATTTTTATTGTAATGAAAATAATTTAAAATGCTATTTTGAAAAGAATTAAGCTAATGTTTTCAAAATTAAACAAAGCCAAAGTTGTTGCCAAATGTTGGTAGGATGGTTGTGTTTTTGATTTGTAGACAAATTGAGACCAATGGTCCAATTGAATTGGAGTCAAGCATGAAACCATTGACTATTTTCTAAATTGCTATCTATGTTATTGCTATATTTTTCATGTCAATGTCTTACTAGTGGCTATAAAATTGGAGGGGGTGCTATAGTAGGCTATTGAACAAGAATGTATACTAGACAAGGTTCTGACATTACTCCCTTTGCTTACTCTATTTTTGGAAATGGCTTTGCATCTTAATTTGTTATTAAGGTTGTTGAATCAATTGCTTCCATAAAGTACTTGCATTTCAAATACGTGTGTGGTATTTAATAAGAAGAACAAAGTATTGATTGTGGTGACAACCAATGCTAATGGAAAATGCAAAAGTGTGTTACGACAAATGCATTCTCTACTATGTTATGATCTTCATTAGAATTGAATGGAAAACATATAGTTAAAGTCCATGGCTACACCCAACCTCTTTTGAAAATTATATTTTCTCTCCTATGACCATTTCATACTTCATGCACTAGATTGCAATGTGAATAATTTAATATCTGGTTCAAACAATTTTCGTGTTTTATAATTATATACAAAAATCTTCCAAATTGTATATCACATTGCAATTTATTATTCTCTACATATTTTCTCTTATGTTTTATATTAGATAGTAGGTCCATTGAAGATGTTAAAGTGGTTCCACTAGAAAAATAACTATTATAAATACAATATGGTGAGAGATTACTTACACTCTCATAATTTATATGTTCAAATTATAGAAATACATAAGTTATTAAAATTACTTATATGTATTAAAGTATTTTATTTTTATTATTTTAATTTCAAGAAAGATTAATTTGTTTCATTAGATTGATTTAAATGTTGATATTTGATTAAAAATAATTTTCATTAAGAGGGGTAAATTATTGACATGTCAATACTCTTTTCCCTTCAATCTAAAACAAGCTATCCATAATTCATGTATTTATCAATAGACAATACATTGCCCAAAATTGCAATGAAAATTTATCCTTTATTCGAATTCATAGATTACAAGTTTTTTCACTTGACACTCAAATAATTACTTGAATGGAAAATTAAAATTTTCAATCAAATTCCAAAACCATACTAATACAGTGAATACAAATCAATCTATTTATCATTATCCAATTCATAGTCATACAATTAAACAATCTACATTTTACTCTATATTATCCTTTCTTCTCTTTTCTTCCACACTACAACCCTATTATTCTACCCCCTCTAAACTTTCCTATGCCTTCTCAACTATCATACACCCTATTGGAGTGAAGAAGACACTAAGAGGGGGGGTGAATCCGTGTCTTAGACAAATTTTAACTTTTACCTTTAAAAGGAATCAAATAATTTATGCTCTTAATATTTCAATGATAAATACATTCATGAATTGAATGCAATAATTAAAGATCTGAAATAAGAAATATTAAAGTGCTCAAACCAAAGATCATCACAATCATGAAACATTATCACATAAAAACAATGAGACCATATGACAAAGAATTTGATGAGTGGAAAACCCTCTAGGGATGAAAAAACACTCCAAAAATGATGCCTCATTGGCTTAATCTAAAAACTTTCTATTTACAATGCCTCACTAGCAATAAAACAATGCCTCACTGGCTAAAATGACCTCACTAACCAAAGAAACTCAATGTTTACAAGAATGCCTCACTGCCATACACACATTTGCTTCACTGGCATACAAACATCTGCCTCACTGGCAATGATCAATCTATCTCATTGACTTGATTATTTTAACTTCATCATACATTTCCCAATAAATAATTCAACTACAGAGGATCACTCTATTTCTCTACAAATCATATTTCACTTCTAATCTAATACACTTAATATCTTAAAGATTCATTCACTAGAATCTCTAAAATATAAAATATATCAGTTATACACTATGTTTTTCATCATGTTTGCAAAACTTCAATTACAAAATTTTGTTTACACATTCAACATGATAACTCTGTTAAAAGAATCAAACATCAAATAGTGATAAATCACTATTTACATAAACATTCCAAGAAATGGTAATTGTTGCAAACTACCTTTCAAATAATGCCAAATGTATAATGACTTTTGAAACAATCAAATATATCACTCATGATCTCCCAAATGATATAAATCTCATAATGCTCAATGTAGTTGGTGTTGACCGTCATGTGAAACAAAAAAATATACTACCTTGTCGACCTTGTTATATATTTGACATTAATACCAAACACATGCCAATGGGATCAACAAACTCCCCCCTTTGGAATTGATGTCAAATATCCTAAAACCATAATGATCAATATACCTATTCAAAAAAATCAATCATCACCACTGAAATATCAACCTTCAATTGATAAAATTGTAGCCAACCATGTTTAACAACATCAATCAACAACTAGAAACTGAATGCATAATATTAACCAAATCAATAGGCCCAAAATAGATCTGACCACCACACTAAATCATTGATACTTTCTCCCCCTTTTTACATTAATGCCAAAGGGCAAAAGGATAGAATCTGAGCTAGGGTACAAATACCAGTGTACCATCCAAGGGAAAAGATCAACTAATATTACTATCAAGTGCCAAGTGAAAATATGGTACAAGAAAATATGTGCAACTAATTCATCACCCATACTAGCATGCATCATAAATTCAAAAAAAAAAAGATACCATCCAAGAATAATAGTCATGAAAGCTAAACCAATTGTAAGGATAAGTCACTGTGCACTGTTACACTATACCTCTTGTTTACATGAAGCTCCCCTTGTCAAGAAATGATCAACACTGAAAGCATATGTGGCAAGTAACAATGGATTGAACAAATTCAAAGTGTGATATCAATCTATCTCTATCTGATGTTACTCTACATGGAAATAGAGTAGAAAGATTCCATCTTACTCTAGTACTTGAAAATCACTTTTGTCATCTGATACTATTTTGCACCAAGAACCAATAGAGCTCTGTCACATCTTTGTCCAATAACACCAATCTCACATCCAGATCCTCTAGCCATGCACATTGTGAAGAATGTTGTCACTACCCAAATGAAAGAAGTGCATGTTCACAAGGCTGAGTGTTGAAGCTTTTTCACTAAATATAGTCTAAGTAATCATTGTTTGGCATCAACCATGAATAAAACTGTCAGAAATTAATACTACAATCTATAATAACTGGCCTTTGGAAAGCTTGATACCATTATGATGTCACAAGGTAGGAATCACAGTAGATAAAGGTGTTGTATGAAAAATAGGTAGAGGCATAACATTGTGACTAATATAATACCTAGTCCAAGTTTTTTTTGAAAAACATTGAATCATTGTCAGCATGAAACAAACATCATAAGTACTAACAACAATGACTAAGATACTGAGTTAAAGAAATCATAACATAAATAAGTAAAGGCATTGTCAAGTATACTGTCACTTGCATAACATCATAAAGCTATCACTTGCTCATTTGATCATTTGATATAAGCACCACCACTAGATCATATGACTATCATAAATCATGAATAATCTTGACAACTATCCTTGTCCTATCAGTAGACTTCATTGTCCTTGTACTAGTCAAGTTCTATTTGCCCACAATTCCTTAAAACACCACTCCCTTTGATATAGCCTAGTTTTGTTTAAGATACACAAACTACTAAGGTTTTAATGAATGTGAATCACCTTATACAAAATTACAAATGAGATCATACTCCCTCTTGGTCATATCTTCTATGTGTTACACTAAATTTATTTACACTAGCAATAACTCCTTAAATGCTATAAATATCCGCTTAATGTTCCTACTAAAACCACTATTTCATTGAAAGACCAACTACCATTTATTATAGTCACATGCAAATGACACTATGTAAACTATCATCCATCATTTCCATAGCCCTGTGTCCTCTTTTGTATATAAAATGACTTGTCTTTAATGTAATGTCCATTGTCTTTGAACAATCACTTTTTTCATACAATGAAAGTCTTATAAGGTATATCATAGCATAAGAATTTGCACCAAAAAAGGTGAAAGACTTCACCACAAATAATTAAAGGTTTGTTGTGCTTCTTTACATATTAACAACAACATACAATCATGAAAAATAATGAAAGTCATTGCTATCCTTAGTGAAAATCACTACTAAGAGTCACTATCAAATTCAACACAGAGATATTGCCCTTTCCTCAAAATGCATACAAGTCACTTGTCTAAAGAAGGTTTTTACTGAAACAAGAGGTCTACCAGATCATCAAACAACAAAATTCTACATCATGGCTATTTACTTCATATCAAAATAGACTGAACCTATAATGCATTGCCACTTTCAGCAATATATAACTGGCAATGATCAAGTCACAGTACCAAAAAATAGCTGCTACCATGATTATTGAGTACTCCATAGTATGCAAAGCAACCATTGAATACAATTATACTTTATTTGCACTAATAGAACCAATATAAACTTACCATTGCCATGCAAAGACATTCCGTCAAGCAAAGATCCATTCACAAGACTGTCCTTTTCAAATGTCCAAGCAACAAATGATTATCCAACTCCCAACATTTGTCTAAGGGGTTTGAATGATACCTCAAATACCAACTCCCCCTTTCAATGTAGTATAGAAAACTTTTTTTCACATGTTTGACCCATAGCATGCATACCAAAAATGTGTTTTATGCAGGGACTATCTCCAATTTCAGGCATCACCATTGTTCACTACTAAGCTAACTCATTTCAACATTTACAACAAGAGGTTGATGGGACAACTGCCTCATTAACAACAGTGAGACTATTAATAATATAGGGCATGATTATACAATCCTAAAACCTAATGAAGAGCATCAACAAAAAGACTTGTGATTTATAAAAACTTCTGCCACAAAGATTACTGTGTAAACTACAATGAAGAAGTCTTTGTCTTGTTGCAAAGATACACTATTTTTACAAGTCTATCACAAACTAGTACTAGTACCATATTTATTTCCACATCTGTCAAACTAGAGAGACCATTTTCATATATCACTTTCAAACAAAGAACGCTATTATAGATACATGATAGTCTACTGACATGAGAATATAATAATGTGACCACTGTCCCTAAACAAGAGCAATCTACAAGGTTTTCAAGCAACACTGCAACAAGACTTTTTCAAAACAAACACCATTTGCATATCAATATGAATCACACTATAATGAATCTCCACCATGTGTTACACACCTATCACTCAATTATGAGGTTGAGCACATATAACTATCTAATAATTATGGCACACAAAACTAATCAAGATAATAATGCCTATACAAAGAAAATTTTGAACATTGAGACCAACACCTTGTTACTCTTCCATGTATCATGGTTATACTAAGTTTCTTATGTAATGCTTCTTCAACTCCTTGAGGCAAAATGATAAGGAAATGATTACCTCCCCCTATTTTTGAAGTTGCTTCTCATGCAAATCGTAGTGACTCTTGTGCATAAGGCTTAGGCATAAGTTTTTCTTTCTCTTGGTTTTGTTTTAATCTCATAACTTTGGTTTCTTTCTGCTTCGTATCCAAGGTATCTGCTCTATTGTTTCTAGATGTCTTCAACTTACTCCTACAAATTTGTGCCTTATGTCCAACATTATTACACTTGAAACAAGTTATATTATTCCCAACAAGAGGGTCAATAGTAACATGTCTTCTTGAAAATCCAGGAACACCATTTCTTGTATAAATTTTACAATCTCTAGCTCTATGACCATATTTATGACACAAATAACAATATCCATGAAATTGAGAGTTATTGTACTTGATAGCTGGAGGCCATGAGATTTTATTTGTTCTTCTACTTCCAACATCAATAGTTTTCTCTTTTGATTTCTTCTTGTCTTCCTCAAGAGCAGCATAATGATAACTCAAGTTTATTTTCTTTCTAGGATCTTGTCTAACTTTAAAACTCTACATTTTTCCATCTGTAGATACAAAGACTATCTTATGTTTTGGATACTTTTAATTAGAAGAATTTTTCTATATCTCATATCCTAAACCATATCCTAAACCAGTAGGATCTTTATGTTTTTTTGCTTCCCTAGCATTTCTTTCAACTTTTTGACACTGTCATCAAACTTTTCACTCTTTTCTAATTGTTTCCTAACATTCTTGAGATCCATTCTAAGAGATACTATTTCTCCTTCAAGTTTGTGGCATTCAACAATTTTAACTTCCAAATCTGATTTAGTCTTCTCTACTATTCTCTTTCCTTCTTCAACCTATGTTTTCAAGGAGATGATTAACATGTTAGAATCTTCAATATCAGTTTTCAATGAACTAACTTTAGATTCTAATCTTTTACAATTGTCCTATTTTATCTATGTATTGTCCTTGGAGGATTTTTCTTGTTGAATTTGGTCTTTTAAACTTTGGTTCTCTTTCCTAAGTTTTCTAATCTCATCTAGGGCAGCATATAATTCTCCCTCAAAATCAATTTTATACTCTTCCATATCTAATTCATTCATGTCTACCACAAATTAATCAAGTTCTATATTAGACACCATTCCTTCTATAGGTTGTGGATTCTCCTTAGGAATTTCTACTTTTGCAAGCTGTAATTTTTCTTTCTTATTCCTATTCCTTCTACTTTTTTCCATATCAGACACACCACTCCAATACTAGGGACCCTTAAGCTGATTAGGCTTGTTAAATCAAGGGTTTGGCTATAATACCACTTATTGGAGTGAAGAAGACACTAAGAGGGGGGGGGTTAATCAGTTTCTTAGACAAATTTTAACTTTTTCCTTTAAAAGGAATCAAATAATTTATGCTCTTAATATTTCAATGATAAATACATTCATGAATTGAATGCAATCATTAAAGAACTAAAATAAGAAATATTAAAGAAAACCAATTATCATCACAATCATGAAAAATTATCACATCAAAACAATGAGACCATAAGACAAAGAATTTGACAAGTGGAAAACCCTCTAGGGATAAAAAAACCACTCCAAAAATGATGCGTCTAGCTTAATCTAAAAAAATTATGTTTACAATGCCTCACTGGCAATATTATCTCACCGATAGATTTAAAATGCCTCACTAGCAATAAAATAATGCATCAGTGGCTAAAATGACCTCACTAACCAAATAACCTCACTGGTTACAATAATTCCTCACTAGCATACACATATTTACTTCACTGGCATACAAACATCTGCCTCACTGGCAATCAAACATCTGCCTCACTGGCAATGGCCAATTTGTCTCAATAACTTGATCATTTTAACTTCATCATACATTTCTCAATAAAGAATTCAACTACAGAGCATCACTCTATTTCTCTACAAATCATATTTCACCTCTAATCTAATACACTTAATATCTTAAAGATTCATTCACTGGAATCTCTAAATATCAAATATACTAGTTATACACTATGTTTTGCATCATGTTTGCAAAACTTCAATTACAAAATTTTGTTTACACATTCAACATGATAACTCTATTAAAAGAATCGAACATAAAATAGTGATAAATCACTATTTAAATAAACATTTCAAGAAATGGTAACTGTTGTAAGATGCCTTTCAAATAATGGCACATGCAATTTGTTATCTATCTTCAAAACTGCCCCTTGAATCATCATGGTTCATCATCCTTTGAATACTATCATCATATGTAACTTCTAAAACATTTAATGCATGGTCGACATTGATAAGAACAAAGTATGTAGACTTTAAATGAACCATACATATGCACCATAATATTTTGTATACACCTATGGAACAACAATGCATACTAAAAGAATGTGCTCTATAAACCTTACAAATGCAACACACTAAAACCTTTTATATGGTGTGCCCTAGCAAAAAGACATTGATAGAAAAAACCCTCGACAAAACAACCTTCAGCCATACATAATGTAATTGGAAGTTGACCCAACAAAAATGTATAGCACTAAGGTCTATAGCATCCATGAGAGAAAGCATGAGCATTTGAACATAGACCAAAACCAAAAAATAAACCCTTAGATTTGAATGCAATGATGAGAAAATCAAGTAGCCCTAGTTGAAATGAAAACACTTTTTACAAACCAAAATGTAAATGCTTTGGTCAACACTAAACCAAGAACTCAAACTAGGGTTTTCCACCATTTTATAAAATGAACTCAAAACCAAGAAACAAAAATACCGATTTTGCTGCTCATTACAAGCCATAATTGTCATAGTGGTCTAAAAAACTACTTCTTGAGTAGTTAGCCATGAAATAATACTCTTGTTCACCTATTCACCAATCTTCCAGAAGCAGGTACACATTCTTTGCACTATCTTCTTCAAAATGAGTAATCATTTAGGGTAAAGACTTTGTGTCGATAAACTTCACAAATAAAACATTAACCTTTGTCAATAAAAACATTATCAATATGTCGATGTCAATCCTTTTATTTCCACATGTATTCAAACCTTATAAATCCTGAATGTATAATGACTTTTGAAACAATCAAATATCACTCATTATTTCCCAAATGATATAAATCTCATAATGCTCAATGTAATTGGTGTTGACTGCCATGTGAAACAAATAAATATACTACCTTGTCAACCTTGTTATATATTTGACATTAATTTCAAACAAAAATTCCAATAGGATCAACACACCCCTCCCTTTTCCTCTGTACAATGATTTATGCAATTTCCTTGCACATTCTACGCTCTCCTACATGCAAACAACAAAGGAAAGAAACTCATAATTTTTATTTTTTTATCTATTTGGAATCTTAAATCTCTACCCTATGCATTGTTTCCCCATTTATTTCTACCACGCCTCTAGCTCATCATGCCTCTGTCATCTTCAAAACTCCACAAATACCATTCTCTCTTGGTTGCTCCTCTCATTGGAAAAGTCCAATCTGAAGTTTTACATTATCTTTCAAAAATGGTGTGTTCCTCCTATTATTCACAACCCCCAATAGCTCTTCCTTTTGTCTTCCCTTATTTATACTTGCATCGCTCCTCCCACGTGCTTCTTTGAAAAAAATATGTAGTTATAATTTTTTTCCTTTTGGCTTCTTGACAGTCTCTCTCTATTCTTTATTTTTATTTTATTTATTTTTAAAATTTTTAATCTACCTCACATCATCTACCCTCTTTATTTAAATATTTTATTTCTTTCTTTTTTTTGCTAATAAACCAACAACCATTGCTCTCCTTAAAATCAATTCATAGGAGACAAACTATGTGAATTGATGACATCAAGTGTTGATAGGAGAAAAATTGAAACTTCTCTGAATTACATGAAATTTGACGAGTAGACCCGAAATGATGTCCTCAAGTTCCAAGTGCAAAACGATTTCACTCTAGTCCTCCAAAATTTTGAGATTTTTAAAATTTCCATAAACTGTTGACACTTTTTGATAAATTTTCAACTTAAAATATCTCAATTTTTTTTGCATTTACACATGGTACATCTAAGAATCTCCTTAAAAAAGGATTTCACCAGATTCCTTGATTTTTCTTAGAATATGATTTGAATACTGTTCATGCAGCCTTAAAACAACAATTTGGAAAAAATTTGGATTTTTGTAATTTCAATCAAACTTCTTGATTTTTGCTATTGAAAGATGCCTAAAAACACAAATGCAAACCAAAAAACACACCAAAATTGAAAATTCAACTAAAATATTGTGGATGATGCAGGATTTCTTGTGGATCTGGATGCTCTTGCATCTAACACATTGAGTAAGAATTTTGTGAGCATAGACTCATAAAGGTGGAGTTGAGTAGTCAAACTACTCTTCTAGGTTTCCAAAAACCTAAAATGAACCCCATCACTATCCAAAGCACTCCAAATCAATCTTTCTTTTTCTTTTTCTAGCATTGTGGCAAAACACACACCACCTCACTCCAACAACACTGCATCTTATTCCTTTTTCCCCTCCAGGACCCATGTCCACCATAGCTTGACCTCCTTCACCAAATACTCTCCCCTCTTCTATCCTCCTTTTGGGGTTAAAACCCACCTCTAATCGACCACCTCCACCAAAAATATTGCAACATCGTCCACAATTTCTACTAGAAAATATGCAACATGTATGCCATGTTCTTGTTCTTTATCCATCTCCTCTTCTACCTTCTTATTTGAAAATAAAATAAAATCATAAAATGATTTACCTCATCTTCATTCGTAGCTACAACATTGAATTTCATTGTGACATATTCAACATCATCATCAGCTACAACCTTTTTTTCATCTCCCTTTGCTACAACAACAAGCTTCGACATCCATTCTTTGTCAATTACCAACATTTGCACTAGAAAAATTTATTTCCCATGCTCTACCACTAACACTATAGTGTATAAAATTGTCCAATCTAGAAGAAAGAGGAAATTTCACACTTAATTTGGACCTATTTTGGAACCATTGCATTAATTACTCTTTAAAATCACCATTTATGGGCCCCTAAGACCCAATATTTTCAAATCTCAAGGCTTATTCCACTTAAAAATCATATAAAATCACTTAAAGCCTAACCAAAAGCACTTAAATCATTTAAATCCCAAAAACCCACCTCAAAAACCTTAGGTGGGACTCATTGGCCACCTTGGGCGAATGAGTCCCCTTTGTTGGAACCCATTTGGGGCATTTTTCAAGCTTGAGAGGGAAACTCACTAGTTTAAATCAAATTTCCAATGGATGTCGGCCTTTGAGGTCTAAATAATGGTCAATTAGGTGTTAATGCCTATAATTACAAATTTCTAAATCATTTTCATCATATCTAAGCAATCCAAGCATATATATCTAAGCAATCCAAGCATATCTCTAAGCAATTGAGAAAATATCTTTCAAGAGAAAATTCAAGGGTCAAGTTCACAAGAGTATTGAAAGGTCTATTTGTAGCAAAGTTGAAGCTTTGGGGAACCAATTCAAGTTTATGTAGCTCTTCAAGCTCACTTTTGTTCAAGATCTAGCATTGTCAAGGATTGATCATGGATGCCTATGGTGAATTATAAAGAATTCTAGGATTGGGGAGATGCAACTAGCCATCGAGCTAAGCTTAAGGACTTCTTTTCTAAGTGATTCCATCTTCCATTGTGACCTTGCTTGCAGCCTAAGGAAGGTTTACATATCATCAAGATTAATTTGAGGTGATCTAGGATATCCTAAAGTGAGTCTTGCATCATACAAGTTTCATTTATGCATCTTGTTCTTGCATATTAGAATAGGATTGCATCATGTTTTAGATTTCCTAGTCTTAGACACACTTAAGGCTAGGGTTTTTATGCACATTTCATTATCTCTTTCAAGGTTTAATAGTCAAACTAGGGGTTTGACTGGGAAAACCCCCTATTAGAAAATCAAATTATATTATGTTTTGTAGGTGTTTCCACAAATCTAGATCTACAATTCAATCGGGGAAAAAAGTGCAAGTGTTGGAGTGAAGATTAGAGATTTCAATTTTTGAAAAAGAGGAGTGAGTTTGATTCACCATTAGTGGTGAATGAATCCCACTGAAGGTTTCTGTTAGATTTGTTTGAATATTCCAATACCCTTTTCCCCGAAATAATTTTTTGGGTAGAAACCTTGATCTGGGACTGATTCACCCAGGTTGGCGAATGAGTCTCAGTTGGTCAAAAAGTCAACATTTCTATATTTTCAAAGCTATTTCCAGTCATCCTTTGACTTCTAGGTGCACACCATTTACATTTATACTTTTCTATTTTGTTTTGATTTCATTTTCAAAGCTACATTCTATAGATCATTTAGGTTGTTTTGCATATCACACTATGTTTTCAGACATCTTGCATTTTCCAAGTTCATACTTGGTGGTGAACCCCTTTTATCAATTTTAGCCTCTAGGACAATCCCCTTTGCAAGATTTCAATCTCTTTTTCATTGGAGTCTCAAGGATTTGTTCTTGAGTGAAGCATTAAGGTTTTTATCTCTCTCATTTTAGGTCCAAAACCCTAGAAGTGTAAGAGATCCCCCATACAAAAATCTTTCATTTGTTTTTGTGAACCTATATTTGGAGCATCAAATTTCCAATGTGGAGTGCATTTACATCCTAGATCTCGCTTGCATTAACATTGCATTTCATCTTGCATTGTTTAATTTGCATTTTAGGGTTTCAAATTTTTTATTAGTGAAAGGATCATATAGTTTGTATTGAAAGACTGCATTTACATCGTAGGTATGTATTGTACAACATAGGAGACATAAAAACCAACCAAAAAAACAAGAAAAATATGAAAAAAAAACCATACTAGGACTTATTTTCCACCTTGGGTGAATGAGTCCCAGTGCACATTTTGCACTGCTATTTTTCATAATACAGTTTCCAGTTTTTAAGCTTTTGTTTTCCTCTGTTACTTTTCAATTTTAGTTTAGTTACTTTTTGTTACATTGAAATCATTAGAACTAGCATCATTTAAATTAATGGAAATTACGGATAGCATTAGATTTTTTCAATTCTCTAGTTCACTTAGATTAGATTCATCAGAAAATGAAAAAAAAAACTAAAAACATCAAAAGAGACAATTAAAAAATGCTTAAATTCAGAAAAAACGTATCATCCAAGCCCTTTAGTAGTGATGACTTAGACGAGTTAGATGAAGTCATTGAGGGCTTCCTCTCACTAAGATCATTCACTAAGGCTTGTTATGGAAAACCTAAACTCACCAAAGTTAACTTAACCCTCAAGCCTTTTAGTAGTGATGACTTTGACATGTTAGATGAAGCTTTTGAAGGCTTCATCTCACAAAGGCCATCCACTAAAGCTTGTTGTGAGAAACCTAAAACAAAATATGACAATGTGATTCAACCTCAACTTATCCTTTACCCACCTTTTCATAAGCCTCAATCTCCAAATAAACTCGAGTTCACCCTTTACCCACCTAAGAATGATGTATTACAACAATCAAGTGATAATATTGTTGCTCATACATACAACACTAGAAATAATTTGCAACCACAACAACCAACCCTAACACCCTCCTTTGCCTAATCCCATATTTACTAGTACTCCTTGACTAACTTCACATACTAACAAGTATGATCTTGTTGAACAACTTAAGAATACTCCTACAATGATATCCCTTTGGGACCTAATTCATAATTCACCAAACTATCACACTATGCTTTAAACAACATTGCAACAAGTAGCAGTTCCTTCTAGTATGAATGCAAATGAGGCCTTTATGATAATAGCCCAATTTAATAGAATAGGCATCAAAAGGACCCTTGTTGATAATGGCTCAACCATTAATGTGTGCAATGTGAAACTCTTAGTTAAATTACATGTTGAAAAATAAAAAATTAAACCTAAATCCCTATAAATTAGAGGATTTGAAAATATCAGAAAGCAACCACTTAGTGTGATTACCTTACCTATTACAGTTGGAAAGGCTACCTTGTAAACTCCAATTCATGTCATGCCTTATGATCTTTCATACAATCTTCTTTTGGGAAGACCATGGATCCATGAGATGCATGCAATGCCTTCGACCCTTCATCATATCATGAAATATGTCTATAACAATAAAGTCTACCAAGTTGAAATAAACCTTGAGCCTAAAAGTTGCTTACAAGTTGAAAAAGGAACATCAAGTCCTTTGAATACATTGATTCCAACACCTAACATAGAACCTATCGAGGTTGACAAAAAAGAAGAAGAAATAGTGTCCAAATTACTAGGGGATGATTGGAGTTCCTTGAAATTCAAACCTTCATATATGGGAGAGTATATAATCATGATAAAAGAGGATGAAAAACAAGAACAACCAATGGTTATGTCAACTCAAAATTTAGAAGAACCTTCACAAGAATCTCCCCGATCCACTTTGGAAGAAAATACGAGTTACACAACTAATTTTGATGAGATAGATTATCAAGAACCACCAAACTCGAAAGAAATGGAAAAAATTTATGGGAAAGGTTATGAACTGATGAAACAATTCGGATACATTGGTAAAGGTTGTGGAACGAAAGAACAAGGCATTCGAGTTCCTATAGAACCTAACACACAAGAGACAAAGACCGGTTTAGGGTATCTAAGACAACAAAATTAAATCAACTACCATCGCTAAACATCAACACTATCAAATGCAAGCCAAGAACCAACCTCACCATGAAGCATCTTGAATTACTTGATATGGATTTACCACTATCATGGGAGTAATTTGAAAGTTATGAAGCCTTGAAACACATGTTAAGAGTTTATGATAAGTCATCTTCTACTCCTCCCAAGAAAAAGGTTACATGTGCCATGATCAATACCAAGCAAAAGGATATAGAAGACGAAAGTAATGAGAAAGACATAAGCATGGAACAATATGACCCTAAATTTCCAAAGTCAAATGCACTTCCCTTGGGATATATAATTGATATATGAATGGGCACATATGATAAAGACAAATTATTTAAGATAGAGGAGTGCCTTGATGATGAACAAGAGGATACTACAACTTTGCTCCATGACTTTCTCAAAATTTCTGCTTGGAAATATTTAGATATGCTAGAAATAGATGCAAAGATAGTAGCACACAACATTGTCCTTGCTGAAAATACTAAGCCTATTCAACAAAAGATACAAAAGATGAATCCTAAGATAGCCTTTCTTGTTAAATGAGAACTTGAAAACCTCCTTCATGTACTGGTTTCATTCGACCTATTGATTGTTCTCCTTAGATATCAAACATTGTCATAGTTGCAAAACCTGATAATCGTATTAGGATGTGTATAGATTTTTGCAACTTGAATAAAGCAGTTTAAAAGATGATTTTCCCCTTCCTAACATCAACATGATGGTGGATTCAATTGTGGGACATGCTTTTTTGTCATTCATGGATGGATTTTCTGGATATAATCAAATCTTCATGAACCCACAAGATCAATATAAGATTGTATTCACAATAGTTTATGGGACATTTTGTTGGGTTATGATGCCTTTTGGATTAAAGAATGTAGGCACAACCTATCAATGAGCAATGAAATTGATTTTTCATGATCACATACATAAAATTTTGGAAGATTATGTTGATGACATTATAACCAAATCATTAATAAGACAAGACAATGTGAATTTCCTTCAAAAGATCTTTGAATGTATGTAAAAACACAACATGAGATTGAATCCAAAAAAGTGTGTCTTTGAAGTAGATAGTGGAAATTTTTTAGGGTTTATCATAGCTCATAGAGGTATTGAGGTGGAAACAAAGAAAATTGATGCTATAATTAACATACCATCTCCTAAAAATATTTCTCATTTGTGCATGTTACAAGGAAAAATTCAAACCATCTATCATTTTGTTGCATCTTTAGCCAATCAAACAATAGCATTCACACATATCCTCAAAAAGGATGTGCAATTCAATTGGAACGAGGATTGTAAAAAGGATTTTGAGAATTTGAAGGAATATATTGTGAATCCACCTATTCTACAACCCACTATGCTAAGAAAACCATTCATACTTTTTATAGCCACATCAATCCATGCTCTCATAGTCTTGTTGGCTCAGCAAGTCACAAATGGTAAAGAGAATCTTGTTTACTACATTAGCCAAACTCTAATAGATTATGAGAAACAATACACACTAGTCAAAAAACAATGTTTAGCCCTTGTATTTGCTAATAGTAAGTTGCGATACTATTTACTAAATGTGGAATTACAAGCGATGACAAAATTTGACCCTCTCAAACATCTTTTTAATTAAAACAAACTTATCAGGATGCCTAGCTCAGTGGGTGATATTGTTTAATGAGTTTGACCTTAATTTTGTTTCACAAAATAAAATCGAAGGTCAAGCCTTGACCGACCATTTGACTGACGCTCCTTCTCCTTTAGCATTACCTAACAATGACTCTTTTCTCGATGACAATGTGTTGACAATAGAAGTGCATACATGGGAATTATATTTTGATGGTTCTAAGTGTAGAACAAGCTTTGGCACTAGGGTTATACTAATTCTACCCATAGGAAAGCCTATTCCCTTGTTGTATCGATTAAATTTCCTATGTACAAATAACACTACTTTATATGAGGTGTTAATTGTTGGATTGTGTGCCACTCTAGTTATGGGTGCTAAGGATATTAGGATCTTTGGTGATTCATAATTAGTAATCAAACAAATAAATAGAGCCTACCAATAAAAACATGACAAATTATTAAAATATAAAGATCTCACAAAGAACTTGTTAGAAAAGTTTGAATCATTCACCATTGATAACATTCCACAAAAAGACAATTTGCATACAAATGTGATGGCGAGTGTAGCATCTCTTATATCACCCCAAGATCCTTCAGAGGACTTCATGTTTATTATTCACCCAATCATGAAATCTTTGATCAATGATTTGGAAGAGGTGTTAGAAACAACCAAGGAAGACTTGAGTGAATGGTATGATACAATATATAATTATTTAAAAGATGGTACCATTCTTGATCCAACAACAACAAACACTCAAACTCGCTTATGAAAAATAACAACCAAGTACATCATCCTTGTTGATGTATTATATAGAAGATCCTTTAACGGTATTTTACTTAGGTGTCTTAAAGGACTCTGAAATCACTATATCACTTGAACAGGCCCATGTGGGTGCCTATGGATGTCATTTTGGATGATGATCTTTAGTGCAAAAAATTATTCGCATGGGATATTACTAGAGCCACATGGAAAAATATTTCTTTGCATATGTTAAGGGTTGTCACAAATATCAAGAACACAACAATTTGATTCATGCTCCTGCTTCTAAGCTTTAGGCCCAAATCCCTATTTGGCCATTCTCATTGTGGGGATTGAATCTAATTAGAAAAATCTCACCACCTTCCTCTACTCGACATATGTTTATCATTACAACAATAGATTATTTTACAAAATGGGTAGAAGTTGTAGACACTGAAAAAATGTCCTAAGTTCGCGAGCATCATTTTTCTTGGTCGTTGTCCTTTGATAATTGAATAATTTTAATTATTCAATTAAGTTTGATCACATTCCTCTATTAATTAAATAACTTTTAATTATTTAATTAATTCACCTTCTTATCTTTATTCTATCTTGATAAATTAAAATTATTTAATTGTGTCACTAATATATCCCTTTCTTCAATAATTAAATAAATTATTTTTTATTTAATTATTTATATTTCATGTATAGTCAGATAATAATAATAATCATTATTTGACCTTTTATTCTTCTATAATAAAATAATTATCAAAATTATTTAATTATGTTTCATTCCTCTCTTTTGGATAAATAATTCAAATTACTTATCCATGGATAAATGCTCCTTTTGTCGTTTTATCTAAATAAATTATTTGGATAAATTATTTATTTTTCACTTGTCATTTTCCTCCATTTTGAAAAAATAATTTAAAATAAATTATTTATGCACCTCCACTTGGTCAAAGATGCTCTATCATAATCCCCTATCATAACATTCATTTTTGTCATAGCTGTCAGGCATCCTAGCCGTCAGCGTCATAGATTTTCCATGCATGGCATATTTTTGGTGCATCAATTCTAGACCATTGATCTTGGTATCTTTTCCAAGACTTAATCTCAACCATCTATTTTGTAACATCCCTCTCATGCATTCTCATCCATTGATCTTGGAATCTTTCTAGAAGATTAATCTCAACCGTCCATTTGAAAGGTTGTCTATAAAAACAACATTCCTTCTCCATTTTCAGCTTAACAACTCTAATTGTCTCCAACTTTCTTGCTACCATTTGTAGGTTTTGCACAAGTATTTCAACAAATCTTAGGGAAAAGTTTCATAAAAAGAAGGAAAACAAGAGAAGTGATTCAAGTACAATATGGGGAGTGTTTTATTTTGTTTGCTTTCATTTTGATATCTCCATTTTGTTTGTATTCTCTTGTTGATGTGGTTTAATAGCTTAGTAGTGTTGGCTGTCACTTTGTCTATTCTATTTATTTCTAACCCCATCTCACATTGGTGAACCCAACAATTTTGTAGAGATATTTGTGTGTTTTCTTGTTTATTTTTGTTGTTTTGTAGGTTATAGCTAAGAATTCATATGAAATCCTGTCATATTATTTTGAACATAGAAAAATGGGCAAATAAAATATTTTAAAACCATTATCTGATTTTTTTAGGTCTCGTTCTCAACTTTCCAGAACTTCAAACGGTTTAAAATTTTGTTAAGATTTGAGAAAGTTATGGTCATTTTAGTGATTGCAACTTTTTAAGATTTAGTTGTTAAAGCCCGAATTTTGCTTTGTTTATAACACTTTTGTCTTGTAGGATTTTGCAAAAAAAATTCTATGTTTTGAAGGTCTACGTCTTAGCGTTCCATAGATATCTATGATTTAAAATTTTGTTTAGTTTTGAGAAATTTATGACTATTTTAGTTTGTTGTTTTCATTTAAGTTTTTCTTACTAATCTTCTATTTGTAGCATGTGGCTTTGGAGTGGGGCTCCCAAAAACTACTTCTTTTGGAGCAACAAAAAAATCAAGCTCTTAGTTTTTAGTTTTCTTTAATTTTTTTTCTTAGTTTAGTTTAGTCTCTTCATTTTCTAGTTTAGTTATTTACTGACTTTTAGTTTGGTTTCTAATCTCTTATTCTAACTTAGTTTTTTGCAGCTTTCTCGTTGGTCCAAGACATTTATGAAATTACTAACATGTGGGTTTGCAGTGCTCATGAAAAATTGGTGATCAGAAAACTAGACCCACTTTATTTTTTGTAACCTTTAAGACTTAGTAATCGAAGTATCCTCTCCCCTTGCACTTTCGAGCAATCCTGGGTGTAAGAGAAATAGTTACTGACTCTAGCACTTTGGCTTGTTTTGGTGGGAAAAATTACTCACCCTAGGATGACTCAAACCGGTAGCACCCTAAACCCGAAGGACTTCCAACTGGTATAGAAAAGTGGATTCTTGGGAAAGCCCAAGAATCATGCATATGGTTCAGACAAGATGGATCCAAAAGGGGACTCTTACCACATGGATTATGCCCTATGAATGGAATGCCCTTATTAGACACCTTTTGTTTTAGAGGCCAACCATTTTTAGTTGTTTCTTGGTATAGTGTAGGGTACAATATAATGCCCAAAGATACTCACTATTAATCCCCTTGAGTAGAGATAGCAATTCTTGGGAAGTGACTACCCAAGAATCTAAAGTTGGTGTGCCTGAATGACGTTAATGAGCCGTGGAGGGGAGCCAGTGCCACCAAACTTCTAAGCTATCCACTCTCAATAAGGAAAGGTGTTTAGCACCAATCCAGGGTATATCAGTGGGCTATATCAAGTATACAAACCCTTGGCCTATTGGCCTATTAGGATTTTGCTTGTCTCATGTGCATTTGTATACACCAAAACATCATGCTTGTTAAGTGTTTTCTGGAATTTCAAACAATATACACAACATTCACAAATCTGGACACAAACAATCAACCTTAAACAACTTAGACTTTTCAATAAAACATAAAAACAATAGTCTTAGCTTGCTATCAAACATTTTTTTCTAAGAAGTCTCTGTTAGAAACCAAATCATAAAATTGATCAAATATATCATTCCTTGTACACTTTAGCTTGCATCTTACCATAGGGTCATCTTTGCAAATATTTAGCTTCATCCTTAAGCTTCACCATTTGCATTTTTAGTCATAAACCAAAAACTTAGGTCCTCATCTCATTTTGCATATTTTGGATTAGGACAACCTTACCTCACTTTACAAAATCTTGGCTTTCAAAATTAGGTTATCATTGGAATTAGACATCATTATCTCCTTTAGTCATTGTCCTTTTGTGACATCCTTCATACTCAAAAGTCTAGTTAGGAAGACTCACTTGTCAATTTGACCTTGTCATTTAGTCCTTCAAACAAGTCCTTTGATATTCAAAAATTGAAACATAGATCAAGCATAGGGTGGTTAGAAAACCTTCTTCCAAATCATTTTAGAACTTTCCATTTGCATATCTTAGACATTCAAATCATTTTAGTCCTCACCTTGCATATCTTTAAAATCCAAAATATTGTCATCATAGTCCTCATTTGGCATCTAGACTTTGTATTGGTCATTTCCTTAACCAACATTTTCACATTAGTCCTCACTATCACCTTGGCATTTGACATCCTTTCTTGATAATTTAATCACCTTTCATTATTCATTTTCCTTAGGAAAATATCATTATCACCTTGCATTGACATCCTCCAAAAATACAAAAAAATTAGTGTCATAACCTGTCATCTTAGTCTTCATTGTCTTTTGGCATTATTCATTTTCTTTAGACAACATTATCATATTGCATCCCTTATTGTCAAAAAATCCAAAAACATAGTCTTGCATTGTCATCCTTTATCCAAAAAATCCCAAAACATAGTTGTAGTCTCATGACATCCACCATCATGTCTTCAAGTCACCTTGATATGCTTGCTAGTCAAGTTGAATACAACTTTATCCATAATGGTCACATTCAACTAGCCAAAGACTTTAAAAGAGATTATCTCCACTTCAAATATAAAAAAATCACAACCCATGGTCAATCACTTATGTACCCTTCCTACCAACAATCCATCAGTCCAAGTTTTCCATCCATCAACCCTCACTATCAAGAATCACTTAACGAAAATCCAATCATTAATCTCCAACACATGTCTAGTAATTACGCTTATCCTAACCTTAATGTAAGGGAAACCCACTATCCACTAGACCATTATGAGTCTCCACATCATATTCTAGTCCTTCACCTACCAATCCCATCCAATTCTACATGCCTTATCAACCATCTACCAACCCATGTCAAGTATCCACATCATACCATATTAATCCAATCCAAGTCTCCATGTCCTATCCTAGTCCTTCATCCATTAATCCTTTTCAAGTCACTCCCTCACAAGCCACATTTAGTCATGAAAATTCTATCATTATCCAAAGTCAAATCCCATTTTCTAAACTTGAGGATACATGTCAAAATCAAAGTCCAAGGCATGCCATCATAACGTCACCTTCATGTTAGGATCAAGGTAGTCCATCCCATGACCCCATCTCAAAGTCCATTCAAGATGTCCTTGAAAATAATCATGACATCCAAAACACACCTATCCTTAATAAAAATTCTAATTTTGATTATATCATCCATGACAACCCCATCTTTCACCAAGACCCTACCATTCACCAATAATTCCAAATCCATAACAACCCCATCTTTGACCAAGACTCTATTGTTGACCAAGAAATCCAAAGCGATCCACTCTTTGACCTTTACACCATTTATGACCAAACACTTGATGACTCTATTCAGGCCCCAACAATCGACACATTCCAAGATGAGACACTTTCCTCCATGACACACATAGACAATATTCCTCAAGAACAAGATTCTTCCATTATGGACATATTTGCAAATGATCGAGCTATAGTTGACTTCATTGGAATCCATGACACTAACCATAACAATGGATTCAACATCGACATGGAAGCACCAATAGTATCATCTAAACCTAACATGTCACAAGATTAGTACAAATATATTAGTAAAAAATATGGCCAACATGACAATGAAGCTAAGACACTTTATCAACTAGGGTCATCTATCTTTGTTGGAGGAGGCTTTCTTGTAGATGAAAATATTCCAAGTGACAGTGTCCACATACATCATGATGGGTTAGCATCTTGCTTTCAAAACAATAAATACCCCTTGGTAAACAAAATTTGTCAGAGCATGCATTATCAAGGCAAAGGACTAGGCATACATGAGCAAGGAACTCAAGAACCAATACAACTTCAGGAAAATTACAGGTGTCAGGGTCTTGGCTATTATTTATTATTAAATCAAAAAATGTTAGTGGAACCTCCTCAGTACTGGGGGAACCCTTGTTAGATGCAAATGTCAAAATAGAGTTCATGAGAAATATTTTTCATAAGATTGTTGCCAACACATTGTCCACCCACACCATATACCATCATTCTCAACATCTTAAACCTTCTCTTTGGAACCAACAAAAAGAAAAGTCTTACAAAGTCAAAAATCAAATGTCAAAGGCCATCGAATCAGACAAAAAGACAAGTGGACAAATGAAATTAAAATGGATCCCAAAGAAAAGTGGATCAAGCAAAGAAAATATGTCAAAAAAAAAAGTTAATCAACATGTGGAGCCACAAGACAAGAGGACTCCCATATATAACACATGTCCACCTCATTCAAAATGGTCATCAAGCAATGCATCTAAAGGTGTTGGTTCCAAATGCCATCCCTCCAGAATCTGTCATCCATCATACCAAGTTTGGAAAATAAAAAGTGATTCATCCAAATGTCCAAACAACCTTTCCATGTCTACCATCATCCGTCATAATCCTACATCTCGCCTAAAGTCCAAAAATCCCATGTCACAAATCCATCGCATCATGGTAGCAACTCTTTATCACAAGGATTTTCATGGCACTTTATCACGATGTGCATATTATGATAAGACCAATTCTAGTATCAAAAAGGACCATGATGACATCAATCAATTATATACAAGCACTATCATTCTGACAAGCCAACTACTTCATAAAGGAAATTATTGGCATATCATGGCACTAGTCTCTACATCAACACCTTCAGTGGATTCAAAATAGTCAGTGATCATCTAAAGCATCCAGGCTATCTAAAAATATTTAAAAAATAAAAAAATACAAAAATGTAAAACATCATCACCCTGATGAAATCTTGGGAAACAGGTGTTTTGGTGACACCAAAAAACTCAAAAAGTCAAGAAAATAGTAAAGAGAAATTTCATCCAATGGTGAAAACCTGGAAAATAGGCGCCTTGGATAAGTACCATGATGAAAACCTGGCAAACAAGCGTCATGTGTAAAATAAATCATTTATGTGGAATTTTACACTTGGGGGCAAGTCGTCTCATCTCCTATGCCTTCCTCTTAGCATTGGCATTCGTCCATTTCATCCATATCATTTCCATCCATTTTCACACCTACCTTGGTCTTGACATAAAACTGACACACATAAATCATGCTTTGGGAAAATTTTGACATGCCTATCCTTTGGTCATACATTATCCATGAAATGTCATTTCATTACTTTCAAAACCTCATTATCCCTATACGACATAGTCCTAGAAAATCATATGACAATTCCCTTAGTCTCATGTCTCCCATCTTTTACCAAGGCCACCTATCAGTCTTTCATGTCTCTTGCCTATATTGGTTTTCCCTTGTCAATTGTATAAGGATACTCCATCATCCAATTCATTCATGAACATAAGTCATTCCAATCATGCTATGCAACCCCCCATGAAACAACGTCCTCATTATCGTCTGTCAATTGGTATTCAACTTGACTAGTGACACAATCATGTATATCATTGGAATCATTCACATACATCATAAATATGTCAAAAATCTCTAAAAATCAGAAAATGTCCTGAACAAAGACCTTAAAATTAAAAAAAGTCCTAAAAAAAGGCCTAAAAATTAAAAAAAATGTCCTAAAAAAAGACCTAAAAATAGAAATATGTCAAAAATCCCTAAAAATAAAAAAATGTCATTAAAAAAGACATAAAAATTGAAAAACATCCTAAAGAAAACACAACAAAAATCCAAAAAATGGAGTTATGTCAGTCAACATAGTCACACCAATTCAAGTCTTAATTAGTCTTTGTCATTGTCAAACTACATTGTCTCTGCCCATTTGCTACATAGGCAAGGCCATCTGTCGATGAGCCCATGAGACATTAGGTTAGTCCTATTAGGTTTCTCAAAATAAATCATGACTCAATCTTTGGTCAATAAGACAAAGTCATTGGTCGTGTCAAACTACGAGGTCTCTGAGTGTATGACATAGGCAAGGCCATCCGTCGATGAGCCCCCAAGGCCACACTAGGTCAGTCCATTAGGTTTCATTGCACAATTTTCTCACACATGTTAAATTTTTCATGATCTTTGTCACAACTCAAACGGACAATTTACCCAAGCAAACTTAAACAATTTTCCAATCAAGCATAACAATCATCTTGACACATCAAATTGGTCAAACTCAGCCAATTTTAGTCAAACCATTCAAATCTTGGTTATTCTTCATATGTGTCCTTCTAAATGATAGCCCGTCATTTAATCATGCCCTAGGATGTGTCCTTCTTAGGCATCATCATGGTCATCTAGCATTTTGAGGATTCTCACAACATTCGAGATATGTTCCTCTTGACATCGACATTATTCAGGATGTGTCCTTGAATTCAATATTTTGGCATCAACTTGGCATTTTGACATTGATGTTATTCAAATCGTTTTAGTCCTCACCTTGCAAATACAAAATAAAACACTCCCCATATTGTGAGATGGGGGTTAGAAATAAAATAGCATTGATAATGTGACAATGAACACTACTAAGCTATTAAACTACATCAACAAGAGAATACAAACAAAATGGAGATATCAAAATGAAAGCAAACAAAATAAAACACTCCCCATATTTTACTTGAATCACTTCTCTTGCTCTCCTTCTTCTTGTTATGCAACTTTTCCCTGAGATTTGTTGAAATATTTGTGCAAAACCTACAAATGGTAGCAAGAAAGTTGGAGACAATTAGCTATTAAAATGAAAATGGTGAAGGAAGGTTGCTTTTATAGACAACCTTTCGAATGGACAGCTGAGATTAATCTTCTAGAAATATTCCAAGATCAATGGATGGGAATGCATGAGAGGGATGTTATGGAATGGATGGTTGAGATTAAGTCTAAGAAAAGATGTCAAGACCAATAGTTTAGAATTGATGCACAAAAAATATGCCATGCATGGAAAAGCTATGATGTCGATGGCTATGTCGCCTGACAACTATGACAAACATGCAAGACATGCAGACTATGACAAATGAATTTCATGGTGGGGAATTATGACAATGCATCTTTGACTAGGTGGAGGTGCATAAATAATTTATCCAAATTATTTATTTAGATAAAATGACAAAAGGAGCATTTAATCAAATTTATCAATTTAATTAAATAGAGAGATGAAAATTAGACCTTAAATAATTAATTTAGATTAATTATTTAATAGGGGAGGTGGCATGGGATAGTTAAATAGTTTTAATAATTATTTAACTATAGAAAAATTAAAGGAGCATGAATAGATAAATAGTTAATGGTAATTATTTAACTATAGATGAAATGTGACAAAATAATTAAATAAATAATAATTTATTTAACTATTGAAGAAGAGGGAAAAATTAGTGATGAAATTAGTTTATTTAATCAATCAAGATAGAATAAAGATTAGAAAGTGAATTAATTAAATAATTAAAAATTATTTAATTAATAGAGGAATATGATCAAACATAATTGAATAACTAAAATTATTCAATTATTGAAGGACAAGGATGAAGAAAAATGACACTCGTAGGCTTAGGCCATTTTTCATTGTCTACGTTTTGCCCCTCTTTGACATAATGCAGTTCATCGCATTGTGTCAAAGAAATTTAATTCTGAAATATGCCCCAGTGAAAGAATAGTGATGAGGAGGGTTGTGTATGCCCCCTTGAGAGGATAGGTGAGTTCAAAGAACACGAATGTGCTCTTGAAATGTATGATAAGACTAGAGGGTGAAGGATAGAAGAAATGTCAACTTGGAAGGGGATGGATATTAGCATGGAAGAGAAAGGAGGATGAAGATGTTAAGATAGATGAGAAATGATAAGGTAACCAACTTTCATGCTTACATTTTTATATTTATCATCATTGGGCGTCAAAATGTCACAAATGGTCCACAAACACCATGGTATGACATAGACCAAGGTGTGCAAGGTGACCATTTGAAAAACAGACAGTCACAGACAAGGAATGTCCTAACTCATACTAAGGGCAAAGTTGCCCCAGTCTTTTTGTCAAGACAATCCATAGACAACAGTCAAAGAAAAACAAAATAGGTCACGAGACATCATCACACCTCTAAATCCTTCAAGGGACATCCTTGAGGTATCAAGTAACATGACCAAGAGACAAATGACAAAACATAAGACAAAATGACTATTAGAAAAAATGGACAAAAGGTAAGAAAAAATAGACCAAAAAAATCAAGAGCCATTCAATGCATTTTCCAATGTTTGTTTTGTTGAAGACGAATTTCATGATAGTTTGTCACTTTGACAATTTGATAATTTTGACAGGTTGCCAATTCGATGGTGTTGATGATTTGACAGGGCCTATTGTCAGGAAGGACACATCTTGAAAAAAGGCAAATGACATTTTGACGAGGTCCAAGTCCAAGAAGGCCACATCCTGGAGGGGACCAAAGAGTGACAAGATTGACATTGTTTTGGCAATTTGACTGATTTTGACTGGATGATTGATTGCACTATGTTGTTTGTTGGTTCACAGTTTAAATTTCAATGTTTTGAATGACTAATTTTGTTCGAGTGCCACTATGTCTAACTTATTTGATTGATGCAACTATGTTTGACTTATATGACTGACGTGATGAATGTTGACTCTGTTTTAGGATTTTTGGGAGTTATTTGATTTTTTTTCTTTCTTCAGGAAATTTTTTGATGTTTAGATATATTTTTAGGACATTTTATAATGTTTTTGGTCTTTTTAGGACATTTTATGCTTCTTTTTTTTATTTTGAATAGTTTAAGAGGATCACTACAAATGCATGTGACTGATGCTTACACATGAGAATCCAAGGACAATAATGATCGTGCCCCTAGTCAAGCTGAATACCAATTGACAAGTGATGATAACATTGTTTGACGTGGGAAGGACACATCCCAAAACAATGTGAGGATGATGATCATGTGATGAAAGTATTGAAGTCTGCAGTAGGGCCAAGAAAAAATTCAAGTAATGTTTTGGATAATGTGCTTGTATGGATGAAACTCATTACATTTGGAATTACTTTGTTAGGACTAGAAGGGATGATGAAGTATCCTTAGATTGTTTAACAAGGGAAAGTCAAGATAGGTGACCTACATGAAAGGGTGAGAGGTGGCCTTGGTAGGAAGGGTACATAAGTGATTGACCATGGGTTGCAACTATTTTGGATTTGAAGTGAAGATAATCTCTTTTGAAGTCTTTGGTTAATTGAATGTGACCATTACAGATAAAGTTGTGTTCAACTTGACTAGCAAGCATATCAAGGTGACCTGAAGACATCATGGTAGATTCCATGAGACTACAACTATGTTTTTGGATTTTTTGGATAAAGGATAGCAACTATGTTTTTGGATTTTTTGGACAAAGGATGACAATGCAAGACTATGTTTTTGTATTTTTTGACAATAAGGGATGCAATATAACAATGTTGTCTAAAGAAAATGACTAATGCTAAAGGACAATGAAGACTAAGATGACAAGTTATGACACTAATTTTTTTTGTATTTTTGGAGGATGTCAATGCAAGGTGATAATGATGTTTGCCTAAGGAAAATGACTAATGCAAGGTGATAAATTGTTAAGAAAGGATGTCAAATGCCAAGTTGACAGTGAGGACTAATGTGAAAATGTTGGTTAAGGAAATGACAAATGCAAAGTCTAAATGCCAAATGAGCACTATGATGACAATATTTTGGATTTTAAAGATATGCAAGATGAGGAATATGAAAAATAAGGACTATGATGACAATATTTTTTTATTTTAACATTGGCATCAATCCCATCCATATCATTTCCGTCATAATCCTACATCTCGCCTAAAGTCATTTTAATAGCTTAGTAGTGTTGGTGTCCTTTTATACAAACTCTTGGCCTATTAGGATCATGCTTGTCTTACGTGTGTTTGATTACACTAAAACATTGTGCTTGTCAGGCGCTTTCTAGATTTCAAATAATATACACAACATTCACAAATCTAGACACAAACAATCAACCTCAGACAACTCACATTTGTTGAAATACCCGGTCAACTAGCCAAAGACTTCAAAAGAGATTATTTCCACTTCAAATCCAAAACAGTCGCAACCCATGGTCAATCACTTATGTACCCTTCCTACCAAGGCCACTTTGGGATCCATTTTAATTTCATTTGTATCCATTTTAATTTAATATAAAACTTTGCCCTTAGATTTGTTGAAATACTTGTGCAAAACCTGCAAATGGTAGCAAGAAAATTGGAGACAATTAGCTGTTAAAATGAAAATGGTGAAGGAAGGTTGCTTTTATAGACAACCTTTCAAATGGATGGCTAAGATTAATCTTCTAGAAATATTCCAAGATCAATGGATGGGAATGCATGAGAAGGATGTTATGAAATGGATAGTTGAGATTAAGTCTCAGAAAAGATGCAAAGATCAACAATTTAAAATTGATGCACCAAAAATATTTCATGCATGGAAAAGCTGACACTGATGGCTATGATGCCTAATAGCTATGATAGACATGCAAGACATGCAGGCTATGACAAAAATGAATTTTATGATAGGGGATTATGACAGAGCATCTTTGACTAGGTGGAGGTGCATAAATTATTTATTCAAAATGGAGAAAAATGACAAGTGGTAAATAAATAATTTATCCAAATTATTTATTGAGATAAAATAACAAAAGTAGCATTTAATTAAATTTATCAATTTAATTAAATAGAGAGATGAAAATTAGACTTTAAATAATTAATTTAGATTAATTATTTAATAGGGGAGGTGGCATGGGATAGTTAAATAATTTTAATAATTATTTAACTATAGAAGAATTAAAGAACCATGAATAGATAAATAATTAATGGTAATTATTTAACTATAGATGAAAGGTGACAAAATAATTAAATAAATAATAATTTATTTAACTATTGAAGAAGAGGGGGAAATTAATGACACAGTTAATTAATTTAATCAATCAGGATAGAATAAAGATTAGAAAATGAATTAATTAAATTATTATTATTTAATTAATAGAGGAATATGATCAAACATAATTGAATAACTAAAATTATTCACTATCGAAGGATGATGAGAAAATGACATTTCAGACGACATTTTTCATTATCTACATTTAAATGTAGACAATGAAAAATGTCAAATGCTTGGGAGTGTCATTTTTCTTCATCCTCATCCTTCGATAATTGAATAATTTAAGTTATTCAATTATGTTTGACTGCTTTCCTCTATTAATTAAACAATTTTTAATTTTTTAATTAATTCACCTTCTCATCTTTATTCTATCTTGATCAATTAAAATTATTTAATTGTGTCGCTAATATATCCCTTTCTTCAATATTAAATAAATCATTTTTTATTTACTTATTTATCTTTCATCGATAGTCAGATAATAATAATAATCCTTATTTGACCTTTTATTCTTCTATAATTAAATAATTGCTGAAATTATTTAATTGTATTTCATTCCTCCCTTTTGGATAAATAATTCAAATTAATTATCCATGTCTAATTTCCACCTCCCCATTTAATTAAATTGATTAATTTAATTAAATGCTCCTTTTGTCATTTTATCTAAATAAATAATTTGGATAAATTATTTATTTTCCACTTGTCATTTTCCTCCATTTTCAAATAAATAATTTAAAATAAATTATTTATGCACCTCCACTCTGGTCAAAGATGCTCATGTCATAATCCTTTGTCATAACATGCATGTCTGTCATAGCCTGCATGTCTTGCATGTCTGTCATAGCTGTTAGGCGTCATAGCCATCGGCATCATAGCTTTTCTATGCATGACATATTTTTGGTGCATCAATTTTGGACCGTTGATCTTCCCATCTTTTTTAAAACTTAATCTCGACCATCCATTTCATAACATCTCTCTCATACATTCCCATCCATTGATTTTGGAATCTTTCTAGAAGTTTAATCTCAACCGTCCATTTGAAAGGTTGTATATAAAAACAACCTTCCTTCTACATTTTCAACTTAATAGCTAATTGTCTCCATCTTTCTTGCTATCATTTGTAGGTTTTGCACAAGTATTTCAACAAATCTGAGAGCAAAGTTGCATAACAAGAAGAAGGAGAGCAAGAGAAGTGATTCAAGTACAATATGGGGTGTGTTTTATTTTGTTTGCTTTCATTTTGATATCTCCATTTTGTTTGTATTCTCTTGTTGATGTGGTTTAATAGCTTAGTAGTGTTGGTTGTCACTTTTTCTATGCTATTTAATTTTTAATCCATCTTACATTGGTGAACTTGATGTTTTTGTAGAGAAATTTGTGTGTTTTCTTGTTTATTTTCATTGTTTTGTAGGTTACAGCCAAGAATTCATATGAAATCCCATCATATTATTTTAAGCATAGAAAAATGGGTGTATGAAATATTTTAAAACCATTATTTATATTTTGTAGGCCTCGTTCTCAGCTTTCTAAAACTTCAAACGGTTTAAAATTTAGTTAATATTTGAGAAAGTTATGATCATTTTAATCATCACAACTTTTTAAGATTTAATTGTTAATACCTGAATTTTCTTTTGTTTATAATAGTTTTATTGTGCAAGATGTTGGAAAAAAAAAAGGGTTTTAAAGGTCTATGTCTTAGCTTTCCATAGATATCTATAGTTTAAAATTTTGTTTAGTTTTGAGAAAGTTATCACTATTTTTAGTTTGTTGTTTTCATTCAAGTTCTTTTTGGTTTACTAATCTTCTTTTTGTAGCATATGGCTTTGGAGTGGGGCTCCCAAAAACTCCTTCTTTTGGAGCAACAAAAAAATTGAGCTCTTAGTTTTTAGTTTTCTTTGATTTCCTTTTCTTAGTTTAGTTTAGTCTCTTCATTTTCTAGTTTAGTTATTTACTAATTTTTAAGTTTTAGTTTGATTTTTAATCTCCTATCCTCAGTTTGTTGTAGCTTTCTCATTGGTCCAATACATTTATGAAACTACTAACTTGTTGTTTTGCAGCTCTGTTAGTCGAAGACTCATTTCTCAAACAATGTGTTTGTGATTTCTAGTTTAGAAAACACTTCCATTGGTGCATTAAAATGAATATGTGCTTGATTTTTTCTAACTATGCTTGAAGGTGATAGGTGATTATGCTCTCATCTTGTGAAAACTAGGTGATCATAAAACTAGACCCACCATATTTTTTGTCACCCTCACGACTTAATAATCAAAGTATCCTCTCCCCTTGTGCTTTTGAGCGATCCTAGGTGTAAGAGAAATGGTTATTATTTCTAGAAATAGGCCTTCCTTAAGGGAAAAATTACTCACCTTAAGGGACAACCTGACTAGTAACAGGCTAAAGCCAAGCCACTTCCAGCCATGATATAAAATGGGTGCTTGAGCAAAGTTCAAGTACCATGAGTGTGGATGTGTCACACAAATGGATTAGTAATCCCATAAACCCTGTTGAGCATAACCTTTTCAGGCTGGAGTGCCACCTAATTGGTGATTAATCTCGTGCCCCATGTGTGGCCACTCGAACGGATGCCCTAACTAGACACCTTTCATTTTAGAGGCCAACCATTTTTAGCCATTTCTTGGTATAGTGCAGGGTATAGTATCATGCCTGAAGATACTACTCATCCCCTTGAGTAGAGATAGCAATTCTTGGGAAGTGACTACCCAAGAATCCAAAGTTGGTGTGCCCGAATGACATTAATGAGCCATGGAGGGGAGCCAGTGCCACTAAACTTCTAAGTTATCTGCTCTCAAGAAGGAAAGGTGTTTAACACCAATCTGGGGTATATCGGTGGGCTATACCAAGTATACAAACCATTGGCCTATTAGGATCATGCTTGTCTTACGTGTGTTTTCTTACACTAAAACATTGTGCTTATCAAGTGCTTTCTAGATTTTCAAACAATATACACAACATTCAAAAATCTAGACACAAACAATCGACCTCAGCCAACTTAGACTTTTCAACAAAACATAAAAAAAAAATAGTCTCAGCCTAGTGTCAAACATTTTTTTCTAAGAGGACTCTATCAAAAACCAATTTTGAAATTGCTCAAAATCTTTATCATTCAACCATTAGTTTGCATTTTTGACCCTAGGATTAAACTTTCAAATTTATGATTTCATCCATTAGGTTTCATAATCATCATTTTCAACATTAGTTTGACCATAGCTTTTCATTTTTGCATACTTTGGGTCAGGCCAACCTTATCACAATTTACAAAATCATTTATTTCTAAACTAGCTTATCTTGGACTTCATCATTCATTCCTATTTTTAGTCACTGTCCCTTTTGTGAGAGTTTCCAACTCAATAGTCTAGTTAGGAAAACTCACTAGTCATCTTGACCTTGTCACTTTGTCATTTTCAACAAGTCCTTTGGTAACCAAAATCGAAAACAAGGATTAAGATTAGAGTGCTTAGGTACCCCTTTCTCCAAATTGCATTCATTTTATTTCATACCTTGTATACTTTATTCCTAAAAATCCAAAATACTGTGATCTTAGTCATCATTTTGAACCCAGACCTTGCATTAGTTCCCTCATTAGTCCTCATTTTGCACCTTGACCTTGCAATTTTCCTAGTCCACATTGTCATTTTCCTAATCAACATTATCATCCAAGTCAACATCGTCATCCTAGTCACCTTGGCCTTCTGCATACTTGCATTATCATCTCATTGCATTGCCATCCTTTATCACACAAAAAGACAAAAACATAGACTAGTGTCATACTTGCATTGTCATCATCTTCATTTGAGCAATCTCTTTGATGGTGGAAACAAGACTTCAAAGAAAGAAAAGACAAATGGCAGAATTTGGACAAGACTTTGACAACACCAACATCAACACCAATCCCAATGACTAGGTCTTTGATGACCCATTTGGGAATTTGAATGCGCAAACTTCCATGAACATGTCAACTTCTTTTCAAAATCCACTTTTTTGAACAATTCATACAAAGAGACCAAAATGGAAAAGTCTATCCTAAAAGCTTAAGAGGTAGCAGCCCAAAATCCTAAAGTCGCTTCATTTGTCAAAGACTTGGTCTTCAACAATCTTGAACGATACCTCGCTATGCTTTTAAACCAAGGTGTAAGATTACCAAAAGGTTTTGACATTAATACTATATAGCCTATCTCTCCTAATAATACAATAGAAAACACAACATCCCAACATGGCATGGACAATACATCAACCAATAACATTTCCATTACTACGCAAGTAGTCACTACCACCATTAATGCAACATCTAGTGGCACCATAAATCAAAACACCTCCTCTTCAACCAACACAACATCTACTGGATGAACATCTACTATGACCATGCCTGCAATGTCCATGTCATCTTCACAAATGATAGGAGCTACCTTTTCATAGACCATGCCTACAACATCCACATCATCTTCACAAATGATAGGAGCCACCTTTGCATCCACATCAGTAGGCACCACTTCTTCAAATCCTATGTTTGACTTTTCATCTATGACAATGGGGGTGTTTTCATCACATCCTTATGGTGGAACCTCATTTAATCCCTTTGGATGAAACTCACAATGTGTTTTCATTCAAGGCCCTCAACAAAACATTAACACATCATCATAAATGAACATCCCACATGGACAAGGGCACAATATGCATACACCACATGGAAACTCCCAAGGAACAAACACCAACATGCTACATGGAAAATTCTTTCAATAAGGACAAGGAACTCAAATGTGTAGCTTTGGAAATCAAATGAGTCATGGATTTCAAATACCTCAAATAGAAACAAACATGGTTGGGTCACACATTCCCACATACTCATCCCAGATTCATACTCAACAGCAAATTCCAACTCACAACTAGCAATATCAACAAACACCTAATTAAAACATACCTTACTTTCAAGAAACCAATGATCCCATTGTACATGCCTTGCTAGCAAAAGTGGATGACCTTAAAAAATAGATGGAAAATATGAAAACCTCTGACAAGAAGACACAAATGCCATATGACTTATGTCCATATCCTTTAGATACAAATTTGTACATGCCACCATTTCCACATGGTTATGTGGCCCCAAACTTCAGCAAATACAAGGGTAAAACAAATCCACTTGACCACATCAGAGAGTTCATAAAAATTTGCGTGGGTATTGCTCATGATCACACATATTTAATGTGGCCATTTCCTAAAAGCCTCACGGGACCAGCCTTAGAATGGTTCTATACACTGCAACTTGGAATAAAGTCATGGAAAGAACTTGCTGAAAAATTCATGAAAAATTACACATACAACATTGACACATACACCTTCATTACCAATCTATGCTAGCTCACACAAGAAGATTTAGGTGAAACCTTTTTACCATTCTTTCAAAAATGGAGGAGCCTATCGAATTGATGTCATATAGAAATACCTGAAAAGGAAAAAGTTGACATGTTCATACAAACGTTATTAGGTCCACTAAAAAATGGCTTTTGTTTTCATTGTTGCACAACTTTTGCAGACCTAGTTGAACGAGGTGTCCAAGTTGAACAAGCCCTCATAGCCAAAGTAAGACTAAAATATGGTCCTAAAAACAAAAATGCAAACCCTCTTCTTGCTGATAAAAACAAATATTGGGTTAAGAAAAAACATGTCACCAATGATGGTGTAGTCGATGCTAAGGCTCTCAACGCTATGGGTCCTATGATTACCCTAAAAGGGACACAACCAAAAAACACACATATTATGACACAAATCTATGCTATTAATGCTATCCATACAAATCAGAATAACCAAGGCAATCAAAACAATAAAAATCAAAGGCAACCTAGACAACCAAGACAATTCCTTAGAAGCTACACATACACCCCCTTGAGTGAGCCTCTTGAAGAAGTTCTCAAGAAATTCCTTCAAAATGGTGTCATCACACTTGAGGACCCCAAATAATATGAACCTGGGTAGTTTAAACCATCTTGGTGGGATGATAATGTATTTTGTGACTTTCATTGAATAAAAGGACATAAAACTTCTTCCTATAAACAATTGAAAAATATGGTATAGGACCTTATTGAAAAGCGCATCATTGAAGTTGGTGGACCATAGTTTGCTTCTAATGTGGATCATACAATACATAAAAACTCACTGTAGGATCATGGTTCTGGAAACCTTTCTATGTCATATACAAGTAATCGAGCCAACCATGCCCATATTGGATATGACTATTTTGGGGGACCTATCATACATTGCATTAGAACAATTGATGAACATATCTGTACGGTCACCATTAGAAAGGCCCTTGAATGCAATGTCACCACTCATGGCAGAAAGGTCACCATAGCTAGCCCTCCTCCCCCTAGACAACCAAAGGTAACAATAGCTGGCCCGTCCACTTCGTAGTTGTAATTGCATCCATAAAGCAAGCAATCCAAAACTAAAGGAAACTTTAATCTTATTGACTAGCATGGAAAAACATCGGCACAAATCTCTATCCTTGAGTTGTTACGCATCTCGTCTGCCCATAAGGCCATCCTAGATAAAACATTACAAGAATTCGTTGTGCCCCAAGATATTGATTTCAACCAATTTGAAGGCCATAGTAGGATATCTCAAGACTCCCCACCATATTACCTTTTCTGACCAAGACCATTTGTCATCCAAATCCAACCATAATGATTCCCTTCATATCGAAGTCCTTGTTCATAAACATAAGGTCAGATGAGTCTTAGTAGATGGCGGAGCAGGACTAAATATATGTTCTTTAAAATTGGTCAAGGCACTAGGCTTTTTTGATGCTTACACAGATGCCACAAGAAGCATTGTTCTCAAGGCATATGATGATGAAGAATGTTCCTCTTGGGGCATAATTACACTCCCAATTCGAATCGGGCCAGTCATTGTCAACACCACTTGTCAAGTTCTAGATTTAGGCTTTCGATACAACATTTTACTCTTTCGACCTTGGATCTACGCTCTAAAAGCCATCCCTTCCACGTATCACCAATGCTTGAAATTTCCTTTTGAAGGCACTGAGATTACTATATACGGAGACCGTGATCCATTCCAATACTGTACCAACTTACAAGGTGTCTCAGAACACCAAGTCCCTATCAATAGGGAAGCTCCAACATTCTTGTCTTCTAAATTCATTGACCCCTCAACACTCATGAAGCCTTCCACCTCTTCATCTACTGCATCCATTTTTGCTTCTTCAACTACCTGGACCACTTCCATAAAACCTACCACTTCATTTATCACCCCAAGCGTCAACCCAAGCTTCCAACTTTAGGACCAAGGATGTGGAGAGTACAAGCTAAATATGACCTATTGCATAACAAAGATGCCCAATTCTCCCCAGGTCTATGGCAAGCCTTGTTTTATAATACAAGAAAAATAAACTTTCAGGGTTCCTCCAAATACAGTTTTCATAAAGTGGGGTGAAATGAGTCAAGAGGACACAAATGATATACTATCCTAGATTTATAGAGAACCATGAGACTTAACTCCCTTGCTGATAACAATATATGGAAAAGGATACAACATGATAAAATAAAAAGGTTATGATGGAAAAAGTTGTCTTGGCAAGGATAAAAATGGAAGGCATGAGCCACTATTAGTTTTAGAAAGACCAAAACATCTTGGGTTAGGGTTAGGTCCACAAGAATCTGGTGATCCAAGTACCAATGTGCTTCCATGTGAGTTAGTGTATGCTTCAGACTATGTTGAGACAATTGAGGACACCTCCTCTGAAACCAACTCTCACGAATGGGAATTTGGCTCTTAGTGATCCTTAAGTGACTGTTGCCTGGATGAATTGTTCCTTGAACCTGGTGAGCCTAGATTTGACGAACGCTTCTAGAAAATGTTTAAGATCAATATAACACCAAATGATGTCAAGTCCAGATCATATTCTATTCCCATTCATCCTAGCCCCAACATACCAGTCCAGTCATCCCAAGCTGACAACAATCATTCAAAATTGATTGAACCATCGCTTGCCACTAATGATCCTGACTCTAATGCTACTCCCTTTGTCCCTTACTTTGTTGGTGAGTATGAAACAAGCGAAGGAGAATAATGGATAGAATATAACATAGAACCGGACAATGACAACTTCATTTTCTATGTCTCAATGTCCATTTACATGCTCTCTACGTCATCTCCTCAATTTGCAAATACTGATGATGAAATATCCTTAGTTTACCCTGATCTAATTGACTAGAACCAACAAGGCCCACCAATAATGGACACTTTTCAAAATGATGAGGCTTTAGTAGAGTTTTTAGGACTACATGAGGGCATTCCAAATGGAGATCAAAAAGTTGGATTTTCCATTGACTTGGATTGTGCTGCTTATTTTGGGGAGACTACGCCATCCTCTAGTCGCAAAATTAAAAAGAAAAATAAAACAAAAATTGACACATCTCTAGGTGAAAACCGAAAGGCACCTTCTGATGGAAAAATAGTAAAAATAAAGGATGTATCTGAGGGTGAAAACCTCTTTGAGGTGCCCAAGGGTGGAGGATTGCACTTTCTCCCTGTAGAAAGAGAAAAATCAGCAATGCTTGTCGAGGACACAATAATAGTTAATATAGCTACTGTGGAGGACCCCAAAATGGTTCTCTTTGTAGCATCATTGACAGAAGCTGAACAACAAGAATTTCAAAAGTTCTTCTTACAACACAAGATAAACTTTGCATGGTCCTATGCTGACATGCCAGGGTTAGATCATGAGTTAGTATTACATCACTTGCCATTATTGCCAAATTCCAAGCTAGTAAAACAAAAGTTGATAAAAATGCACCCGCAAGTTGCATTGCTAGTTAAAGTTGAACTCAAAAAATTGTTGGATGTAGGTTTTATCAGGTCAATTGACTATACAAAATGGATATCCAACCTTTTCCCTATCACCAAGTATACTAGATAGATTTGTAAATGCACAAACTTTTGAGATCTCAATAAAGCATGTCCTAAAGATGATTTTCCTTTGTCAAACATTGACATCATTATGGACCTTATAGCTAGATATGAGATGCTGTCCCTTATGGATGGTTTCTCTGGTTATAATCAAATTCAAATTTCCCTTGAAGACCAAACAAAACATCTTTTACATGCCCTTGGGGTACATACCATTGGACTACAATGTCGTTTGGTCTTAAAAATGTGAGTGCTACATATCAAAGGGCAATGACAACAATAGTACACAACACGGTACACACATTAATGGAGGACTATGTGGATGATCTTCTGGAAAATTTATTGACAAGAAAATACCATCTTTTAGTATTAGACAATTTTTTTAGGAGGTTAGAAGAATATAAGGTCTGGTTAAACTCAAAAAAGTGTGTTTTTGGTAACATCGGGCAAGTTGTTGGGATACATAGTCTCCCATAGAGGCATTGAAGTTGACCCCACCAAAGTCATGGCTATATTGGATATGCCTCCTCCTAAGGGAATCACTGACCTAAGAACACTACAAGGAAGACTTCAATCTATTAGATGGTTCATTGCTCAACTTGCAGATAGGTGTCAACCATTTCAGTATCTTCTACAAAAAAGGACCCCCTTTGTGTGGATAGATAAGTGTCAGGAAGCATTCAAACAAATCAAACAATACTTATTGTCACATCTAGTTCTCATGCCTCCCATCCAAGGAAAACCATTAATTATGTACATCTCTACAACTACTTCAACACTGGGGGCATTACTAGCACATAATTACTATGAAGAAAAAGAATGGGCCATATATTATATCAATCAAACACTAGTGGGGTTTGAGCTAAATTACACATCCATTGAACATTCTTGTTTGGTAGTTGTATTTGCAGCCCAAAAATTAAGGCATTACATGTTAAACCATAAGACACACTTGGTAGCCAAGATTGATCCCTTGAAGTAACTCTTGAGTCGAGCAACATTGATGGGACATTTAGCAAAATGGGCCACAATCCTCAATGAATACGATATTCAATATGTTAAACAGAAAGCCATCAAGCGACAGGTAATAGCAGACCAGCTTGCAGATGCACCAATACTAGATAATCATCCTCTTACAACAGATTTTCCAAATGAGGTTGTATTTCACACAGAATCCCAACAGCCTTGGAAATTATACTTTGATGGATCTCACACTAGTCAAGGCTAAGGAGCTAGAATACTATTCATTACTCCACAAGGAGATTCCATCCCAAGGTCATTCTGCATTGTATTTCGATGCACTAATAACATGGAAGAGTATGAAGCACTAATTACAGGACTCAGAATGGCTATCAAGTAGAAAATCAAGAATTTACAGGTCCTCAATGATTCTCAGTTAGTTATCAACCAAGTCAATAATGAGTACGAAATCAAAGATGAGAAGCTAATGCCTTATAAACAGATGGTTGAAAATTTTCTAACATATTTTCATAGGCTATCCTTTGAGTTGATTCCAAGAACAAAGAATAAGGCTACTGACGCTATGGCAATAATTGGATCTTTGCTTGATATTCCCAGCAATGTCCCACAATTTTAGTTTTTGGTTGAGTAGTTGTTGGTTCTTGCTTATGATGTCCCCGAATCCAAAATGGTCGGCGAGCTTGTTGGTTCCAGTTCCCCTGGTATAAGGACATATTTTATTACCTCCAATCATAGATCCTTCCTCAAAACCTTTCCAATAACTAAAGAAAGTCCTTTATCCACAAAGTTACACATTATACCATCATCAATGACACCCTTTACCGGCGTAGCTTTGACAATACCCTTCTTCATTGTATTGACACTAATGAAGAAAAAGTGACCTTATAGGAAGTACATGAGGGTATATGTGGGTCTCATTCGAGTGGCCCAACCTTAGCTAAAAATATTACGAGACTTGGGTACTATTGGTCGACACTAGAAAAGGATGCACTAGAATTTGTAAGATGTCGCCAATGTTAGATTCACAGTGATTTGATTCACGCTCTAGCACAAGATTTGAGGCCGATTACTTCTCCCTAGCCTTTCACACAATGGGGAATTGATCTTGTGGGAAAGATTCACCCTACATCCTCCAATGGACACAAATTAATTATCACCGCCACTGAGTATTTTACTAAGTGGATTGAAGCCATCCCGCTCACTTACATTACTAGAAAATAGATCTCCAAGTTCATCCTCAATTACATCATTTTTTGGTATGGCATTCCACAATCCATCATCACAGATAATGGTCATCCCTTCAAAAACCATGAAGCATGTGAACTGTGCCAATGTTTCCATATTAGTCATCACTTTTCCACACCTTATTACCCATAGGGAAATGGTCAAGCTGAGGCATCTAATAAAACCATTATCAAAATTCTTAAAAAGACTATCAATGACATTGGCCATGATTGGCACATCCAACTCAACCAGGTTGCTTTATGGGCATACCGCATGAGCATTCGTACTCCCACTTGTGCCACTCATTTCACCCTTGTCTTTGGAGCTGAAGCCATCTTGTCCATAGAGGTCAAAGTTCTATCTTTGTGAGTCTCTGTGAAAGGCCTCATCACTGATGAAGAATACAAACAGTCAAGACTGCATGAGTTAGAAATACTAGATGAACATAGACACAATGCATTGAATCATTTACAAGAATTCCAAAATCATCTTTGTAGAAGCTGTAACAAAAGGGTGATGAATCGACTGTTTGAAATTGGCAACCTAGTTCACATGCATAATCCCAAGAATCAGTTACATAGGGAGAAGCCAAGAAAATTTGAGCCCAATTGGCTAGGCCCTTACATTGTCATAGCATAATTTGGTTCTAGAGCATATTAGTTATCTACTCATGAAGGTGAACAGTTGACAAAGCCAATCAACAATCTACATTTGCACAAATTGTATGCATAACATTAGAAAGCCTATCCAAAAACTAGTAAAAATACAAAAGAATTGAAAAATGCAAAACAAAAAACATCACCTTGATGAAAACCCGACAAACAGGCATCCTAGTGACATTAAAAAAAAAGGTGATGACAAAATAAAGAGAAATAATTTGTCTAATAGTGAAAACCTGGTATATAGGCACTTTGGATAAGTACCATGGTGAAAACCTAGCAAATAGGCGCCATGTGTAGTCAATCATTGTTGTGCCATCTATTGTCACCCTATCTACCTTTGTCCCTAATAAACATACTCTTTTCTAATATTTTTCATAACACTTCACCCTAACATCATGATATTCCTATCCATGGCTGACAATAGTTGAAATCAAGTCTTGCATACTGTCCACTATCCATTCTAGTCATGCCTTTTCTTTACATTCCATTTTTCCTAGCTCATACTTAACTTGACTAGAGGAAAAATTTCATCATGAGACTGTAGTGGGTACCGCACATGATCCTAAAAATAATAAAATGTCCCAAAAAAGAACTAAAAATCATAAAATGTCCTAAAAAAGATCGAAAAATCAAAAAATGTCTTGAAAAAAGAACCTAAAAGTCAAAATTTCTTGAAAAAAACATCTAAAACTCATAAAATGTCCTAAAAAAGAACTAAAACTTGAAAAAATTCTTGAAAAAAGACCTAAAAATAGAAAAATGTCCTAAAAAAAGAACTAAAAATTGGAAAATGTCTTCAAAAAAGACCTAAAAATTGAAAAATATCCTGAAGAAAACACAAACAATTCCAAAAAATGAAGTCCTATCAGTTAGCATAGTCACATCAATTCAAGTCTTGATTAGTCTTTGTCATTATTGAACTACGTTGTCTCTGCACATTTGCTATGTAGCCAAGGCCATCTGTCGATGAGCCCCTGAGACATTAGGCCAATCCTAGTAGGTTTTTCAAAATATATCATGACTCAATCTTTGGTCAATAAGAAAAATTCATTGGTCATGTCGAACTATGAGGTCTCTAAGTGTATGACGTAGGCAAGGCCATTCATAGATGAGCCCCCGAGGCCACACTAGGTTAGTCCATTAGGGTTCATTGCACAATTTTCTCACACACATGAAATAATCTTTAAATTTATCATGGTCTTTGTTCAAATTCAAATGAATAATTCACCCAAGTGAACTTTTGTAATCTATTAATCAAGCACAACAATCATCTTGGCATATCAAAATTGGTCAAACTCAGTCAAAATTAGTCAAAGCATTCAAATCTTGGTTATTCTTCAGATGTGTCCTTCTGAAGGATAGCCCTTCATTTAATCATGCCCTAGGATGTGTCCTTCTTAAGCATCATCGCAGTCATCTAGCATTTTGAGGATTCTCACAACATTCAAGATATGTTCCTCTTGACATCGACATTATTCAGAATGTGTCCTTCCTGAATCCAACATTTTGGCATCAACTTGGCATTTTGACATTCACATTATTCAGGATGTGTCCTTCTTGAATTTGACAATGTTGACATCTACATCATTTGGGATGTGTCCTTCCCAAACTTGACATCAATCTGCCATTTTGACACCAACATTGTTTAGGATGTGTCCTTGAACTTGACATCAATTCAACATCTTGACATCAACCTTTTTCAGGATGTTCCCTTCCCAAATTTGGTATCCCTCTGACATCGACATGATTCAGAATGTGTACTTTCTAAATCTGACATCTCGACATTGTTTAGGATATGTCCTTCCTAAACTTGACACCAATATGGCATCTTCATATTGTCAACCTTGGTATTTTGACACCAAGACATTTGAAATTCAACATTCTTGATAAAACTTGAAATTTTGACATTCAAACACTTGGCAAGCACTTGGCATTTAATTTTATGATGCTTGTTTTGTCTTTTGGCAATCATGATGCTAGTTCCTTAAGGATGTCCTAACAATAAGATTTAGAGGAGCAATGACGTTTAATGATTTTTCTTGCTTGTCTTTACTGTTTGTGGTTGATTATGACAAAAATACTAGGGTAATTTCTTTCTTAGTATGAGTCATGATCATCCTTGTCTATGATTGCTTGTCTCATGTGATGGTACAACCTTGCACACTTTGGTCTATGTCATATCATGGTGTTTGTTGGCCATTACAATAATTTGCCCAATGATGATAAATATAAAAATGTAAGTGTGAAAGTTGGTTCCCTTATCATTTCTCGTCTAGCTTTCCATCTTCATCCTCCTTTCTCTTCCACTCTAATATCCATCCCCTTCCAAGCTAACATTTCTTCTATCATTCATCCTCTAGTCTTATCATCCATTTTGAGAGCACACTCGTGTTCTTTGAACTCACCTGTCCTCTCGAGGGGGCATACACAACCCTCCTCGTCATTCTTCTTTCACTAGGGCATATTTCAGAATTAAATTTCTTTGACACAATGCAATGAACTTCATTATGTCAAAGAGGGGAAAAATGTAGACAATGAAAAATGTCCTATGCCTGCGAGTGTCATTTTTCAGCATCCTCATCCTTCGATAATTAAATAATTTTAGTTATTCAATTATGTTTGACTACATTCCTCTATTAATTAAATAATTTTTAATTATTTAATTAATTCACCTTCTCATCTTTATTCTATCTTGATCAATTAAAATTATTTAATTGTGTCGCTAATATATTCCTTTCTTCAATAATTAAATAGATCATTTTTAATTTAATTATATATCTTTCATCTATAGTCAGATAATAATAATAATCATTATTTGACCTTTTATTCTTCTATAATTAAATAATTGTCAAAATTATTTAATTGTGTTTCATTCCTCTCTTTTGGATAAATAATTCAAATTAATTATCCATGTCTAATATCCACCTCCCCACTTAATTCAATTGATTAATTTAATTAAATGCTCCTTTTTTCATTTTATCTAAATAAATAATTTGGAAAAATTATTAATTTTCCGCTTGTCATTTTCCTCCATTTTGAATAAATAATTTAAAATAAATTATTTATGCACATCCACCTGGTCAAAGATGCTCTGTCATAATCCCTTGTCATAACATGCATGTCTGTCATAGCCTGCATGTCTTATTTTTGGTGCATCAATTTTGGATTGTTGATCTTGGCATCTTTTTTTAGAATTAATCTCAACCATCCATTGCATAACATCTCTCTCATACATTCCTATCCATTGATCTTGGAATCTTTCTAGAAGATTAATCTCATCCATCCATTCGAAAGGTTGTTTATAAAAACAACCTTCCTTCTCCATTTTTAGCTTAACAGATAATTGTCTCCAACTTTCCTACTACCATTTGCAGGTTTTGCACAAGTATTTCAACAAATATGAGGGAAAAGTTACATAACAAGAAGGAAAGAAAGAGAAGTGATTCAAGTACAATATGGGGAGTGTTTTATTTTTTTTTCTTTCATTTTGATATCTCCATTTTTTTTGTATTCTCTCGTTGATGTGGTTTAATAGCTTAATAGTGTTGACTATCACTTTGTCTATGCTATTTTATTTCTAACCCCATCTCACAAGGCTATTGTCTACACTTGTAGGCTTAAGACATTTTTCATTATCTATGCTAATGTCAAATCATTTTAGTCCTCACCTTGCATATCTTTAAAATCCAAAATATTGTCATCATAGTCCTCATTTGGAATCTAGGCTTTGCATTGGTCATTTCCTTAACCAACATTTTCACATTAGTCCTCACTGTCATCTTGGCTTTTGACATCCTTTCTTGACAATCTAATCACCTTGCATTAGTCATTTTCCTTAGGAAAACATCATTATCACCTTGCATTGTCATCCTCCAAAAATACAAAAAAATTAGTGTCTAAACTTGTCATCTTAGTCTTCAATTTCCTTTGGCCTTAGTCATTTTCTTTAGACAACATTGCCATATTGCATCCCATATTGTCAAAAAATCTAGAAACATAGTCTTGCATTGCCATCCTTTATCCAAAAAATCCAAAAACATAGTTGTAGTCTCATGGCATCCATCATCATGTCTTCAAGTCACCTTGATATGCTTGCTAGTCAAGTTGAATACAACTTTATCAATAATGGTCACATTCAACTAGAAAAATACTTTAAAAGAGATTATCTCCACTTCAAATTAACAACAATCGCAACCCATGATCAATCACTTACGTACCCTTCCTACCAACAATCCATTAGTCCAAGTTTTGCATCCATCAACCCTCACTATCAAGAATCACTTAACAAAAATCCTATCATTAATCTCATACACATGTCCAGTTATTACCCTTATCCTAACCTTGACAAGGGAAACCAACTGTCCATTAGACCATTACGAGTCTCCATGTCATATTTTAATCCTTTACCTACCAATCCCATCCAAGTCTACATGCCTTATCAACCATCTACCGACTCATGTCAAGTCTCCACATCATACCTTATTAATCTAGTCCATGTCTCCATGTCCTATCCTAGTCCTTCATCCATTAATCCTTTTCAAGTCACTCCATCACAAGCCACATTTAGTCATGAAAATTCTATCATTGTCCAAAGTCAAATCCCATTGTCTCAACTTGAGGATACATGTAAAAATGAAAGTCCGAGGCATGACATCATAATGTCACCTTCATGTCAGGATCAAGGTAGTCCATCCCATGACCCTATCTCAAATTCCATTCAAGATGTCCTTCAAACTAATCATGACATCCAAAACATACCTATCCTTAATAAAAATTCTACTTCCAATTATATCATCCACAACAATCCCATCTTTGACCAAGACCCTACCATTGACCAAGAAGTCCAAATCCATGGCAACCCCATCTTTGACCAAGACTCTACTATTGACCAAGAAATCCAAAATTATCCACTCTTTGACCTTTACGCCATTTATGATCAAACACTTGACAACCCTATTCAAGCCCTGACTATCAACACATTCCAAGATGAGACACTTGCCTCCATTACACACATAGATGATATTCCTCAAGAACAAGAGTCTTCAATTATGGAAATATTTTCAAATTATCAAGCTATAGTTGACTTCATTGGACTCCATGACACTAACTATAATGATGACTTCAACATCGACATGGAAGCACCAATAGGATCATCTAAACCTGACATGTGACAAGATCAAACCAAAGATATCAATCTGAAATATAGCCAACATGACAATGGAGCTAAGACACTTTATCAACTAGGGTCATCTATCTTTGTCAGAGTAGGCTTTCTTGTAGATGAAAATATTCCAAGTGACAGTGTCCACACACATCATGATGGGTTAGCATCTTGCTTTCAAAACAATAAATACCTCATCACAAACAAAATCTGTCAGAGCATGCATTATCAAGGAAAAGGACTAGGCATACACGAGCAAGGAATTCAAAACAAATACAACTTTAGGAAAATTACAGACATCAAGGTCTTGGCTATTCTTCAGTTAGTAAATCAAACGATGTTAGTGGAATCTCCTCGATACTGGGGGAAACCTTGGTAGATACAAACATCAAAATAGAGTTTATGATAAATCCTTGTTGTAAGATTGATGCCAACACCTTTTCCACCCACACCATAAACCATCATTCTCAACATCTTAAACCTTCCCTTTGGAACTAAAAAAAACAAAATTCTTACAAAGTCAAAAATTAAATGTCGAAGGCCATCAAATTAGATAAAAAGACAAGTGGAAAAATGAAATTAAAATGGATCCCAAAGAAAAGTTGGTAGGAAGGTTAGATAAGTGATTGACCATGGGTTGCGACTGTTTTGGATTTGAAGTGGAGATAATCTCTTTTAAAGTATTTGGCTAGTTGAATGTGACCATTACAGATAAAGTTGTACTCAACTTGACTAGCAAGCATATCAAGGTGACTTGAAGACATGATGGTGCATGCCATCAGACTACGCCTATTTTTTTGGATTTTTTGGATAAAGGATGACAACTATGTTTTTCAAATTTTTGGATAAAGGATGACAATGCAAGACAGTGTTTTTGGATTTTTTGAAAATAAGGGATGCAATCTGACAATGTTTTCTAAAGAAAATGACTAATGCCAAAGGACAATGAAGACTAAGATGACAAGTTATGACACTAATTTTTTTTGTATTTTTTGGAGGATGTCAATGCAAGGTGATAATGACGTTTGCCTAAGGAAAATGAATAATGCAAAGTGATAAATTGTTAAGAAAGGATGTCAAATGCCAATGTGATAGTGAGGACTAATGTGAAAATGTTGGTCAAGGAAATGACCAATGCAAAGTCTAAATGCCAAATGAGGACTATGATGACAATATTTTGGATTTTAAAGATATGCAAGGTGAGGACTACGAAAAATAAGGACTATGATGACAATATTTTTGATTTTAACATTGGAATCCATCCATTTCATCCATATCATTTCCCTTATAATCGTACATCTCACCTAAAGTCATTTTAATAGCTTAGTAGTGTTGGTTGTCCTTTTATACAAACCCTTGGCCTATTAGGAACGTTCTTGTCTTACGTGTGTTTGCCTACACCAAAAAATTGTGCTTGTCAAGTGCTTTATGGATTTCAAACAATATACACAACATTCACAAACCTAGACACAAAGAATTGACCTTAGACAACTCGTACGTTTCAACAAAACATAGAAAAAGAAAGTCTCAACCTACTGTCAAACATTTTTTTTTTCTAAGAGGACTCTATCAGAAACCAACTTTCAAATTGCTCAAAATCTTTATCATGTAACCATTAGTTTTCATTTTTGACCATAGGATTAAACTTTCAAATTTATGATTTCATCCATTAGGTTTCATAATCATCATTTTCAACATTAGCTTGACCATAGCTTTTCATTTTTGCATAGTTTGAGTTAGGCCAGCCTTATCACAATTTGCAAAATCATTGCTTTCAAAACTACGTTATCTTGGACTTCATCATTCATTTCTCTTTTCAGCCATTTCCCTTTTTGTGAGCATTTCCTACTCAACAGTCTATTTAGGAAAACTCACTAGTCATCTTGACCTTGTCACTTTGTCATTTTGAACAAGTCCTTTGTTAACCAAAATAAAAAACAAGGATTAAGCCTAGAGTGCTTAGGTACCCCTTTCTTTAAATTACATTCATTATAGTTCCTACCTTGCAGACTTTATTTCCAAAAAAAAAATCCAAAAATATCATTCATCCTAGTTGTCATTTTGAACCTAGACCTTGCATTAGCTCCCTCATCAATCCTCATTTTGCACCTTGACCTTGCAATTTTCCTAGTCCACCTTCACCATGAAAACCCCATATTTGACCAAGACCCTACTATTGACCATGAAATCCAAAATGATCCACTCCTTGACCTTTATTCCATTTATGATCAAACACTTGATGACCCTGTTCAGGCTCTGACTATCGACACATTCCAAGATGATACACTTGCCTCCATGACACACATAGACAATGTTCCTCAAGAATAAGAGTCTTCCATTATCGACATATTTGCAATTGATTGAGCTATAGTTGAATTCATTAGACTCCATGACACTAACCATAATGATGGCTTCAACATCGACATGGAAGCACCAATAGGATTATATGAACCTGACATGTCACAAGATCAAACCAAATATATCAGTCAGAAATATGGCCAACATGACATTGAAGCTAAGACAATTTCTCAACTAGGGTCATCTATCTTTTTCAGAGTAGGCTTTCTTGTAGATGAAAATATTCCAAGTGATAGTGTCCACATACATCATGATGGGTTAGTATCTTGCTTTCAAAACAATAAATACCCCATCACAAACAAAATTTGTCAAAGCATGCATTATCAAGGAAAAGGACTAGGCATACATGAGCAAGGAATTCAAGAACCAATACAACTTTAGGAAAATTATAGACATCAAGGTCTTGGCTATTATTCAGTTAGTAAATCAAATGATGTCAGTGGAACCTCCTTGATACTAGGGGAAAACTTGTTAGATACAAATGTCAAAATAGAGTTCATGAGAAATCCTTGTCATAAGGTTGCTACCAACACCTCATCCACCCACACCATAAACCATCATTCTCAACATCTTAAACCTTCCCTTTAGAACCAACAAAACAAAATCCTTACAAAGTCAAAAATCAAATGTCAAAGGCCATCGAATTAGACAAAAAGACAAGTGGATAAATGAAATTAAAATGGATCCCAAAGAAAAGTGGATCAAGCAAAGAAAATATGTCAAAAGAAAAAGTTAATCAAAATTTGGAGCTAGAAGACAAGAGGAATCCCATATATAACACATATCCACCTCATTCAAAATGGTCATCAAGCGAGGCATCTAAAGGAGTTGGTTCCAAATTCCATCCCTCCAAAATCTGTCATCCATCAGACCAAGTTTGGAAATAAAAAGTGATTCATCCAAACGTCCAAGCAACCTTTCCATGTCTACCATCATCCGTCATAATCCTACATCTCGCCTAAAGTCCAATAATCCCATGTCACAAATCCATCTCATCATGGCAGCAACTCTTTATCACAAGGATTCTCATGGCACTTTATTGTGATGTGCGTATTCTAATAAGGAAAATTCTAGTATCAGAAAGGACCATGATGACATCAATCAATTGTATGCAAGTGTTATCATTCTTAAAAGCCAACTACTTTAGAAAGGAAATTATTGGCATATCATGGCACTAGTCTCTACATTGACACCGTCAATGGATTCAAAATAGTCAATGGTCATCTAAATCAACCAAGCTATCCAAAAATACAAAAAATGTAAAACATCATCACCCTGATGAAAACCTAACAAATAGGCATCTTGCTGACACCAAAAAAATAAAAAAAGTCAGGAAAATTGTAAAGAGAAATTTTTCATCCAATGGTGAAAACTTGGCAAACAGGCACCTTGGATAAGTACCATCATGAAAACTTGGAAAATAGGCCTCATGTGTAATATAAATCATTTATGTGGAATTTTACACTTGGGGGCAAGTCGTCTCATCTCCTATGCCTTCCTCTTAACATTGGCATCCATCCATTTTCTTGCCTACCTTGATCTTTAAAACTAGCACACATAAATCACTCTTTGGGAAAACTTTTGACATGCCTATCCTTTGGTCATACATTATCCATGAAATGTCATTTCAATACTTTCAAAACATCATTATCCCTATACGACATAGTCCTAGAAAATCATATGACAATTCCCTTAGTCTCATGTCTCTCGTCCTTTACCAAGGCCACCTCTCACCCTTTCATGTAGGTCACTATCTTTACTTTCCCTTGTCAAATGGTCTAAGGATACTTCATTATCCCTTCTATTCCTAATCAAGTCATTCCAAATGCAATGAGTTTCATCCATACAAGCACATTATCCAAAACATTATTTGAATTTGTTCCTGGCCTGATTGCAAACCTTGATATTTTCATCACATGTTTGTCATCCTCATGTTGTTTTGGGATACATCCTTCCCATGTCAAACAATGTTGTCATCACTTGTCAATTGGTATTCAACTTGACTAGGGGCACAATCATGTTTTTCCTTCAATTCTCATGTGTAGGCATCAAGCACATACAATTGTTTTTATCCTCCTAAATAATTCAAAAAGAACTAAAAATTGAAAAATGACCTAAAAAAGACCTAAAATTTTAAAAATGACTTGAAAAAAGACCTTAAAATCATAAAATGTCTTGAAAAAAGACCCAACAATTGAAAAATGTCCTAAAAAAGACTTAAAAATTAAAAATTCCTAAAAAGACTTAAAAATCAAAAATGTCCTAAAAAAAGACCAAAAGTCATAAAATGTCCTAAAAAGACCTAAAAATTGAAAATGTCCTAAAAAAGACCTAAAAATAGAAAAATGTCCTTTAAAAAAGACCTGAAAATTTGGAAAATATCTTCAAAAAAGACCTAAAAATTGAAAAACATCCTGAAGAAAACACAAAAAATTCTAAAAAATGGAGTCATGTCAGTCAGTATAGTCATGTCAATTCAAGTCTTTATTAGTCTTTGTCATTGTCAAACTACGTTGCCTCTATGCATTTGCTACATAGGCAAGATCATCTATCGATGAGCCCCCAAGACATTAGGTCAGTCCTAGTAGGTTTTTCAAAATATGTCATGACTCAATCTTTGGTCAATAAGACAAAGTCTTTGGTCATGTCGAACTACAAGGTCTCTAAGTGTATGACGTAGGCAAGGCCATCCATCGATGAGCCCCCGAGGCCAAACTAGGTTAGTCCATTAGGGTTCATTGCACAATTTTCTCACACAAATGAAACAATCTTTAAATTTATCATGGTTTTTGTCCAAATTTGAATGAACAATTCACCCAAGTGAACTTCTGCAATCTGTCAATCAAGCACAATAGTCATCTTGGCATATCAAAATCGGTCAACACAGTCAAAATTAGTCAAAGCATTCAAATCTTGGTTATTCTTTAGATGTGTCCTTCTGAAGGATAGCTCGTCGTTTAGTCATTCCCTAGGATGTGTCCTTCTTAAGCATCATCACTGTCATCTAGCATTTTGAGGATTCTCACAACATTCGAGATATGTTCCTCTTGACATCGACATTATTCAGGTTGTGTCCTTCCTGAATTCGACATTTTGGCATCAACTTGGCATTTTGACACTGACGTTATTCATGATGTTTCCTTCTTGAATTTTAAAATATTGACATCGACATCTTTTGAGATGTATCCTTCCCAAGCTTAACATCAATCTAGCATTTCGACACCAACATTGTTCAAGATGTGAACTTCCTGAACTTGACATCAACCTCATTTGGGATGTGTCCTCGAATTTGGTATCACTCTAGCATCAATGTCATTCAAAATCTGTCCTTTCTAAATCTAACATCTTGACATCATTTAGGATGTGTCCTTCCTGAACCTAACATCAATTTAACATCTTGACGTCGACCTCATTTGGGATGTGTCCTTCTTGAATTTGGTATCACTCTGGCATCAGTGTCATTCAGAATGTGTCCTTTTTGAATCTGACATCTTGACATAATTTAGGATGTGTCCTTCCTAAACTCAACACCAATCTGGCATCTTCATATTGTTGACCCTGAGATTTTGACACCAAGACATCCAACATTCCACCACACTTGACAAACTTGACAAACTTGACATTTTGACATTCAGACACTTGGCAAGCACTTGGCCTTTAATTTTATAATATTTGTTTTGTCTTTTGGAAATCATGATGCTACTTCCTCAAGGATGTCCTAACAACAAGATTTAGAGGAGCAATGACGTTTCATGATTTGTCTTGCTTTTCTTTACTATTTATGGTTGATTATGACAAAAAGACTGGGGAAATTTCTCTCTTAGTATGAGTCATGATCATCCTTGTCTACAATTGCTTGTCTCACATGATGGTACAACCTTGCAGACTTTGGTCTATGTCATATCATGGTGTTTGTTGGCCATGAATAATTTTCCCAATGATGATAATATAAAAATGTAAGCATGAAAGTTGGTTCCCTTATCATTTTTCATCTAGCTTTCCATCTCCATCCTCCCTTCTCTTCCATGCTAATATCCATCCCCTTCCACGCTAACATCTCTTCTATCCTTCATCCTCTAGTCTTATTGTCCATTTCAAGAGAACACTCATGTTCTTTGAACTCACCTGTCCTCTCGAGGGGACATACACAACCCTCCTCATCATTCTTCTTTCACTAGGGCATACCCGTACCCTGCTATCACTGGGAAATATTTCAGAATTAAATTTCTTTGACACAATGCGATGAACTACATTATGTCAAAGAGGGGCAAAATGTAGACACTGAAAAATGTCCTAAGTCTGCGAGCATCATTTTTCTTGGCCGTTGTCCTTCGATAATTGAATAATTTTAATTATTAAATTAAGTTTGATCACATTCCTCTATTAATTAAATAATTTTTAATTATTTAATTAATTCACCTTCTCATCTTTATTCTATCTTGATCAATTAAAATTATTTAATTGTGTTGCTAATATATACCTTTCTTCAATAATTAAATAAATATTTTTTTATTTAATTATTTATCTTTCATCTATAGTCAAATAATAATAATAATCATTATTTGACCTTTTATTCTTCTATAATTAAATAATTGTCCAAATTATTTAATTGTGTTTCATTCCTCTCTTTTGGATAAATAGTTCAAATTAACTATCCATGTGTAATTTCCACCTCCCCATTTAAGTAAATTGATTAATTTAATTAAATGCTCCTTTTGTCATTTTATCTAAATAAATAATTTGGATAAATTATTTATTTTCCACTTGTCATTTTCCTCCATTTTGAATAAATTATTTATGCACCTCCACTTAGTCAAAGATGCTCTATCATAATCCCCTATCATAACATTCATTTATATCATAGCTTGCATGTCTTACATGCCTATGATAGCTGTCAGGAATCCTAGCCGTCGGCATCATAGATTTTCCATGCATGGCATATTTTTGGTGCATCAATTTTGGACTATTGATCTTGGCATTTTTTCTGAGACTTAATCTCAACCATCCATTTCGTAACATCCCTCTCATACATTCACATCCATTGATCTTGGAATATTTCTAGAAGATTAATCTTAGTCGTCCATTCAAAAGGTTGTCTATTAAAAAAACCTTCCTTCTCCATTTTCAGCTTAACAGCTAATTGTCTCCAACTTTCTTGCTACCATTTGCAGGTTTTGCACAAGTATTTCAAAAAATTTGAGGGAAAAGTTTCATAACAAGAAGGAAAGCGAGAGAAGTGATTCAAGTACAATATGGGGAGTGTTTTATTTTGTTTGTTTTCATTTTGATATCTCCATTTTGTTTGTATTCTCTTGTTGATGTGGTTTAATAGCTTAGTAGTGTTGGCTGCCACTTTGTCTATCCTATTTTATTTCTAACCCCATCTCACAGAAGCTATTCCTCTTTGATCCATGACTACTAACATAATATGTCATTTCATAGTGGAACATATTATTGCTCACTTTGGACTTCTTTCTACATCAATTTCAGACAATGGGACACCATTTAAGAAAAATGACATGAAGAGATTCCTAGACACATTTAATAGCCAACATCATTTTTCAACACTGTACTACCCACAATCTAATGGTCAAGTTGAAGCCACTAATAAGTCTATTGAACAAATACTAAAGAAAACTATTAACAAGCATCATAAGGATTGGCACACACAATTACAATAAGCACTATGGGCCTATTGAACAAGCATTAGAACATCTAGGGGAACAACACCCTATAACCTTGACTATGGTATCAAGGAAATCATGCCCTTGGAGTTAGAAATCCCCACCTTAGGGGTTTCTCTTCAAGGTCTCATCGATGACGACACTTATAAAGAAAAAAAATACACCAGCTTTAGATGCTTGATGAACAGTGCATTAATCCTCTTGAGCATCTCCAAGCCTATGCTAAGCAATTACAATGTAACCATAGTGATCATTTCATACCTTGGGTATTCAATAAAGGTGACTTAGTCTTATATGAAAATCAATGAAATGTTAATACAAACTCCGCTAAAAAAGGAAAATTCAGTCCTAATTGGTTATGACCCTACATAATCAATAAAAGTTATGGGTCTGATGCTTACAATTAACAAAGCTAGATGGCACACCTCTCAAAGACCCTATCGATTTTGTGCACCTATGTTGGTATTGCATCTAATCCTTTGAATAGTATGAATGATAAAAGTAGTGTTGTTAAAGCTACTGGATTATAGTCCATATGCTTTCACATTGCTTTGTTCTTGACAAATAGTTATGTGTGTCTTGAGCACTAAAGTGATTATTTAATTTATTTTTTATAGTTACTTTAGGTTTCATGCTATTCAAGTTCATCTTGTGTGTTGGGTTAGATCCTTATGTTGATTATAGGTGCATTTAATTTAGTATAACACACTTAATCACAATGTTGCATCTAAGAGAAACTATAATAAATTTAATTAGATTACATAAGACATGTTAAATCATGAAGAAATTCATTAACTAATCTTACAAAGGTTATTTAACTAATCACATTGTCATTTAACATTTAACACATAAAGACAAGAAATAAAACATAAAATTTTCATATATATATATATATATATATATATATATATATATATATATATATATATATATATATATATATATATATATATATATATATATATATATATATATATATCAGAGTTTTGTGTACATGTCATCAATCTATATAATATAACTAAGATCTGTGATTGCTAGATCCCTCAAGATTTGGTACTTGCATTGGTCTAGTGGTAGTATGTTGGGAGACAGTGATGTGTAATCGTGATTGTGATCCACCGAATTTGAGAGCAAACTCTAAGCTTTGTATCTATCCAAGGGCCTCCCGATGTGCTCCTGCTATCTGATCCCTCTCCGCCTGTAGTCAAGCTACCTCTGAATCTAGTCTCTCAAACTTTGATAGGGAATGGGATGATTGTTCCTTTGGTCTAGCATCAGCTGAATGAACTCTACATCATTGGCTTAGTGGACTCACCTCCTCAAACTCTCATATGTCACCCGTAGTCTCATGAATGGCCTGATTGGCTTTGGGTCTTGATCCACAATAGGCGGGGGCACATATTTTAAGTATGTGGCATCCTCATCGACTAATATAGGAACTATCTCTACAACCGCCTATTGGTAGAGATCTTAAAAATCTCTCACACCTCCTACAGGATAGAAAGAACAATAAACAATCAATACACATCATGATATATATATAAAAGGCATGAAAATAAGCAAAAAATTACATGAACAATTAAAATATCATCACCTATATCTCTAGTTGGTTGTGAAACATTAGCCTCATCCTATGTAGGGCGCATGGAAGATGTGTTGGCCCCTCCATGGTTGTAGGTGTTGGTTCCTGTTGTTGCTGCTGCTCGTGATCTAGTCATATGAATGGATGAGGGATCTCCCCACTCATATTGTACTTGATCCTTAGCTATTGCCTCATCACCCTCACTCAAGGGCCAATCCTCTTCCTCCTCCTGATCCTCCTCATCATCCCTATCTTGGCCAACATAATTAAGATCTACATCCTTATCATAATCCTTAGGTATGACATCTATAAATATGTCTACAACCCCGTATCATGTCTCCTCGGCCTTGTCCTCTACCTCATCTCCCTCATCTGGTACTAGTCCTACATCTCCTATAGGCTCATCAATCAAAAATATGAGAGATGGTCGTGATACTATCCACCACTCCTCATAATCATTTGTGGCAATGACATCATCAAAGTCAGAGACTAGAGGCTCATCATGATCTGAGTCCTTGGAGTTTCTCTCAACAGAATTATCTATGATGAGCCATATTGTATCACCAGGTCCTTGAGCTCTCCACACTGACCTCCTAAAAAAGGTTTGTTCCATAGGTGGTGTCTAGATCTTCCCAAACTGCCACATGACTCAATCATAGTAGAAAGGACGTACTATGTAGTCATGTTGGCCAACTAAAAATCTATCTAGCTACAATCTACTCAACTACCTCATGGGATCTGGCCACTGAAGTGTAAGCTGGTAGGGTCTCTAGAGGATCTTTTCCTCCTCCATTCAAACAAATATCACTCTCCAAAAGTGTAAATCTTTGTACTACCAAAACTGTCATAGAGGATAGCTAAAGGCTTGAGGATACCCCATGGTTGTCATGCACGTGAAGCTGGTAGGTCTAGTACATATGATATGCTCAAGGCACAAAACCTATAGAAGCGTACAGTGTACCATGTTGTCCACCTCCCGAAATATGAACTGTCTAAGATCATAGTATAAATGTGCTAGGATACAATGCCCCCAAGCATTACTGTCATATGCTCTGCCATCTCATGTATTAGGTGTAGTAGTCCTCCCTCTAGGTGCATTTCCCACCTATCAGCAATGAGTACTAGTGCAACTATGTGCATCATAATCCATTTCACCACCGAGGCTCATGAATATAGCAGCATTAGAAGATTGATTTGTACCCTCACTCTCTCATCATGGACTAGCCCATCTAGGAAATACAACATGTCAGCATTATTCTCATGGAATGTACGATATCCCTACAAGTGTACTTTCTCTCCCCAAATAGCAAATCAAAGAATGTGGTGGATATTCTCTAGAGTGATCACCATCTCACTAGTAAGAAGGTGGAATGTGTAGGTGTCTAAATCCTAGCACTTGGAAGATCCATCAACATCGCATCATGGTACATCATGGGGGCATGATTTATGCCCAATATATGGATATCTAGTCTACAAATGCTCTGTTTCCTCCATTGAAAGTGCAGGGACTAGGTCTCTGAGAAAGCTAGGTTTCTTACCACCCAGACGCTGACGCGAACAGGTGGGTACATATTAATAAAGAAAAAATATGCCCTATAAGAAGTCTAAAAGCTTCAATTTTTACATTAATCATCATGAAAGTGTACTAAAGTCCCTCTAGTGTGCTTTCCTAAAGGCCCTAGATACTTTAGACCATGTTTGGGACACTTCGCGAAGAAACATGACACTACAAAAAAAGTGAGACGCTTTGCAAACAAAAGGGACACTTTGCAAAAAAATGGGACACTTTTCAAAAATAGGTGACACTTTGTGAACATTTTTCTAGTGCCATAATTTAACCTAGAAATGCATAAAAAATAATCAAATAACTGTGTAAAGACAAAGAGAAGGTAGCATAATCGACTCACCTCATGTTGATGCTCACCACACGCCACCTGGTCTTGTAGCATGTCCAATCTCGCAAGTCTATAGTCTCATTTGCTTAGCATCTTCCACTATTCTCTAGTCACTCTCAAGCCACAAAAAGGTAAATGAAAAAATAAGGTAGAATTCATTTCTCTTTTTTCTCTTATGTAAGTTAAAACTAGGGCTTTTACTATATTAGGGTTAAAAACTACCTTTTTCTTTAAGTCAACATAATAGGTGCTAAAGAGCTTCGTTTTCAATATCATTTGTTGCATTGGAATCATGATTCCACTTCCAACGTCAACTGTCTATTGTTATTTTGGCATGGTACATGGAAATTCCCTATGGTATGACCAGCCCTATTCAATGTGGCTAGATCGCTACCTTGATTCCACCTCCATAGAGCAAGCAGAATGAAGGGGGGCATACATCTACCATCAAATTTGATATCTAGAAGTTAGATAAGAGGATTTTTAGACAAAAAATGAATTCCTGTTGTAGGATGTGGTTCATAATCTTATGGTTTTGCAAATAACTACACTGGGGGCTTCATTCTCCCATCTTCTAAATGAGTATCCTTTTATGAAATAAAGTGTACTGTTTAGAGTCCTTTAGCTTACATATGCACGTAGAGTCATATAGGTGCTAAAGTGGGGGTTAAATGTAGTGTAGAAAATTGTATACTCTTGAAGAAAGAGGTGATTCCACACTTAATTTGGACCTATTTTGGAACCCTTGCATTAATTACTCTTTAAAATCATTATTTATAGGCTCCTAAGACCCATTATTTTTTAATCTCAAGGCTTATTCCACTCAAAAATCATATAAAATCACTTAAATCTTGACAAAAAGCACTTAAATCATTTAAATCATAAAAACTCACCTCAAAAAACTTAGGTGGGACTCATTCTCCACCTTGGGTGAATAAGTCCCCTCAGTTGGGGCCCACCCACCAAGGGTGGCGAATGAGTCCCATTTGGGGCATTTTTCAAGTTTGAGCGAGAAATTCACTAATTTAAATCAATTTTTTGGTGGATGTCAGTCTTTGAGGTCTAAGTAATAGTCAATTAGGTGTTAATTCCTATAAATACAATTTTCTAATTCATTTTCATCATATCTAATCAATCCAAGCATATATCTAAGCAATCCAAGCATATCTCTAAGCAATTGAGCAAATATCTTTCAGGAGAAAATTCAGGGATCAAGTTCACAAGAGTATTTAAAGGTCTATTTGCAGCAAAGTTGAAGCTTTGGGGCAGAAATTCAAGTGTTTTTGCAGGTCTTCAAGCTCACTTTTGTTCAAGATCTAGCATTGTCAAGGGTTGAATTCCTATGGTGAATCATGAAGAATTCTAGGATTGGGGAGATGCAACTAGCCATCAAGCCAAGCCTAAGAACTTGTTTTCTAAGTGATTCCATCTTCCATTTTCACTCTAATTTCAGCCTAAGGAAGGTTTACACATCATTAAGATTCATTTGAGGTGATTCAGGATCTCCTAAATTGAGTCTTACATAATTCAAGTTTCATTTACGCATCTTGTTCATGCATATTAGAATATGATTGCATCATGTTTTAGATTTCCTAGTCGTAGACACACTTAAGGCTTGGGTTTTTATGCACATTTCATTATCTATTTCAAGGTTTAATTACAAAACTAGGGATTTGAACATGGAAAATCCCCCATTAGAAAATCAAATTATATTCTATTTTGCATTTGTTTTCACAGACCTGGATCTGAAATTGAATCTAGGAAGAAAGTGCAGGTGTTGGAGTGCAAATCAGAGATTTCAATTTTCAAAAAAGTGAAGCAGGACTAATTTTACATGAGTGGAAAATGAGTCCCACTAAAAGGTTTCAATCAGATTTGTTTGAAGATTCTAGTACCCTTTTCTCTGAACTAGCTTTTTGGGCAGAAACGTTGATCTACGACTGATTCGCCTAGGTTGGTGAATGAGTCCCAGTTGGTTAAAAAGTTAGCATTTCCAAATTTTCAGAGCTACTTCCAATCATTCTTAGACTTCCAAGTGGACACCATTTACATCTATACTTTTATATTTGGTTTTGATTGCACTTTCAAAGCATTCTATAGGTCATTTAGGTCTTTTTTCATATCACACTGTGTTTCAAACATCTTGCATTTTACAATTTTATACTTGGAGGTGAACCCCTTTTATCAATTTTAGCCTCTAGGACAATATCCTTTGCTATATTTCAATCTCCTTTGCATTGAAGTCTCAAGGATTTGTTCTTGAGTGAAGTGTTAAGGTTTTTATCTCTCTCCTTTTAGGTACAAAACCCTCGAAGTGTAAGAGAGCCCCCATATAAAAATCTTTGGTTCAACAACCTCTTCATTGATCACTTCCTTATTTTCTTCTTTTTTCTTCATGAATTCCTCATGGAATTCTTATCAAAAACTTCTTTGATAGGGGTCTCTCTCACATCTTTTTCTCTACTTTCCTCTTTTTTAATCCTTGTTTTTCTTCTCACTTTTCTTCACTGATGTCTTTTTTTTCCAATGCTCTTCATGAACTTCTTGATCCTTATCACAATATTTTATACTTCTTCACAAACCATCTTTCCCACTGCCTCAAAATTTTCATTTTCCACCTTCTCCCAATACTCCTCCCAAAACAACTTTCTCACAAGTCTCCTCACGACCCATCCCATCTTGTCTACTATGTAATATTCCACAATTCTCACCTCATGCAATCTCCCATCATACTTACTTTACAAAAAAAATTCCTTTGCAACTTCAACCTCTCTTGCTACTTATGACTCCTCTCACCCTCAACAGCCCTCACGAGCTTCTTCTCTACCGCCTACTTGCTTCCACTCTACCCACCAGTCTTGGTGTGGACTGCCTCACATTCAAGATCACAGGATCTGATACCAATTGATGTAGATGATAGTAATCTTTTCCCTTTACTCTAAAATAAGCTATCCATAATTCACATTTATCAATAGACAATACCTTGTTCAAAATTGGAATGAAAATCTATCCTTTATTCGAATTCATAGATTACGAGTTTTCACAACTTTGCACTCAAATAATTACTTGAATGGAAAAATTACATTTTTCAATCAAATTCAAAAGCCATAATAATACAGTGAATAAAAATTAATCTATTTATCATTATCCATTTCACAGTCATACAATTGAACAATCTATAGTTTACTCTATATCATCCTTTCTTCTCTTTTCTTCCACACTGCAATGCTATTATTCTACACTCTCAACACCTTCCTATACCTGATCAACCATCATACACTCCTCCATTTCCCTATGTACAATGATTTCTATATTTTCTTTACACATTCTAGTCTCTTCCATGTGGAACCAACAAAGAAAAGCAACTAAAAAAAAATTGGTTTTCATTTGTTTGGAATCTTAACTCTCTATCCAATGCAACCTTTCCCCATTTATTTCTGCTACACCTCTAGCTCATGCTGCATCTATCATCTTCAAAACTCCACACATAACATTCTCTCTTGGTTGTACCTCTCATTGGAAAAATTTAATCTGAAGTTTTTTTCATTACCTTTCAAAACCGATGTGTTCCTCCTGTTATCCATACCCCCCAATAGTTATTCCTTTTGTCTTCCCTTATTTATACTTACATCCCTCCTCCCATGTGCTTCTCTGAATTTAATTTTGTAGTTTTTTTTTTTTCCTTTTGGCTTCCTAGAAGTATCTCTCTATTCTCTATTCTCTTTTTTTATTTTATTTGTTTTTTAAATCTTTAATCTGCCTCATATCAACTCCCTATTTATTTAAATATTTTATTTCTTTTTTCATTGTTTTTGCTAATAAACCAGAAACCATCGCCCTCCTTAAATAAATTCAAATGAGACTTTTATGTGAGTTGATGGCATCAAGTATTGGTAGGAAAAAAGTTGAAACTTCTCTAAAATGCATGAAATTTGGTGAGTAGGCCTAGAATGACGTCCTTGGGTTCCTGACAAAACGATTTCACTCCAACCCTCCAAAATCTTGAGATTTTTAAATTTTTTGTAAATTCCAACACTTTTTAACAATTTCCAATTTTAAAATATCTCAAGCTAGGAAATATAGAACTTTGATTCTTTTTTCACATTTCACGTGGTACCTCTAAGAATTTCCTTGCAAAAGGATTTCTCTCAATTCCTTTCAATTTTTCATCAAATAATTTTTTAGAACTATCCATGGAGCCTTAAAACACATTTGATTTGGAAAAAACTTAGATTTTTTCAATTTTGATCAGATTTCTTGATTATTTCTACTGAAAGATGCTTGATAACACCAATGTAAACCGAAACACACACCAAAATTGAAAATTCAATTGAAATATTTTGGATGATGCGGGATCACTTGTGGACTTGTATGCTCCTGCATCAAAGAAACTGAGTAAGAATTTTGTGAGCATAGGCTCAAAAATATGGAGTTGAGTAGTTGAACTACACTTCTAGATTTTCACCAACCTACAATGAACTCCATCGCTATCCAAATCACTTCAAATCAATTTATTTCTTCTAATTTTTCTAGCATCATTCTAGAACACACACCACCTCCCCCCAACAACACTGCATCTTCTTCCTTTTTCCCCTCATGGAACCATTCCCACCTTAGCCTAACCTCCTCCATGAAATAATTTCCACTCTCCTATCCTCCTTCAATGGTTCAAACCCACCTCTAATTGACCACCTTCACCAAAATCTTGCACCATCCTCCACAATCTCTACTAGCAAATACACAACATATACAAATGCTCTTGTTCTCTATATCCATCTCCTCTTCTACCATCTTATCTAAACACAAAATAACATCATAAAACTGATTCACCTCATCTTCATTTGTAGCTACAACATAAAATTTCACTACATCTTTGGCATCATCATTAGCTGCAACCTTTTGTTCATCTCTCTTCACTGCAACAATGAGATTTGGCATACATTATTCCTCAATTTCCAACATTTTTTCCAACAAATATTTTTTGCCATGCTCTACTCATGCAACATCTTCACTGATCACTTCTTTCTTTTCTTCTTTTTCCTCCATTCCTTCCTCATGGCATGTCTTTAGTACTTCTTTGATGGGGGCTGTTCTGACAGCTTATTCTCTACTTTCATCTTTTCTATCCTTTTTTTTCTTCTCACTTTTCTTCACCAATATCTTCTCATTTTTCCAATTCTCTTCTCCAAATTCTCGATCCTCATCTTAATTTTTTCCACTTCTTCATGAACCATCTTTCCCAATCACTCAAACTTTTCATTTTCCTCATGCTGCCAATACTCCTCACCACCCATCTCATATTTTCTATTGCAATATTCCACAATTCTTAGCTAATGCAATGTGCCATCATACTCAATCTATAAAAAAAATTCCTTTGCAGCTTCAAGCTCTCTCACTACTCAGGACTCCTCTTGCTTGCAACAATTCTAACAAGCTTCCTCCCTATCGCCTTCTTTCTTCCACTCTACCCTTCATTCTTGACGTGGACTGTTGCATGTTCAATAGTCTATCCACATAATTAGGATCATAGGCTTTGATATCAATTTATGTAGATTAAAATACTCTTTTCCCTTCACTCCAAAACAAGCTATCCATAATTCACATTTATCAATAGAAAATACATTGCCCAAAATTGCAATGAAAATCTATCCTTTGTTTGAATTCATAAATTAAAAGTTTTCACAACTTCACACTCAAATAATTACTTAAATGGACAATGGAATTTTTTAATCAAATTCAAAAACCATAATAATACAATTAATACAAATCAATCTATTTATCATTATCTAGTTCACAATCATACAATTGAACAATTTGCATTTTACTCTATATCATCCTTTCTTCTCTTTTCTTCCACACTACAATGCAATTATTATACCCTCTCAACACATTCCTATGCTTGTTCAACTGTAATACATCCCTCCCTTTTCCTTTGTACAATGATTTTTGTAGTTTCCTTGCACATTCTACTCTCTTCCACGTGTGACCAGTAAAGGAAAGCAACTGAGAATTTTTTTTATTTTTATTAGTTTGGAATCTTAACTCTCTATCCTATGCATCCTCTCCCCATTTTTTTTTTTTCTATGCCTCTAGCTCATGCTACCTCTATCATCTTCAAAACTCCACAAAGACCATTCTCTCTTGGTTGCACCTCTCATTAGAAAGGTCCAATCTAAAGTTTTTTTCATTATCTTTCAAAAATGGTGCATTCATCATATTATTCATAGTCCGCCCAATAGCTCCTCCTTTTTTCTTCCCTTATCTAAACTTGCATTCCTCCTCCCACATGCTTCTTTGAATTTTTTTTTGTAGTTTTAAAATTTGTCCTTTTGGCTTCCTAGCAATCTCTCTTTATTCTTTGTTTTTATTTTGTTTATTTTTTAAATATTTCATCTACCTCATATTGTCTCCCCTATTTATTCAAATATTTTATTTCTAATTTCTTTTTTTTTTTTTGCTAATAAACTAGGAACCATTTCCCTCAAAATCATTTCAAAGGAGACTCATTATGTGAATTGATGGTGTCAAGTGTCGATAGGAAAAAAATTGAAACTTCTCTACATTGCATGAAATTTAACGAGTAGGCTTGAAATGATGTCCTCAAGTTCCCTACAAAATTATTTCACTCCATCCCTCAATAATCTTGATGTTTTTAATTTTTTTGTAAACTACCAAAAATTTTAAAAAAATTTCCAACTTTAAAATATCTTAAACTAGGAAAGATATAACTTCAATTATTTTACCACATTTCATGTGGTACCTCTAATAATTTCCTTACAAAAGGATTTCACTTGATTCCTTATGAGTTTTCTAAAATTATTTTTTGAAAACTATCCATGGAGCCTTAAAACAATGATTTGGCAAAAACTTGGAATTTTGCAATTTCGATTAGATTTCTTGATTCTTGTTATTGAAAGATACCTGAAAACACCAATGCAAACCAAAAAACACAAAAAAATTGAAAATACATCATTAAATGTTTTTTGACAATGCAAGATCGCTTGTGGACTCAAATGCCCCTACATCAAACACATCATGTAAGAATTTTGCGAGAATAGGCTTAAAAAGGTGGAGTTGAGTAGTCAAACTACTCTTCTAGGTTGCCACCAACCTACAATGAACTCCATTGCTATTTTAAGCACTCCAAATCAATCTTTCTTCTGGCTTTTCTAGCATTGTGCTAGAACATGCACCACCTCCCTCCAACAACACTACATCTTCTTCTCTCTTTTTTCTTGTGGACTCATGTCCACCATAGCCTGACCTCCTCCACCAAATACTCTCCACTCTCCTATCCTCCTTCAGGGGTTCAAACCCACCTCTAACCAACCACGTCCACCAAAATATGGCAACATCCTCCATAATCTCTACTAGAAAATACATAGCATCTACAACATGCTTTTTTTCTCTATCCATCTCCTCTTTTACCATCTTATCTAATAAAAAAATAACATCATAAAAATTATTTACCTCATATACATTTGCAGCTACAACATCAAATTTCACTGCAACATTTTTGACATCAATGCCAGTTGCAACCTCTTTTTCATCTCCCTTCAGTGAAACAATGAGCTTCGACATCCATTCTTCCTCAATTGCCAACATTTGTGTCAACAAATCTTCTTCACCATGATCTACTACTACAAGCACTTCGTTGATAACTTATTTTCTTCATTTTTCTTTATGCCTTCCTCATGGCATCTCTTCAAGCTGCAACTTCTTTGACAGGGGTTGCTCTCACATCTTTTTCTCTACTTTCCTCTTTTCTATTCTTGTTTTCTTCTCACTTTTCTTCACCAATGTCATCTCACTTTTTCCAATTCTCTTCTCCAAATTCTTGATCCACATTTCAATTTTTTCCACTTCTTCATGAACCATATTTCCCATCGCCTCAAAATTTTCATTTTCCACCTCCCAATACTGCTCCCCAAAAAATTTTCTCACAGGTCTCTTCATGAACAATCCCATATTGTTTATTGCAATATTCCACAATTCTCACCTCATGGAATCTACCATCATACTCAATCTACAAAAAAAAAATCCTTTGAGGCTTCAAGCTCTTGCACTGTTCAGGAGTCCTCTTACCTTTAACAACCCTCACAAGCTTCTTCTCTATCACCTTCTTTCTTCCACTCTACCCACCAGTCTTGGTGTGTATTTCCTCATGGTAGATGGTTTATCCATAGGATCAAGATCACAGGTTTTGAAACCAATTGATGTAGATGAAAAGATTCTTTTCACTTCACTCTAAAAAAAGCTATGTGTAACTCACATTTATCAATAGACAACACCTTGCCCAAAATTGCAATGAAAATCTATCCTTTATTTGAATTCATAGATTACAAGTTTTCATAAATTCACACTCAAATAATTACTTTAATGGACAATTACATTTTTCAATCAAATTTGAAAACCATAATAATATAGTGAATCCAAATCAATCTATTTATCATTATGTAGTTCACAGTCATACAATTGAACAATCTATATTTAATGAGCTATATCATCCTTTCTTCTCTTTTCTTCCACACTGTAATGCTATTTTTCTACCCTCTTAGCACCTTCCTATGCCTATTGAACCATCATACAAGCCTCCCTTTTCCTCTATACAATGATTTATGTAGTTTCCTTGCACATTCTAGTCTCTTCCATGTGCAACCAACAAAGCAAAGAAACACTTTTTTTTTCTTTTTATCTATTTGAAATATTAACTCTCTATCCTATGCATCTTTCCCTATGTATTTATATTATTCCTCTAGCTCATGCTGCCTCTATCATCTTCAAAACTCCACAAAGACCATTCTCTCTTAGTTTCAACTCTCATTGGCAAAGTCCAATTTGAATTTTTTTTCATTATCTCTCAAAAATGGTGTGTTCCTCCTATTATTTTCCCCAAATAGCTCTTCCTTTTGTCTTCTCTTATTTATACTTGCATCCCTCCTCCCACATGCTTCTCTAATTTTTTTTTTTGTAATTTTAAAATTTGTCCTTTTGGCTTCCTGGCAAACTCTCCATATTCTCTATTTATTTATTAAATATTTGATCTACCTCATCTCATCTCCCCTGTTTATTTAAATGTTTTATTTCTTCATCTTCTTTTTTATAATAAACCAGCAACCATTGTCATCCTTAAAATCAATTCAAAGGAGAATGATTATGTGAATTGATGGTGTCAAGTATTGGTAGAAAAAAAATTGAAACTTCTCTTAATTGCATAAAATTTGGTGAGTAGGCTTGGAATGATGTCCTTAGGTTCCTTGCAAAATGATTTCTCTCCAGCCCTCCAAAATCTTGAGATTTTATTTTTTTTTTGTAAACTACCAACATTTTTTAACAAATTTCCAACTCTAAAATATCTAAAACTAGGAAGGATATAACTTCAATTATTTTCACTCATTTCACATGTTACCTCTAAGAATTTCCTTGAAAAATTATTTCACTAGATTCCTTATGAGATTCCTAAAAATAATAGTGAAAACTATCCATGGAGCCTTAAAACAATGATTAGATAAAAACTTGGACTTTTGCAATTTTGATCAAATTTCTTGATTCTTGCTATTGAAAGATGCTTGAAAACACCAATGTAAACCAAAACACACATCAAGAAGGATCACTTGTGGACCCAAATTCTCTTGCATCAAACATGTTAGATAAGAATTTTGTGAGCATAAGCTCATAAAGGTGGAGTTGAGTAGTCAAAATTCTCTTCTAGGTTGCCACCAACCTACAACAAACTCCATCATCATCCAAAGTGCTCCAAATAAATATTTCATCTTGTTTTTCTAGCATCATGCTATAACATGCACCACCTCCCTCCAACAACATTGTATCTTATTCAGTTTTTGCATCATGGATGCATGTCCACCATAGCCTGAACTCCTTTCCCAAATACTCTCCACTCTCCTATCCTCCTTTGAGGGTTCAAACCCACCTCTAACCAACTACCTTCACCAAAATCTTCCAACATCCTCAACAATCACAACTAACAAATACACAACATCTACAACATGCTCTTGTTCTCTATCCATCTCCTCTTCTACCATCTTATTTGAAAATAAAATAACATCATAAAAATAATTTACCTAACCTTCATTCGCAACTACAACATCAAATTTAATTGTGGCATCTTCGACATCATTGTCAGCTACAACCTTTTGTTCATCTCCCTTTGCTGCAACAATGAGCTTTGAAATACATTCTTCCTCAATTTCCAACATTTTCTCTAACAAATCTTCTTCACCATGCTCTACTATTGCAACCTCTTTATTGATCACTTGTTTTCTTTCTTCCTTTTTCTCCACTCCTTCCTCATGGCATATCTTCGCTACAACTTCTTTGAAAAGGGTTTCTCTCACATATTTTTCTCTACTTTCCTCTTTTCTATCCTTGTTTTCCTTCTCACTTTTCCCCACCAATGTCTTCTCTTTTTTTTCAATGCTCTTCTCCAACTTCTCAATCATCATCTCAATATTTTCTATTTCTTCACGAACCATCTTTCCCATCACTTCAAATTTTTCATTTTCCACCTTCTCCCAATATTTCTCCCAAAAGAAATTTCTCACGGGTCTCCTCATGACCCATCCCCATCTTTTCTACTACAATATTCAACAATTCTCACCTAATGCAATCTATGATCATACTCATTTTATAAAAAAAATTCCTTTGCAGCTTCAATCTCTCTCACTATTCAAGACTCCTCTTACCTACTGTTGGGACTGTAAATTTCTACATAATTTCACAATTTTTCATACCCATGATTTCCCATATGATTCCTTATCATAAGCACATCTTCCCTTCCATCATGACATTCTGCTTACATTTTGCATATTTTATCTTGTGTTTCCATCAATCTACATTTTTCACATTCTTGTTCCTATCGGCGTGACAGTATTAAGGTCTCCCCAATCTATTCTTCTACTTGTATATGTCTATGTTGCCTATTGGCAAGACGTTTCCTGTGTCACGACAATTGGATTTTACTCACTCATAGTTATCGGCATGACTTTCATGATGTTTCAATGACCGAGGAGGATACATATAACAACATGAGTTTGGGTGTCAATGTAATGTCACAGCGAGATTGTTTTATCTTTCCAACCGATGAAGGAGGATGCCTATCAGTGTGAAACTTCGCATTAGTGTAATCTTATAGTGAACATGATATGTCTCCCCGAATTGTGCATATGGAGGTTCATCGGCAAGAGCTAAGTGGTATCAGCATTATGTCTTGGTGAGTATCTTTTGTCTTGCCAACCAATGGTAGAAGGATTGACTTATTAGTATGTGTTATTGGCTTCGGTGAAATGTCATGGTGACTTCATTGGGTCTCACCGATAGATGGGACATAGGGTCTCTATCGATGTGATATTTTTTGTCTCTTGTCTATCTAAAATGAGCTTGGGTTGTTTCCTTGAGACAATCTTTGGTTGATGTGATATCTCCCTAAGAGCGATAGGTTTTGGTCATGTGGACTTTTTGGTGAAAAAAAAGGATAATCTACATAACATCTCCCCGACTTTGAAAGTCTTAGCGAAGCGGATGAAACGGAGGTTGCATCTTGGTGAGATAAACCTTATATCTTGCCGACCAGGTTGTATTATGAAGACTTTCGGTGAAGCAAAATTTTATATATGAGAGGTCTCTCCAATATCACGAGGTCACGGCGAAAGCAAGTAAGAGCGCAGATGGACAACAATATTATTTCCTTCAGCATACTTACAGGGATGTCTTGGCGAATGGTTGGCAAATAAAATAGAGATTCAAATACTATGGTCGACATGAAAACTTCTATAATACTATTACAGGCCGACATAGATTTGCCTGAAATCTAAGGTGGCCGACATGATTTAGAAGCGATTTTTTTCCTGATGTTGGTGTATAAATGTGCACTGTTGATTGTAATTGAGATGATATTTTAGAATAGATATAGTAGATTAAGAATGGATATAGTAGAATAAAGTTCTCATATTAGAAACTATGATGCATTTTTTCAAATGGCGATTTCAATAAAAATCAGCTAGTGTGATAGTTTGTTTCTGGTGTCAATTATCTATTGAGTTTATTGAAAAGTATTGATAAGCTATCTCCAAGTTGATTCTTTCTGGTTGTTTAAATTGATATAACAAGTTTATTTTCAATTTATCAGTGCAAATTTGTTGTATCTGTGTGGTTAATTAACTGGTTCTCTCAAGAAGAGATTAAATCTTTTTAGTTGATCATAGTAATCAGGGAGATTCATCTAGATTATTAAAGTAGAGCTTAGTAGTCATAATCCTGCATGTTTATACAAGTTATAATTAGATCATATGCTAGCAATTTGAGTTTCTACTAGAATAAGTTGCCCACTCCTATTTCATTTGACTCCACATACCCAATAAGGCACTGGTCTCTGCATTTCATCATTAGGATTCATTTAGCTTCTTTACATTTTTTAATTGAGCATTTTAGGATTTAGATTAAGAATATTGCTATTGTTATTGGTATCAAGTTTGATTTCATTTGTTCACTTCCATCTGCCATTGTGGACAAAGCATTTTAGAAGGATAATCATAAGTCAAGTATGCTTCATTCAGAAAGGTACACCTACCTAGGTTAAGCAGCACCTAAAGAGTAGAAGGTTGAGTTCTCTTGACCTTGTCTATTACCCTAAAGCATATCAAGAGATTGGAAGCCTCTTGAGGCATTCCGCCTGCATTTTTGAGAGCTAAAAAATTGGTGACTCTATCGGGGAAAAACATAAGAAATTTTGATTGAAGACCATCATATAGAGTCAATGAAGAAAAACTTATAATTTGAGAAGATTCAGAAAGAGTGATTTTGCTAGGAAAAGATCAGAAATAATCATTTTCCTACTTTTGGAAAAGTAGGTGGCAACTCTTAAAAAAACTTGATGAAGAATGGAGTTTGTGTATGGAAAGAATGGGCACACAAATGCAGGCAGGCATTGGATTCCTCAAAATATATACTCACCATAGCCACCTCATGGTCAGTAGTATATGCCACAATATGAGCATCAATACCCACCTGGCGCCCCCCCTCATCAATACACAACAATGATCAAACAGTTTGATATGGCAGGGATTCAATTATCCCTATATCCAACGGATAGCAGTTGGAGAGGTATTATTTCAAAGTTTACAGGGAGTGATGCAGTTACTGCTGAAGAGCATTTAAGAAGTTTCAATGCTTTTATACAAGATTTGGGTGTGCCATATGAAGATTTACACATGAGGCTATTCATGATATCACTTATTGAAGATGCTAGGGATTGGTTCAATAGCCTACCAACAGTCTCTATTGATTCTCTCCAAGGGTTTCAGGATTAGTTCCTTGAGCAATATGGGAATTCAAGTGCACCAGATGCTACTCTTCATGAATTAATACACATTCAGAAAGATCAAAATGATACAATTTGTGATTTTAATTGGAGATTCAATAAGTTGCAGAATATAATACCTCTTGGATCAAAGTTGTTAGATTTTGTAGCACTGAGTGTTTATTTAAATGCATTTGACCCTAAGACAAGGTATGAGCTAAGAAATTGGTTCCAAAGAGATTTGGTTGAAGCACAAAAGATAGCACTATCAATTGAAAACAATAGGAGGGTTGCAGGGATAATTGATAAAAGAGATAATCCTAAGATTCCTCAGCAAAGCAACAATTATCAGTATAGATAGGAGAACACATACAGGAACAAAAGGCCAAGGTTACATGACATGCCTTATAATACAGACTAGAAGGATGGAAAACCTATAGCAACTAGGCCTAGAATCGAGGAGGCTCTTGATCCACTGACAAAGGGAACCTATATGATAAGTAACAATTACTTATGTGAATTTTGTGATATACAACACTCCCCAGATTCTTGTGTTGTAGCCCAAAGAATGCAAGAAGAGGGAATGTTGAAGGATAACAAAGGAGAAGATCACACAATATTTTTGACTTCAAATACCTTTCACCATGTTGAGGAGAGGTACTCATCTTTAGAGGATGAAGGTTATCAACATGATTTTTCAAATTAGAAATACAATGTCCATGTGGTTGAGCAGCAGGTCTTTTTTGATTCTAAGGAAGATTGTATAGAGCCACATTCTGTTGAGGCGCCTGCTCCATGCAGTATTTGGAGACTAGCCAAAGAGGAGATAGAGAGGCTAATTGTTGTTGCAGTTGAGGATTTGGATCTACAATCAAGGGATTCTTCTACCACTTATGAAGATCAAGGTGAAGAAGTGATGGGAAATGTTGATAGCAAGTAGATAATACTTCCATCTGCAGTTGAAAGCTATGAAGACACATTTGATAAAAAAGATGTTTGTACATATGAAAGTGATTTCCAAACTTTTTCAAACCCATTGTATGATGAAGAGTTAAATGAAGATTAGATGATATTTTGCAAAGGTATGTCCAAGAATGAACTTTAGGTATTTTCAAATCCACTTTATGAAAGAGAGGAGCTAATTTGAGACAAGCAAAATGATGGAATAAATGACTGTGCTGATAATGTTTCCAATTTCTCATTCTCTGATGGTCTTGGATTTCTTTTTATGATGAAAAAAGTGAAGAATTTAACTATAGTGATGAAAATGTTGAGACTTGTTTACTTAGCTATGAATAGTTTTCATATTTATTAATTCCTAAATATCGGGGATGTGCACATGAAGGTGATCTTGAAGCTGTGTGTCCTGCTTACATTTTTTTAATAGTGAAAGATCTTTGTGTAAAAATTATTATGACTCCCTATGCATTTCTTGGAATGATGGTGAAACCTTTGCTGTTGATCAAAAGTCTGTTTCCATTCAGGATGAGGTATGTGATTTTGAGATTTCTAATTCATGTGAAGAAGATGTTTATTTGCATGCCAGGGATGATAGAATTCTAGATTTGATTGGTTCACATATGCATGATATTAAGGATATGAGTCATGATCCAGTGTTGTCTCTGAATAGAGATACTAAAGAGGTGCAAAAGGTTTTAGATTTTTTGTTTCAGACAATATCAGTCTCACAAGATTCTTTGATTCTCAAAAGAAGCACTTTGATGGTCAATTTTCAATATAGTTGGGAGGGTGTTTCATAATATATAGTAGTGAGAAAGATAATGAGGAGTTTTGCATTGAATGTATTTTCATTTTGTATGTTGAAAATAACAAGGGTTTGTCCCATGATGATGAAGAATTTAAAATATAGGATGGTGTAGAGATTTTGGGCCAAACTGAGCACGATGATTATCAAAAAACTTGCAATGACAGTGAATGGAAAGATTTCATGAGTATCTTTAAGAAGAATCTGATGAACTCAAGACAAAACCAGGTATTTGACAGGGGAAAGTATGGTTTGAGTTTCAGATCACAACAGCTCAGAACAGGTGAAATTGAAACACAAAGGATTAAGGGTTGCCAGTGCATGGACAAATCTTGCTTATTCCCTTTAAAATTATTTTCCATGCACAGTAGTTTAGGGTTCTGGTTCACCTCCATTTTGAATTCATTTCCATTTCCATTCATTCCATTTTTCTCATTGTTCATCACTCTATGTCTGGTCTGCTCACCTAAAGATCTGGATCCTTGCATTGATCTTACTATCATTCATCCCCAGATGGAGCCACTATTGGGACTGTAAATTTCTACATAATTTCATAAGTTTTCATACCCCTGAGTTCCCATATGAGTCCTTATCATAAGCACATCTTCCCTTCCATCATGACATTTTGCTTACATTTTGCATATTTTATCCCGTGTTTCCATCGGGCTCCATTTTTCACAGTCTTGTTCCTATCGGCGTGACAGTATTAAGGTCTCCTTGATCCATTCTTCTGCTTGTAAACGTCTATGTTTCCTATCAGCAAGACATTTCCTGTGTCACGACAATTGGAGTTTACTCACTCGCAGTTATCGGCATGACTTTCATGTTGTTTCGGCGACTGAGGAGGATACATCTATCGGCATGAGTTTGGGCATCATTGTAATGTCACAACGAGATTGTTTTATCTTGCCAACTGGTGAAGGAGGATGCTTATCGGTGTGAAACTTTTCATCGGTGTAATGTTATTGCGAACTTGATATGTCTCCCTGACTTGTGAATATTGAGGTTCATCGGCAAGAGCTAAGTGGTATCGACATTATGTCTTGGTGACCGACGGTGGAAGGATTGACTTATCGGTATGTGTTACTAGCTTCAGTGAAAGGCCATGGCATCTTCGTTGGCTCTCACTAATAGATGGGGCATAGGGTCTCTATCGATGTGATATTTTTTTTCTCTTGGCAGTCTAAAATAAGCTCGGGTCGTTCCATTGAGACGATGTTTGGCTGATGTCATATCTCCCCAAGAGCAATAATTCAGGGCAATAGGTTTTGGTCGTGTGGACTTTTCGGTGAAACAAAGGATAATTTGCATAACATCTCCCCAACTTTGAAAGTCATAGTGAAGTAGATGAAATGAAGGTTGCATCTCGGTGAGATAAACCTTATGTCTTGGCAACCAAGTTATATTATGAGGACTTTTGGTGAAGTAAAATTTTATCTATGAGAGGTCTCTCCGATATCATGAGGTCATGTCAAAAGCAAGTAAGAGCGTGGGTAGATAGCAATATTATTGCCTTCAGCATACTTACGAGGATGTCTTGGCGAATGGTTGGCGAATAAAAAAAAGATTCAAACACTATGGCTGACATGAAAACTTCTATAATACTGTTACAGGATGACATAGATTTGCCTGAATTCTATGGTGGCCGACATGATTTGGAAGTGATTTATTTCCTGATGCTGGTGTATAAATATGCACTCCCGATTGTAATTGAGATGAGATTTTAGAATAGATACATTAGATTAAGAATGGATATAGTAGAATAAAGTTCTCATATCAGAGACTATGATGCATGTTTTCAAATGGCGATTTCAATGAAAATCAGCTGGTGCGGCAGTTTGTTTCTAGTGTCAATTGTCTGTTGAGTTTATTGAAAAGTATTGCTAAGCTGTCTCTAAGTTGATTCTTTCTAGTTGTTTAAATTGATATAACAAGTTTATTTTCAGTTTATTAGTGCACATTTGTTGTATCTATGTGGTTAATTAACTGGTTCTCTCAAGAAGAGATTAAATCCTTTTAGTTGATCGTAGTAATCAGGGAGATTCATATGGATTATTAAAGTAGAGCTTAGTAGTCATAATCCTGCATGTTTATACAAGTTATAAACAGATCATATGCCAACAATTTGAGTTTCTGCCAGAATAAGTTGCCCACTCCTATTTCATTGGACTCTACATACCCAATAAGGCATGGTCTCTACATTTCATCATTTGGATTCATTCAGTTTCTTTACATTTGTTAATTGAGCATTTTAGGATTTAGATTAAGAATATTTCCATTGTTATTGGTATCAAGTTTGATTTCATTTGTTCACTTCCATCTGCCATTGTGGACAAAGCATTTCAAAAGAATAATCATAAGTCAAGTCTGGTTCATTTGGAAGGCACGCCTACCTAGGTTTAGTAGCACCTGAAGAGTAGAAGGTTGAGTTCTCTTGACCTTGTTTGTTACCCTAAAGCATATCAAGAGGTTGGCAACCTCTTGAGGCATTCCGCCTGTGTTTTTGAGAGCTAACACCTACAACAAACCGCATGAGCTTCTTCTCTATTGCCTTCTTTCTTACACTCTACCCACCAATCGTAGTGTGGACTACGTCATGTTCGACGATCTATCCACATGCTCAAGATCACAGGCTCTAATACCAAATTGATACAAATGACAATGCTATTTTCCCTTCACTCTAAAACAACCTATTCATAATTCACATTTATCAATCAACAATACCTTGGCCAAATTTGCAATGAAAATCTATCATTTTTTTGAGTTCACGGATTACAAGTTTTCATAACTTCATACTCGAATAGTTACTTCAATGTACAATTACATTTATTAATAAAATTCAAAAACCATAATAATTTAGTAAATACAAATGAATATATTTATCATTATCTAGTGCACAGTCATACAATTGAACAATCTACATTTTACTCTATATCATCCTTTCTTCTCTTTTCTTCCACACTACAATAATATTATTCTACCCTCTCAACACCTTCCTATTCTTGCTCAACCATCGTACACCCCTCCCTTTTCCTCTATACAATTCTTTCTTTAGTTTCCTTGCACATTCTACTCTCTTCCACATGTAACCAACAAAGGAATGCAACTTAGAACTCCACAAAGACCATTCTATCTTGGTTGCACCTGTCATTAGCAAAGTCCAAGCTGAAGGTTTTTTCATTATCTTTCAAAAATGGTGCATTCCACCTATTATTCATAGCCCTCCAATAGATATTCCATTTTTCTTCCCTTATTTATACTTGCATCCCTCCTCCCACATGCTTCTCTGAATTTTTTTTTGTAGTTTTAAAATTTTTCCTTTTGGCTTCCTAGCAGTCTCTCTCTATTCTCTATTTTTATTTTATTTATTTTTTAAATATTTAATTTTCCTCATATCATCTCCCCTATTTATTTTAATATTTTATTTCTTATATTATTTATTTTCGTAATAAACCAACAACCATCACCCTCCCTAAAATCAATTCAAAGGAGATTGATTATGTGAATTGATGACATTAAGTGTTGGCAGGTGAAAGATTGAAACTTTTCTAAATTGCATGAAATTTGTCAGCTAGGCCTAGAATGATGTGTTGGTATGTTGAGATTGATCATGCTATGTTGTACACCCCTACATGTATCCTCGCCGGGGTTTGGGGTCGGGTGGGGGTTCAAGGGCGGCGGCCCCTAAGAAAAAAAAATTCCCAATTTTTTTGTGTGGTCATAGAAAAAGGAAAAATCACCGAAAAAGAATAAAAATGACTTTGTAAAACACTAATTTCTAGAAGCTTCTAAAAGGATTGTTCTAAGGGGTTGGGATGGTATTACAGTATGTAGAAAAAGGTGATTGTTTGCAAGATTGTAATAAATTTTGCACTAGATAATAAAATCATTGGATGGCTATGGTTTTGTGGATGTAGCCCAGATTGGGTAAACCACGTTAAATTCTTTGTGTTGTCTTGTTTCTACTATAATTTTTTACGTGTTTTATTTCTCTATTTTATTTCTTTGTTTTATTGATCAAATCTGCATTTAATTGTTAGATATCTACTTCTAACCCTAACATGATGTCCTTAGATTCCCTACAAAATGATTTCACTCTATTCCTCCAAAATCTTGAGATTTTTAATATTTTTGTAAACTACCAACACTTTTTAACAAATTTCAACTTTAAAATATCTCAAACTAGGAAAGGTATAACTTCTATTCATTTTGCACATTTCATGTGGTACCTCTAAGAATTTCCTCGCAAATGGATTTCACTTGATTCCTTATTAGTTTTCTAAAAATAATTTTTGAAAGTTGTCTATGGAGCCTTAAACCAACAATTTGGAAAAAACTTGGATTTTTACAATTTCAATCATATTTCTTGATTCTTGGTACTGAAATATGCCTAAAAACACCAACGTAAACTAAAACACACTCCAAAATTGAAAATTCAACTAAAATATTTTTCGACAATGTAGGATTGCTTGTGGACCCAAATGCTCAAGTGCATCATAGGCTCACAAAGGTGAAGCCGAGTAGTTGAACTCCATCACTAAAATTCTTATCCAAATCGGATAAGAATTTTGTGATCATAGGCTCACAAAGGTGCAACTGAGTAGTTGACCTACTCTTCTAGGTTTCCACCAACCTACAATGAACTCCATCACTCTCCAAATAGCTCCAAATCAATATTTCTTCTACTTTTTCCAGCATTGTGCCAAAACATGTACCACCTCCCTCCAACAATACTACATCTTCTTCCTTTTTTCCCTCATGCACCCATGTCCACCATAGCTTTACCTCCTCTTCCAAATACTCTCCATTCTCCTATCCTTCTTCCAGGGTTCAAACCAAATTCTAACCAACCACCTCCACCAAACTATTGCAACATCCTCCATAATCTCTACTAGAAAATACACAACATCTATAACATGCTCCTGTTCTCTATCCATCTCCTCTTCTACCATCTTATTTTAAGACAAAATAGCATCATAAAACTAATTTACCTCATCTTCATTCATAGCTACCACATCGAATCTCACTATGACATCTTCGACATCATCATTAGTTGCAACCTTTTGTTCATCTCTCTTCACTACAACAATGAGCTTTGGCATGCATTCTTTGAGAATTTCCAACATTTGCACCAAAAAAATTTATTTTCCATGCTCTATTGATGCAACCTCTTCACTGATCATTTCCTTCTTTTCTTCCTTTTTCTCCATACCTTCCTTGGCATGTCTTTGCTACAAATTCTTTGATGGGGGTTGCTCTCTTGTCTTTTTCTCTACTTTCCTCTTTTTTATCCTTGATTTTCTTCTCACTTTTCTTCACCAATGTCTTCTCATTTTTTCCAATGCTCTTGTCAAAATTCTCAATCTTTTCCACTTCTTCACAAACCATCTTTCCCATTGCCCCAAAATTTTCATTTTCCACCTTCTCCCAATACTATTCCCAAAAAAATCTTCTCACGGGTCTCCTTATGACCCATCCCATCTTGGATATTGCAATATTCCACAATTCTCACCTCATGAAATCTACCATCATACTCAATCTATTAAAAAATTCCTTTGCGACTACAAGCTCTCTAGCTACTCAAGTCTCCTCTTACTTGCAACAACCCTCATGAGATTCTTCTCTACTACCTTCTTTCTTCAACTCTACCCATCAATCATGGTGTGGACTTTCTCATGTTTGGTGGTCTATCCTCATACTTAAGATCATAGTCTCTGCTACTAATTGACATAGATGACAATACTCTTTTCCATTCACTTTAAAACAAGCTATCCATAATTCACATATATCAATAGACAATACCTTACCCAAACTTGCAATGAAAATCTATCCTTTATTCGAATTCATAGATTACAAGTTTTCACAACTTCGCACTTGAATAATTTCTTGAATGGAAAATTAATTTTTTCAATCAAATTCAAAAACTATAATAATATAGTGAATACAAATCAATCCATTTATCATTATCCAGTTCATAGTCATACAATTGAACAATCTACATTTTCCTCTATACCATCCTTTCTTCTCTTTTCTTCCACACTGTAATGCTATTATTCTACCCTCATCACCCCCCTATGCCTACTCAACCATCATAAACTCCTCCATTTCCCTCTATACAATGATTTTTGTAGTTTCATTGCACATTGTACTCTCTTCCACGTGCAGCTAGCAAAGGAAAGCAACTCAAAAAAAATTGTTTTCTATCTGTTTGGAATGTTAACTCTCTATCCTATGCATCCATTCCCCATTTATTTTTGCTATGCCTCTAGCTCATGATTCCTCTATCATCTTCAAAAATCCTCAAAGACCATTCTTTTTTGGTTGTACCTCTCATTGGAAAATTCCCATATGAAGATTTTTTCATTATCTTTATAAAATAGTGTGTTCCTCCTATTATTCACAACCCCCCAATAGCTCCTTTTTTATTCCCTTATTTATACTTGAACCCCTCCTCCCATGTGCTTCTCTAAAAAAAATTGTAGTTTTAAAAATTTTCCTTTTGGCTTCCTAGAGTCTCTCTTATTCTCTATTTTTAATTTATTTATTTTTTAAATCTTTAATCTACCTCATATCATCTCCCCTATATGTGTGTGTATATATATATATATATATATATATTGCTAATAAACCACAACCATCACCCTCATTAAAATTAATTTAAAGGAGATTGATTATGTGAATTGATGGTGTCAAGTGTCGGTAGGGGAAAAATTGAAACTTCTCTAAATTGCATGAAATTTGGCAAGTAGGTCTAGAATGATGTCCTTGGGTTCCCTATAAAATTATTTCATTCTAGCCCTCTAAAATCTTGAGATTTTTAAAATTTTCGTAAACTACCAACACTTGTTAAGAAATTTCTAACTTTAAAATATCTCAAACTAAGAAAGATATAACTTCAATTTTTTTTGCACATTTCACATGGAACCTCTAAGAATCCTTGCAAAAGAATTTCACTCGATTCCTTACAATTTTTCTAAAAATAATTTTTGAAAATTGTTCGTGGAGCCTTAAAAGAACAATTTGGGAAAAACTTGGATTTTTGCAATTTCGATTAGATTTCTTGATTCTTGCTACTAAAAGATGCCTCAAAATACCAATGCAAACCAAAACACACACCAAAATTGAAAATGCAACTAAAATATTTTTAGACGATGCAGGATCGCATGTGAACCCAGAGGCTCCTGCATCATTGCTTTTGACCCCAAGCTATGAAGTGGTGAGGTCACAAAAATTACACAACTTAACCATCACAGCATGGCATTATTAACTATATTTGATTAAAAAATATTAATAATATATAGAAGTATCTCGTGAAATAGTTTCAAATTTTCTATTCAGTATTATTATACTTCTAAAAACTCTTTATTACTACTTATTATATTTTTAAAGTTTTCTTTGAAATATTATTTAAAAATTTGAGAATAATTTTAATGACATTTTAATATTAAAATTAAAAATTATATAATTAAAAAATTATTTACACAAAAGTAAAGTCATCTACTTTTTCATTATTATATTTTTATCTTCAAAATGAATATATGAATTATTTGACAATAACTTCTTTGTATATTTTTTTAATGAAAAAGTAAATAAATTTATTATAAAAATAAGTTAAAAAGCAAGATAATATTCTCTTCTATTATACAATGCATGTCATGTGTTATGTGTGAGAATAATTTTAATTGTAATTTTAATATAATTTAGATTCTAGTTAAAAATAGCTTGATAAAAATTAATCATGATTAATCTATTATAACATTTTTATGATGATAATTTTAATATGAAGGTAATTTTTGTAAGTCTTATTGTTATCTACTACAAATTAATGATATTTATTAAATCTTCTCTTCATACATGTTTTCTCCCCCACTATTTCTCCACCATGGCATCTTATTTTTTCATGAAAATGGTTTTGTATTAATCATCCTTACAACTATGGTAAATTTTAAGGGTTAATTTAGTTGATTGAAGTTGGCACAAGATAAAGGCTATAAGAAAGTATGGCTTTATGGGATTCTCTCAATAAAATCAATAATCTAAAGAATTGTGTTTCCCCTTCATGGACTATTGCATATTTGATTAGGGACTCTATTGATATTCTTAAATCTTTTGATGAATTTTACATTTCTCATATTTTGAGAGAGGGAAAAAAATTAGCTGATGTATTCAATAATCTTGGAGTTCGAGGTGTTAGGGAATGGGGTGTGAATGACCCCCTCCCTATAGAGGAAATAACAAGTATTAATCATGATTGCCAAATTTGAATTGTTTGATGATTTATTATGGCTTGGGGTATGCATGAATATCTTCACATGGACAGTGATTATGTGGAGGGATGGTAAGCCATATTTGAAATGAGCTAATGGTATAGTGGTTGATATCTATATGGAATGGAACTCAATGATCATTATTTTTCCCTACCTTAATTTTGTTTTCACATGGATTTTGGGCATCCTTTGTATCGCCTTCTCGAGGTTTATCCTCATAGTGTTCAAATCTCTCAAGATTATTGACTCTACAAATTCTATAGACATGGTAGGTGATAGGAACCACGTGGAGCCATTCTCTTGTGAAGCCATCAAGAAGAAGCCGGAGGTTTGGTAAGTGTTAGAGAAAGGTGGGTTGGCTCCATACTTGGAGAGACTACATGGTAACAACCCACAAATAATGACATTATTTGTAAAAGCATGGAACAATAGGGTATTGAAGTTGGGCAGAACATAGTTTGATGTAAATGAAGATTTTATAGTCAATATCACTAGGTTTCCTATGGATGGAATGAAAATTTTTAGAGACAATAATAAATCACAAATTACCATGCAATTTTTTTTCAAAGGGGATGAAGCTAAAGACCTAAAGACGATGAAGAGTGGAAGTTACTAGAGGAGCTCTCTCAAGGCATTGTGGGGAGATGTGGCCAAGGAACTCATGTGATATATCACCCTGGAAGGGAGCTTCTTTGCGGTAAATGCTTACCACTTCCTTATGTTTAATCATTTATGCCCAAAAAAAAAAAATCATTTCCTTCTTATCTCTAAGCGTTGCTAGATTTTGGTCTCAAGGACCATAAGAGGAACCCCAAAAATTTAGTTCTACATGTGGGGATTATCCTTTTAATTTTTAAGTATGCTAAATCTTTTGAGGTGGCTAATCTGATTCCTACCCCTAAGGGTAAGCAGTTAAAGCTAGTGGAGTGTGATATAGTCTTTGAAAGAGAATTGGTTAGTAAAAAAGGGAAGAAGAGTAAACTTGTCTTGGAAAAGGAGTCACAATCTGAAGAGGATGGGAATATTCCCCTAGACTTATTGCTTCCATGGGAGTGGCTCCACAACCCCCTATAGCGAGGAAGTCTAAGAAAGGGGTGTCAAGCCCTAACAAGGGTTATGTGACTTGCAGTGACGAGGTGGCTACGAATTTGTTGAGTACTTGCTTGAAGGAGAAGAATGAATTGTATGGTGAGACATCACCATTGCCCCCTATGACAAAAGAAAAAGGAGCTTGAGGTGGGAAGTAAGAAGAAACTAGTTTTAAGGTCTGTGAGTCATGTGTTGGAGAGGAATTCTCCCCTCAAGATCATAGGAAAATAGGGTGATGATGATTCCCTAGTTGTGAACCTGAATATGCAGAAGAAAGGAAAGGTTGTGGTTGAAGATACCGTAGGATGTTGTGGCTACCTTAGTTGCATGGACACTTTGGATCAACAAAAGAAAGAAAGGTTGTGGGCTGAGGAGATTGTAGACTCCATTCCCTAAAATCAAAATGTCAATTGTTGTTGGGAAAGGTAAGGAATCTCACCAATCAGGATAAGGTAAGCTCCTCTGAGGATGATGCTATGGTTAACAAGGTTTTAACTTTACTGATAGGGAAGATATTTTTGATGTTCTAGGAACTAATAGAGAGGGTTCCATTGTTTTATTCAAATTGTTCAAATGGGTGTTCTATGAACTTAATATGACAAATGTTAAAGTAAGGGGTGCTATGAGTAAATTTGATGAGTCTTCAGTTCAGAACTAGATTGTTGAACTATTTAAATCCTTGAATATTGTGGTGGAAAAACACTTAAGATGAAGCAAAATTTGCAAGGTAGAATTATCACCCTAGAGGATCAGCTGGAGAGATTTTTGCTAGCATGGTCAAGGGTGGGGAGGGAACTAAATCTATGGCTAATTTTGAGTCTTTTGGTATTAACTCTCCTTTTGTTAGTGCCAAGAATCACAAGGAAATTTTTCATGTTGAAGAGATTGGTGTTGGTGGCAAGCTGATGGAGGAAGAGGTTTCTGTTGATAAGGGTGTGTTGGCAAAACAAGAGTAGACAACTAAGAGGGTGGTGAATCAATTGTCCCAAAAATTAAAAAAATATTTTCCTTATCAAATTTATTTTGAGATCTAATTATTAAGCATGAAAACATAGATCATTAACACATCAGAAACACACATAACACCAAGATTTTTACGTGGAAACCCTATTAGGGGAAAAACCACGGTAGAGGTTAGTCCACAAGATTATACCCTATTAAAAGTATAATTAAAATGAAATATGGGGAATACAATTGCATTCAGGTACACTACCTAGAGCTCACTGTTCAATTACAAAGGAAGACACATTGTCTTACTAAAAGATTTAGATTAAGGCCATCTACAAGGATTTGAACTGATAAAATAGCATCTTCTAATGCCTTATCATAGTTCTAGTTAAGTGCATGAACAACTCTTCACTCTTCTTCACTTTTATTCACACTCTGCTCTTCCTTCAAATGATTAGGACATTATTCACACATACAAACATGCTCGCAAACTTCAATTCAAATAAACAACTACTCTTAAATAGCTGCAACAAAAAAATTCACCACTACAAGTTGGCCATAAAGAAATAATAAAATGAATATAACTGTCGGCCCAAATCATTCATAGTAATCAATGCATATAAACTAAAGTCAACCATAAATTAGTGAGGACCTAAATCAACATCTTCAACATGAAAAAAATTCAATTAAATTCTCCTTGAAGATACACAAAACGCTTCAACACCATGTCAGCTAGGAACATGAAAAATATGAACACGCAAGAGAAAATTGCCAACCATAATCACAACAATAAATGCAAATGTGCAAAAAAGATAGAGTACAATCTAGAAGCATACACAAACATTAAGAACCAATATAGAAGCATCTAAAACAACTAAACTAATAGAAATAGCCTCATCTTCAATAGGAACACTAACTGAAGAAACCAAAAAACTATCTGAATGAAAATCTTCATAACTCGATCAACTCTTCATGTGGATCTCTGAAACTCAACATGGATAAACTAGATACAATTAGAAAGAAACCCTTTAGTCCACAACCTTTGATCTTCAATGTATAGAACATACCACCATACTAAACTTCACTTAACCATTAACAACCTGCAACTCATTTCTTTACAATTTTCTCAATATGGGTAAGTGCACCAATTTGTGACACAATTTAGGTGTCAAATTATAAAAAAATTCAAAAAAAGGCCAAAATTGGCCATTTGGTGCACACCAAATTTGGTGAGTGCCAAATGGAAAAAGAAAAATAAAAAGCCCAAATCATATTTCAAACCCTCATTTATCTTCAACCCCTGGCTTGGCTTGGATGATTAGAGGCCTACAACTTGAGCTCACTAAATATCATCCATTATTTGCATCATTAGCTTGCTATCTTTCATGGGGATGCCACCAACACATTAGAGACGTTGAAGATTGTGAAGAGGTATGTATTTTTATTCAATTCATTTTGAATTTGATTTAGAATGTTGATTGAAATAGGTTTTTATAATAAAATTTTGTTCTAATTATCAAGGAATGAATCTCCACCTCAAAAATTTGAGAATTCACAATCACCCTCTTAGAAAGAGCCTCCTATTCAAGAACAACATCAAACCCCACCATCAATTCATAGGAATCCTCAAGGAACACAAGAAAATATTCTAAATCAAATTGAAAACAATAAAAGAGATATTGAATAATTAATTGGAAGATTAACCAAGCATGTCGAAACACACCCTTATAGGAGAGGGATTGTTGAATCATTGAAGGCAATTGTATCTCATGTAGGAGAAATGAGTGAGAAAATAATTTTTTGGTCAAATAAGAGGCATGAGTTGAGACAATACTATGCTAAAGGTTTGTCATATGTAGATGTTTAAAAACAAAAATTAGCAAAGCCAACTTGTGTGCCCTATTTACAGAATCAAAAACCAACACACCTTTTTCTCATACATGCAAGAGGTTCCCCATCCATTGGTGCAACCGTGAGTTAATTAAAAATAAAATTTGGAAGTGGTGGTGGATGGTATTTGACCAACCTCCATGCTAACCATGAGGTACCACAATACTTTTTGAGGAAACTGTATTGTGAGTTTATCCTCAATAAGATGCAAAATTATTTTGGCATCTTAGAATTTTTGGGTAGAGATGGGGGATCCACACATGATTGAATAGTTGCACGAAGTAATCCATAGTTGGCACCGAGACCCTTGGCCAAACCCATGGTGGAGCATGTCATTGTTCCTTCCATTGTAAAGGATAGTGTAGAGGTGGACATGTTGGAGTCAACTGGATCACTCACCTAGACCATTTTATAGTGTGTGAGGCCTCTAGTAGAGCTTGGTGTGGAGGAGATATGTAGGCCCTAAGCTAAACCCCACCATTGTGGCACTTGTGGTGTAATTTGCACATATGATTATCAGAGTGCTTGGGATGTAGCTGCACATCCTACATTAGTTGTAGAGGTGATGGCTTTCACAAATGATTTCTTGAATGATACATTCAAAATTGACAATTAGGTAAAATTCATCAAGTTCATTTAATGTTGTTTATTAAAATATATTTTAAAATTTAAGAATAAGTAAATTAGTAAAATTTCAATTTGATGAAATTTCAGGGTTGGAGTGTTCATGAGACATTCCCCTTTCCTACAAACCCTTATTCATTCTTGGCATTGATTCCATAGGTATGCAACTAGTATTAAAGATATTATTATTGCATTTGAACTATTGAATTTTATATTTGAATGTTTGTCTCATAACATGGTTTGGATTTCAAACAGTTTCCTAGTGGACCTTTGACCTCCACACATCACAATTCATTTCCTCAAGGACCTTACACTCAGGGAGCCTTTATTCAATAATGGTGTTGTAAAACAATGTTAGCTAGTTTTCATAATTTTGCATATACAAATCTAAAAAATTGATGAGAAACATAAACATTGCATTTGTATTCCTTGATTGTATCACATTATCTTCTCCTAATTCATTTTTTGTTCCTTTATTCCTTCCTAATCCAATCTCATTAACATTTAATTACTCTTTCATTTACCATTTGTAGATGTTAACATCAGACAACCTGGTGATGTTGGTGGCACGATGGACCATGGAGTTGTTACATCAATAGCCAGTTCTGATCCATTGAGAGAGATACACAACAAATATGTTGATTTGATATTATATTTTCTCTTTTATGGTCTATTATAGAAAATTTTCACGATACTTTTGTGTAGCTTACTTTAAATCTTGATGGTTGCTACAAGTGGTTGTCACTTCAGATCATGGATGTAGTAATGATGTAAATGTGAATGATGACTATTTGTATGAGGCAAGTGATTATATTTTTTTATATGTCGTTTCACAATTTAATTTTTGTGTATTAACATCTTTACATTTTATGGTATCAGTTGAAGGTCCAGAGTGAAGAGAGGAGGACTAGCGAGCATGTGTGAAAGACCAAAGAACCAATAGTCACTCCATCCAGCTCAATTTTGAAGGCAGTACGAGATTTATTTCCTTCCCCTAGAGGGAAATGATTGTATTAGGGTCGTTTGTTGTATTCCTGTGGCATTTTAGAACATATTTTTTTTACAGCGATATATACATGACATTTTATGTCCATAATATGGCTCCTTTGTCTAAGCCTATATGGCTTTTTTGGATATATTCTATATACTTTTATCAATATATATCATTGTATATACCTTACAACTTTTTGATTAAAAAATATTTTGCTACTGCCATTCTTGAATTATGTTGTCATGTGTATTGTGTAAATTGTATGCTTGAATGTTGTAGCCATGGATTTTTTTACATATAATGCTTAATTAATTAATGTTGATTGCTCAATAAGCTCCATCTAAAGCGTATTGTGTAAATAAGCTCTATTCCTGGTGGTTTGTATCCTTTGGAATGCTTCAATTACTTGTGCCTCACTTATTCGCATGTATGCTTCACTTATTCACATGTATACTTCACATATAGTGTTTGTATTCATGTGTATGATTTATGCTTTGAATGCATAGTAGCAAAAATATTTTGAGGAAAAAATTGGCAAACAAAAAGTATAAGAGTTTTTTAAAAAGTCAGGAAAAAATCATATTTAAAAAAACATAAAAAATTGTAGAACAAGAGATAAAATCTATTTATTTTGAAATTGAAAGGTATATCCATAGCATATAGAGATATAGAGAGAAAATAAAATAAATATTTTAACTAATTAATTGTAAAATATATTTTTTTGTAGTTTATATTCATATCGTTGATTACATTTTATTGCACATGTTTCAAAGTCAAAGCATTACTTCACACTACATAACTAATAACTAGATGCTGATAGATGACAAAATTTCAATTACAATATAGTTTTTACAAAGTCAACCTAAGCAGTTATGCAATTACTTCACATTGCATAACTAATAAGTAGGAGCAATTTCCAATTGCATTTTGTTATAATGGCATTCTATGAAGCTAGATTTCTCTGACGTACTTTATCAAATAATTCATTGCCTTTTTGATGTTAACACAATTTTCATACATTTCTACCAAAGTATTTTGTCAAAGAGTTCATTGGCTTGTTGCTATGGCTAAAATCATAAAACAAGTGCTTTCAAACAAGCTATGGATGCTTGGAAAAATTTTATCAAAAGCATAATAGCAAGCAATACTATAGATAAGGCAATGAACTGCTTGAAAAAAATGCCTGAAAGAAATGTGGTGTCATGGTGATGGAATTCCATGACATGCAAATTTCTATGGATTTTCATGACATTCCATCACCATGAGACCACATTTCTTTGAGGAATTTTTTAAAACAATTCATTGCCTTATTTATGCTACCACATTTTTCATACATGTTTACCAAAGCATTTTACCAAAAAATTCACTACCTTGCTACTATCGCTAAAATCCTAAAATAGGTGCTTGCAAACAAGCTATGGATGCTTGGAAAAAAATCTATCAAAGCATAATAAGAAGCAATAGCATAGACAAGCTAGCGAACTATTTGAAAAAGTGTCTCAAAGAAATGCGGTCTCATGGTGATGGAATGCCATGACAAGCATTGTCATGTCATTCTGTCACCATGAGACCCCATTTCTTTGAGTCATTTTTTCTAATAGATTACTACCTTGTCTATGCTACCATTTTTTTCATACATGTCTACCAAAGCATTTTATCAAAAAATTCACTGTCTTGCTAGTATGGCTAAGAGCCTACACCAAGTGTTGTCGAACAAGTGATGGATGCTTGGAAAAAATCTATCAAAGCATAATAGTAAGCAAAAGCATAAACAAGGTAGTGAACTGGTAGTATGAGATGGATGCTCCCATGTTTTACAAATGAGGGGTGAGCTCAATTTATAGGTTCCTCCAATACAATTCAATAGCCAAGATTGATTTTGAATCAACGACCAAGATTAAAATATAAAACCCTATTTAGTTTTTTTCACAACTAAGTACCTCTTGACCAATGATAAAATTACATTTGGGGACACTTGTCCTTCTGTTAAATATAAACCAACAATAAAAAATTGTTGCATTATGAAGTGGCAGGTTCATTGAACCTAGGCATGCTAGCTTGGAACAATTTGATTGGTTGGAAGATGACGAGGCACCATCTCAACGTGTTGGATGTCCCCTTTGATCATGGCCTAAGGACTTTAAGATATGTTTGCCATCTCATATTTTCAGCTTGGGGTAGACTTTAAGTTCTCTTTGCCATGTATGTTTTGAGCCGGGCCAACTTTACGTTGTCTTTTCCATGTATGCTTTGAGTTGGGCAGGATTTACCTTTGTCTTGGACAAGAATTATTCAAGCCAAGGGTAGACTTGACAACATTTTGGACATAGCTCTTCTTTTCCAAGTAGATTTTTCATCATATTCGACATTTTCCTTCACCATGGGCATGGCGGACTTTTCTTGTGCCTTGCCAAGATTGGGCAGACTTTCTCTTGACTTAGACATGTTGATTTTCCTTCCAAGAAAAAACTGAGAAAGGTTACTATAGAGGGGCACAACATGATCCCATGGGCTCAGACGAGAAGTTTCTAATTGCACAGTGTTTGAGTATCGTCATGCTGAAGTTTGTAGCCATTTTGCACTTTGGACTCTTAAGGGATTCAACTGGTTGAACAGAGCTCGGAGTGATTCAGTGCATTTGGGTGTGAAAGAGGACTATACCTAGCATAAACTTACCCACTCAGATACATTGGATTAGTTATTTTGGTCACACAAGTTGGAGAACGAAAGTTGCACCACTTTGAAAATTTGCCTTACTTGCATTTGACAACTTTTTCCCCAAGAGAAATCTCATTGCCAAAGGAAAATGCCTTCAAGATAGTGAAAACCAAGAGAGGTTATTGTAGAGGGGCACAAAATGATCCCATAATATTTGACAAAAAATTTCTAAGCCTTATGGTGTCTGAGTAAAATCATGTTGTAGTTTGCAACCATTTTGCACTTCAGACTCTTAAGGGATTTAGTCGGTTGAATGTAGCTCAGAGTGATTCAATGTGTTTGGGTGTTAAAGAGGACCATTCCTAGTGTAAACATAGCCACTCGAACACATTAGAATAGTTAGTTTGGTCAGACGAGTTGTAGAACGAAAGTTGCAGCACTTTGCAACTTTTCACTACTTGTATTTGACAACTTTTTTTCCAATAGAAATCATGCTACCATAGGAAAATGCCTTCAAGATAGTGAAAATAAAGAGAGTTTATTGTATATGGGAACAACATGATACCATAGGCTCTAACGAGAAGTTTCTAAGCCTCATAGTGTCTAAGTAACATTATGCTGAAGTTTGCAGTCATTTTGCACTTCAGACTCTTAAGAGATTTAGTCAGTTGAACATAGCTTGGAGCAATATGGCTCATTTGGGTGTGAAAGAGGACCACGCATAGCATAAATGTACCCACTCAAATGTATTGGAATAGTTATTTTGGTCACACAAGTTGCAAAACAAAAATTACACCACTTTGCAACTTTTCACTACTTGCATTTGACAACTTTTTCCCCAAGAGAAATCTCTCTGCCACAGGAAAATGCCTCCGAGATAGTGAAAAATAAGAGGGATTATTGTATAGGGGCACAACACAATTCCATGGGCTCTAATGAGAAATTTCTAAGCCTCACAATGTCTGAGTAACATTATGCTGAATTTTGCAGTCATTTTGCACTTTGGACTCTTAAGGGATTCAGCCAGTTGAATATAGCTCAAAGCGATTTGATGCATTTGGGTGCAAAATAGGACCATGCCTAGTTTAAAATCACCCACTTAGATGGGTTGGAATATTTATTTTGATCACACGAGTTGCAAAATGAAAGTTGCACCACTTTGCAACTTTTCACTACTTGTAGTTGACAACTTTTTCCCCAAGAGAAATCTCACCGCCATAAGAAAATGCCTACAAGATAGTAAAAGCCAAGAGATATTATTGTATAGGGGCACAACATGGATCCATAGGCTCTGAGGAGAATTTTCTAAGCCTCACGATGTCCGAGTAACATTATACTGAATTTTGCAGTTATTTTGCACTTTGGACTCTTAAGGGATTCAGCCGGTTAAACATAGCTCGAAGCGATTTGGCATGTTTGGGCATGAAAGAGGACCATTCCTAGTGTAAACATACCCACTTAGACTGGTTGGAATATTTATTTTGATCACATGAGTTGTAGAACAAAAGTTGCACCACTTTGAAACTTTTCACTACTTGCATTTGACAACTTTTTCCCCAAAAGAAATATCGCCGCCATAGGAAAATTCCTTCAAGATAGAAAAAACTGAGAGAGGTTATTCTAGAGGGGTACAACAAAATTCCATAGGCTATGGCGAGAATTTTCTAAGCCTCACAGTTTCTGAGTAACATCATGTTGAAGTTTGTAGCCATTTTGCACTTTGGACTCTTAAGGGATTCAGCCGGTTGAAAACAGCTTGGAGCGATTCGGCACGTTTGGGTGTTAAAGAGGACCATTTTTAGAGTAAATGTACCCACCCAGATGCATTGAAATAGTTATTTTGGTCACACGAGTTGTAGAAAGAAAGTTGCACCACTTTGCAACTTTTCACTACTTGCATTTGACAACTTTTTCTCCAAGAAAAATCTCGCCACCACAGGAAAAGAAAACACCTATGAGATAGCAAAAATTGAGAGAGGTTATTGTAGAGGGGCACAACAATATTCTATAGACTCTAACAAGAAGTTTCTAAGGATCACAGCGTCTGAGTAACGTCATACTAAAATTTGCAGCCATTTTGCACTTTAGACTTTTGAGTGATTCAGCCAGTTGAACGTAACTTGGAGTGATCTGATGCATTTGGGTGTGAAATAGGTCCATCCCTAGTGTAAATTTACCCATTTCAATGTTTTGGAATAGTTATTTTGGTCACATGAGTTGTAAAACAAAAGTTGCACCACTTTGCAACTTTTCACTACTTGCATTTGACACGTTTTCCCCAAGAGAAATCTCACTACCATAGGAAAAAGCCTCCAAGATAGTGAAAACTGAGAGAGGTTATTGTAGAGGGATACAACACAACTCCATAGGCTCTAATGATAATTTTCTAATCCTCATGGTGTCTGAGTAACGTCATGCTGAAGTTTGTAGCCATTTTGCACTTTGTACTCTTAAGGGATTTAGCCAATTGAACATAGCTCAGAGCGATTTGGCACATTTGGGTGAGAAAAAGGACTATTCCTAGTGTAAACATACCCAATTGGATGTAGTGGAATAGTTAGTTTGGTCAAGTGAGTTACAGAATGAAATTTGCACCACTTTACAACTTTTCACTACTTGCATTTAACAACTTTTCCCCCAAGAGAAATCTCACCGCCATAGGAAAAAACCTACGAGATAGTGAAAAGCAAGAGATGTTATTGTATAGGGGCACAATGAAATCTCATAGGCTCTAATGAGAAGTTTCTAAGAATCATGGTGTCTGAGTAACGTCATGCTGAAATTTGTAGCCATTTTGCACTTCAAACTCTTAAGGGACTCAATCGGTTGAACATAGCTCAGAGCAATTCGGCATGTTTGGGAGTGAAAGAGGACCATTTCTAGCATAAACCTACCCACTTAGACATGTTGGAATATTTAGTTTGGTCACATGAGTTGTAGAACGAAATTTACAACACTTTGCAACTTTTCACTACTTGCATTTGACAATTTTTCCCCCAAGAGAAATCTCACCGCCACAGGAAAACCCCTCTGAGATAGAAAAAAAAAGATATTATTGTAGAGGGGCAAAACATTATCTCATAGGATTTTATGAGAATTTTTTAAGCCTCACAGTGTCCGAGTAACATCATGCTAAAATTTGCAGTCATTTTGCACTTTTAACTCTTAAGGGGTTCAGCAGACCAAGAGGCTCAAACTTAATCAAATTAACAAATTGCCTTCAAGAGGCATCTAACAAGATTAAAATGGTATTTTAAAGAAATTCAAGCAATCTTATAAGTTAGACAACAATCAAAAGCACCATTTCTCAATTTCACACATGATCCTAGTAGTAGTGCAAACTCAATTTTTGGCCTTTTACTCAAATACTCTCCAAGACACCTAAAAAAAAATATGATGGTTTTAAACACCCATTTTAGAGTTTTAACACATATCCCAAAGTTAGAAATAAGTATTTTGGACCAACATCCTAAAATCACCCCTTTTACGCTAAACTATTTAGGTTGATTAGGCCTAAATTACAAAGCAACATATATGTAAGCTTCTCACGGGCCCTTGACACTTTGGGGCAGCATTTCCTATGCCCTCAAACCTCTGAAACCACAATTTTTTCCTAGGGCTAACCCTTCCAACATAGAAAACCACAAAACCCTCAATTTCATGTCAAACCAAGAGGGTTTATTCAAAATACCACTTGCACAACCTCCCAGACCATGCCACCAACTCAAACATGTGTATTCTGACCTTTATGTACTCAAAAGTTGAAAAAAATTCCACACTCATTCATTTTCACAAACCCTAGGCTAAGGGCTCCATTTTCATGTGTTTTCTTTAACAAAAGTTAATAGGACAACAGTCTTATCTCCTTTGTTCCTTCCCCACAACTCTAATCATGCAACCTACAACTTAATCAGACCCCCTATGGCCCATTACACTAGTTACAGCAGATACAGTCAGTGTAAGGGCCCTTTAAGACATGATTTTTATCACAAAACCCTCAATAGCGTGCTCTTGGCCTATCACAGGAAAACAATGATTTCTTCAACAAATCTTTATTAAATTCTTTCAAACTTGATGCAAAAAAGGCTAACACAGTCCTCCATGAGAAATGAAAGATTACATAGCAAATGTCAGTCTGTACGACTCCTACAGGTCTGCAAAATGTGAAAGAAACACAAAAAAATGAAGAAAACTCAAAAAAAAATTATTGCCAATACCTTAAACTTTGAGCCCACATTACAAATAGTGTCCTCATGCCTTTTAAAAGGCTTCTCCTTTTCAACCAATGAACAACTACCCTCCCAATTGAAATTTAAACCACTTATGACTATTGGAGATCACAATTTCATCTTTTACCAAATTTAATAACATCATTACATGGTTTGCAATGTTTGCTATTTTTTACCCTTTTAATCACCTAACCTATTACAATGGGTCTAATGAGACCTTTTTCACCTAAAAACCATGTCTTATTCAAGAAAATAATATACTACCACCTTTGACACCATCTTGACAACTTTGACACTCCTTTCCATTTGATTTACAATCATTACAAAATGAATACATAATCCCCTCAAAGTTGACCAAGTACCATATAATGGTCACTTAGGACCTTATTTGAACTCATGGAGTCAACACAAATACCCTAACACACACACTGCCCATCAAACTCTTCATGAAAAATAGAGAGAAGGTTGGTGCCCCTACACCAAGCCCAAACATCCAAATGACCTACCATGCCTTTCCAGCCTTCTAACACATCAAACTCCACCTGATAACACTAAAACAACCAGGTTCTAACCTTCTTCCAAACTATTGCTTTAATTTGCTACTTCAAGCTATGCCTCCTAGGCCTGAATTGGTACAGAAGCACCTACACCTCATCCTCCAATTATGTTCATTTGATGGTAAATGGTGATCAGTAGGTTCACAATGAATGTTTTGAGTCTTTTAATCATGGACAAGGTCTAACAAGACCATTATTTATGTTATAGGTTGAGTTTTTGGGTTTTCGAGTCAAAATATTGGAAAAATGGTGTTCTTGCACTTAAGAATCTTTGTATCCTTTAGTGGAAATTTAGTAAGTTTTTATAAGGATGGGGTCTTGTCAATGTAATAAGGCTTTTTTTAAGCCATTAGTATAGTTTTAGAGGATTCATAGGTGTTTACAATGTATTTAAAGGTCATAGAGTTAAAAACATTGCCATGTATGGAAAAGTGATGTTAAGAAACTTGTAATGGTGTGTTTATGTTCCCAATGGTCATTAAGCATTTGAAATTTAGTTGCAAAGTTGGTTGGTAAGGGGCCCTCTAGAGTCTAGTTTACATATAGGATGCATGACTAGAGTTTAGGAAGAGGAATAAAGAAGATATATATGTTGTTCCTAAGTGTTTTGTGGAGAAATGCATGTGAATAAAGGGGTTTCAGTCTAGGGTTTGAAAACATTTGTTTGGGATTCTTGTTTTTTTGAGCTTTTAAGCATGTATGGGGTTAATGGATAGTGTTTGAGTTGGTTTTAGGACTTGGGAGATTGTGGAAGCACTAGATTCAATAAACCTTCATGATTTTACACCTAAAACAATGTAACTTGCCCACTCAACTTGACTCACACAACCAAACATCTCAAAAAGACTCTGGGATGATGTAAACACTCTTCAAACAACACAACATGACCAAACAAACAGACCTTGCACCCAAAAACATCCATTCTTCCATCACTCCTACACAAGCCCATGCAACTTTGCAACATTCACCAATAGGACAGTCAAAATAAAAATTGATTAAAGGCATTAACTAGACAATGAAACATGGTTTTAGATTCCTCACACCATCCTCCACAAGTTCCCAAAAGCACGGGATCAAACACCCAAAAAAAATGTATCAAAAAATTGATTTACAAGCCATAAACAAGGCTTAAGTAGGCATGTACAAGGAAGTTTTCAACTTGTCAAGGCACACCCCAACACCCCTAATTCCTTTAAAAGACTCCAACAAGTTCCCCAAGGCCTATTCCCTACTTTCCATCCATTAGTATTGCACAAATACTCAAAAAACTATGAAAAGTGTATTCTGAAGAACATTTTCATACATTTACAAGGGAAAAACTGACCTAGGGCATCAGATAACTTTTGCAAACCTCCATCTTTTGCTCTAAAAAAAATTGCAGCATGAAGAAGGGCCCTAAAATTCAAATGAAAATCAAGTATAAAATGCATGAATTTGGGCCTAAAAGGCATGGGTTGAAGTAGCAGATTGAAGAATTTGTTTTGAAGAAGGCTAGAACCAGTTGGTTTTAGTGAGATCTTGTGAGGTTTGATGTGTTTCAAGGTTTGCAAGGACTGGGGAGGTCATGTGTATGTTTGGGCATGAAGCCCTAGTTGAGAGTCTAAGTACATTTTTTAATGTAAATTTGAGGTTTTAGAGTCTAAAAGTGGGTGAAGTTTAGGGGAAACATAATATGAAGGATTATTAAGCATGTGCAGGCTTAAACAAGGGTGTTTGAAGTGGTCATAAGGTCACAAGAATCCTAGAGATGGGTTTTTCAATGTATTCTCCAAAATCCCACTATACTATAGGGGCAACTAGGCCAATTAGGCCTCTTTTCCAAAGAGACGCCTTCTAAAACACCTACAATCAAGTCAGACACCATAGACAGTCATTAAATAGGTTACCAACCTTAATATTTCACAATTTTTATAGCTCCAACCGCTCACCAAGCTACCAATCCACTAAACCATCACTCTCAAGCCACCAAACCTAGGTTTTCCAAGGAGCCTTATTGAAAATCACTCTTCACATGTAATTAAATCTCACATCCAACACCCCAAACATACCATATGATGTTTGTACATGCTCAAAAGACTCTCACAAATGACTACCCCAAAGGATTTCATCCATTCATACTCTAAAATGATGCAGACCGAGGGGCTCAAACTTAACCAAATTGACACCCTACCTTCAAGAGGAATCTAACAAGATCAAAAGGCCTATTAGAGAAATTTTAACTATTCCCCAAAGTTAGACAACAATCAGAAACATATTTTCTCACTTTCACCCATGTAACCTTGTACTAGTGCAAATCTAGTTTTTGGCCTTTAAAACCAATATCTTCCAAAACACATGGAAAAAAAAAGATGGACTTAGATACCCATTTCAAAGCTATAAAACATATGTAAACCCAAACATTAACTCTTTTGGACCAACATGGAGATCCAATACCCCTATCATGGAAAAAACTAGTGAAATAGGCCTCTTTTTCAAAGAGAGTACCCTTTATCCTTCACTAAACCCTCTAAAAAATTGGGGAAGAAAGTAAAATGCCCAAATAACACAAAATACCCAATTATATTCCACTTGTATGGCCAAATCCACTTGAAACTCAAAAACCCTTATTTTATGCAATATTGATGAGGGTTTATTGAATATGATGCTTCCAGACCTCCTCAGACCTCAAAACCAACTTGAACACTTTCCAACAGCCCTATACATGCTTAATGATTCAAAATACATGACCTCCCATACAAATTCCACCAAACCCTAGACCAAAACCCCCATTTACATGCATTTTCTACACAAAACTCACAGGAACAGCAACCCTAGTCTACTTTATTCCTTTCTCAAAACATAAATCAATCTACCTAGCATCTAAACATCCTCCATAAGACCTAATACACTAGTTACAATAAACATAGTCAGTGTAAGGGTCTTGAAGACACAATTAAGGCTAGAAAACCCCAAAACAAGGTATACCCGAATGTTCACAAGAAAACAACTATGGAGTGTTTCAAATTCTCTATTGAACTTTCAAACCCTCCAAAAAATTTAAAGAATTTCAAATAAATTTAAAGTACCTATGTTCATCTAATCAGACCTTATGAGACCCTAAAACATGACCTAATACATAAAAAGCAACATGAACCTACTTAGACCCCCTTTTGTCATCATTGACAATTGCTTCCCATATTTGACCTTGTTTACAAAAATGGATAATTGAGACACCAAATATTCTTTATAGACCTTATTAAAGAAAATAAACATAAGAAAAAATTTGCAACCTCCCTAGACACACCTAATGCTCCAATTGTGAAAGTAAGGTGTAGGTGCTCCTGTACCATAAAACCACTCAAATTCACTCAAAATCACACATTTTCACACCCAAGGCTACATGTCATCACTCCAATCATTTTGCATATCTACATTAATGCAATTTTGCAAACCCTTCTACAATCAAACTTAAAAGCTTGAAATAAAACAATGATCAATAACATGACTTTACAAATTCAATGTGCATACTTACCAATCAATCCAGGGAACCATATGGATTTGCTCTACTCTTTATCGTGTCAAGTATTGCCTCGTGGTCAGATTCACACACTTTCCACAAGTTCTTGTTTGTTGGTCTTCCCTTATATTTGATCAAATGAACATTGTTGGTGACAAAAATATTTGAGTAGTGAAGAGTCTTATGATGCATGTTGAAGCCCTCAAACAACCAAACTGCAAAATTCTTAATTGGGTACCTTCTAAGCCATGTTTCAATAAAAACCACTAAACCTATAGGATATTCTATGTTTTCTCCATCTATAACTAGGGCCTCGAATTTATTTTTAGCCTCGATACAATGACACAGGTAATAATTTGTACCCTCTTCATTGTCTTCATCTGCAATCACTGCATATGCGTGCCCTTCATTGATATGTTCATCTTGTTAGATGTATTTAATGAACATCAAAATAAAAATTGAAAGTAAGATATATTACCTAGTTCTACAAGGTTTGATACATGATCAAAGTCAATAGATGATTGCATCTTCATGATTTGTAGAGCTGTCAGGAGCTAATAAGTGTCAAGTGGGGTTAGACTTCTTATAGACCATTCGTCAGCCCACTCTGTTGACTCGCAATCATACCATGCTCGAAGTGTACATGTAGAACAAAAACATGCCATCTTCCATGTATAGATAGTCCATGTACCTACATTGGAGCTTCTAAAAGAGTGTAGCTCACTCGATCCTATTAGTGTACAACAATCCTCATATTTTGCAATGTCAGTATCATCTACTAAATGAAAAAATATATGAACTAAAGAATTACCTTGACTACCTAGACCCATTGCATGATTGCACCACTCAACAATTGATCTTGCATCTATCAAATTTACACTATCTTTGTACTTTAACTCTTCTCATGCAAGGGCTCTTTTGATACATGCACCCATTCCATCATGTTCCCCCTTTCCATGCCCAACCTTTGAGAAGTTCCACATATGTTGAACACCACTAATCCTATGCATCCTACTCAACCAGTAAAACATTCTGGAATTCTTGAATTGTGATGTACAGTTATCTGACCATATGATATGTTGACTGAATGATATGCCCCTGCTATTTAGATCAACATAGAACATCTAAAAGCAACCTTGCACAAACTCGGTAAAATGTGTGTGATCATCACTGATGTAAAAGTCATACTCCCTCAATACTTTCTTGTTATCCTCTATACTATCATTTGCATGAATGAATGCTATATGCACAAATATAGAAACCTGTGTGGAGTTTTACTACTGTGATTGCACCTTGTTCTATGGTTGTAGTGTGTAGTTCTCCATGAAGTTGACAACTGAAATGATGCTATGAAGTGGAAATGTGTCCATGCATAATTTGAACTGTGAGTCCAACCATTGAGCTCTATGTGTATGCCTTGCATACTCATAGACCACCTAATCATGAAAAATGCCCATAAACTGATATACTAGAATATTATAACTGACCAATTCACACTTCTTTGTTTCTTTACCATCTTTTAGACTATAGGCCACTATCTTGTATTTTCCAAATTCCACAATGTTGTCCCCAATTGTGCATGTACTATCCATGTGTTGGTAAATTGGAAAATATTGCATGCCACCATAATAATGACATGTGCCATCCAAACATGACTTGTAAAATTTTTTTACCATCCTATCTTTCACATCAAATGGAAGATAAGAATTCCCTTGAGGATTTGGGTGGAGGTCTTATGTTACATTCCTACAAAACATTTTTAGTATGCATATTTACACATAAACGTCAATAAACATCATAATGGTTAGAAAAATCAATATGTACTCTACAAATACAAGTAGTGCATGTGTGATTTATTTTCACATAAAAAGGCTTTAGAATTTCAAAATACTTTTGACATATTTTAATTTTAGGAAACTTTTGTACAAAATCAGCAAAAAATTGGGTTTGAGTGGTACCCAAATAATGCTTTGGATGTGGCTCATAGATTTTAATAACAATTCTCCTTCTTACAACATCTCTTTGATTAGGAGAGGTCCTTGTGTTATTCTTCCAATAATCTACTATTAAATATCTCAAGTCTTGAGCAATTCTTTTATCTCTCTATGGCACTCTACCTGAGGATGCCCATAACTCATTGCTATTTGGTTTCTCCAATCTTTCAAGCCTTCATTTGGCTCTCATTAGAGATGATCTAATTATTTTCAAAGACATACTAGTCTTTGTAAGGTTCACCTTGTTCCTTGTTTGACTACTTAACAATGTTGTTGTCATCACACATCTTGTGGCACAACTATTCTTCGTGCGTGAGGTAGAACCCACGCTCTCATATGAACTCATCAAGTTATTTACAATGGAATTTTCACTTGATTCATTCAAAACTCTCAGCCTAAGAGCCTTCATGGTGAGCCTAAATTTGAGTTTCCTTATCATTTCAACAAATAGTTGGCATCTTCCACCCTCACTTAGCTTCTCAAAAAAAAAAACTCCATATTCTCTATGCAACTCTTTGACATGTACGTTTTGACATCTTATCAGGCATCCATTTCAAAACATTGGAATTAATATCAATCAAAAATCTAGGTTTTCTATGCAAAACTCTAGGAGGATTTTTCAAATGTAAATTTGTGTCAACATTAGGAATGTCCACAATATCAAGGATAGATTGTGTACCTTCAATCAGAGGTGCAATTGATGACATACCTTGAGATTGGCATGTAAACGATGTTGTACCTCCAACTTGAGATGTCATTTGTGGAGTGACTTCAAATAGAGGTGTGTTTTTTGATGTACTTTTGAAAGAAATTGTTGTTGATGATGTCTTCAATTGTAGGTGTAATTTCTGATGTACTTGGAAGACCACATGTTGTTGTTGGTGTGTCTTCAACTAGAGATGTGAATTGAACTTCACCTATGGTTGATGATGTGCCTCCAACTTGGGGATCCATTTGTGTCTTTCCACTAACTTTTTCCATTTTTTCCCTTTGTTTTACCGAGTGTACATCTCTCTTAGGTTGCATGGGAATTTTTTGTTGTATGTGCTGCAATTCTTGTGCTTCACGAGTTGCAATTTTTTATTCTCTTCTCCTTGCATTTTTTACTACACGTTCTTTCGGTGTTAGAGGCTCTGCTCATTTCCTCAACATGACATTGAATATTGCATATTCACAATCACACAAAAAAAAAGTACCTAATGAATTTTATGAAACATATTGATAATGCTAATTACAATGCATTTTATTGAACACACCAAAGCATTTTATGAAAGAAGGCAGCGATTTTTTTGGAATTATCAAACGTATCTATATGCTACAACATTTTTCATACATAAATCTACCAAGGAAGAATGGTAAATGGTATGAATGAATGGAAACTTACATTAAACCAACTATGTCTTGAGTCACTTGAAATTATATAAGCACATGATGAAGGTGAATTCTTTATGGCACAAAAAAATTAAAATAGTTTAGACATCTAAATTTGGACACTTAATTTATCCAAATTCATCCCCTTTCGTCTTTTTTTCATTAATTAAGTAATACTACTATTATTTAATTAATAACTTTAATTCTTCCAAATCCCTAAGGTATTTAATCAATAATACCTTATCTCTTTAATCCTCCTTTCATCAAATGAATTAATAAAATAGGGCATTTATTTAATTCCTCACATGTCACATCCTCCATATTTTATTATCTAATCTTAATCCTTCTTCTAATCTCATCATTAGGATGTGCACATGCCTAATCCTTGATTAGGAGGTGTCACATCCTCCAACTTTTACAAGTTGGCTTCTAATCTTTCTTAGCCACCTAACCTTCCTCTAACCCCTCATCAACTTGTCTAATCACCCCCTTTAGTCAACTCTTCCCATCCCCCAAGGAATTTTTAATTCCTTTTGTCTTCCCAAAGTCCTTTGAAATTCCACTCTCATCTTTCAAGGAATATTAAATTCCTTTTCTCTTCCCCATGTCCTTTATGACATGTGTCCTTGGTAAACCTTATTAAAGGCCTTCCCCTTTTGGACAAGGCACTCCACTTCCCCATGTGAATTTTTAATTCACTTTTAATTCCCCAATGCACTCAAAGGAATTATTTATTCTTTCCCTTCTCCCCATGATGATATTTGAGGATTTTTTAATTCCTCACATGTCCTCTCACCCACATGGGACAAGGACATCCTCTATGAGGATATCTTGACCAAATCCCTATGGTCCTTTGAAGTACATCCATATCATGTACTTCTCTTACACCTCATGTCCACCTTATCTTTCTTAAGCCTCTCCCCTTGCCACATGTCAAGATGTGAGGGCTTGTGAGTTCTCAACTCACCATAGCCCTACATCTTGGCCATGTTGGGATCAATCTCAACCATCCATTTCTTCTTGGAATTCTCAAAATTCTTACAAATACCCCCTTTTTTCTCTCATTTGAGGAGAGATCATTTTGCTAGCCAAACTCTTGCAATTTTGTTTCTCAATCTACACTTAGCCATTTGCATCCATTTTGTCTAACTATCTTGCATCTCACACTTCACATCTTGCATCTACTTGCCATCAAGGAGCATACATTTCATCTACAATCGAAGGGCCAACCAAAGAACAACTCTACAAGGTAAAAGGTTCCATTTTTATGTTGTCAAGTTCATCATTTGCCCAATCTTGAAGTGTAGGGTGTTTTTTAGTTGTTATTTGCACTCTCTTTAGTTTGTTGCTCATCTTTGAATGATTATATTACCCTATCACATTTCTGGCATGCCTGGTGGGACCCACAAATAGGTCTTTTTCTTTCATGTTTGTTGATCTTGGCATTTTCACGGGTTTAGGTTATAGATTGGTAGACTTGACATCTCCAGTGGCAGACTTGACCTCCAGTGGCAGACCTAACCTCTCCGGTGGTGGACCTGACCTATTCGGTGGTGGACCTAACCTCCACTGGCAGACCTGACCTCTTCGGTGGTGGACCTAACCTCCGGTGGTGGACCTGACCTCCGGTGGTGGACCTGACCTCTCCGGTGGTGGACCTAACCTACCTTGGCAGACCTGACCTCCTGAAGGTGAAATTTCAAGTTTTTACCAATTGTCCTTTGGTAAATTAGGCACATAGTTTAATTAGAGTGGTCAACAAACCTTATTTGGCATGCTTGTGGAAGGCTATTTGACGTATCCAATCCCCTTGTGCCATTTGGCAATCCTAGGTGACGAGAAATCATAGCTTTCCAAGTCCTTTGAGTCAACCTATTTCCATTTTCTTAGTGGGACCTGTTTGGGGATTTCATCACTCCAAAGGATGATTCCAACCACATGTATCGGTAGGGTATATAAAGGGGGGAGAGCAAAATTTGTACCTCAATCCAACCATGTTATAATTGGTGAAGCTTCGGGATGATGTGAAGAGTTGGTCTGAGCCTTTAGTATCTCGCTAAGGTTCCCAACTCACGCTTGTAATGGGTTGGTGTTCACGGTTTGGGCCTCACATATTGGGTGTATATTGAGGACTCCTTAGCAACCATGTTCATTCTAGAGTAGAAGACTTTGTTGGCCATACTCGTTTCTACTAATCTTAGGGTTGTGTTGACTGAATTGTCTTTTCCGTGCAAAACCAATCATTTTCAGTTTAGCCAAATCTTTTTATCAATGTTTGCTATATTTTGGGTCCTTTGCCTTACTCATCCATCAAAAAATCAAGCTTAAACTTATCCTATGGTGGACTTAACCTCATGTTGTGGCGGACCTAACCTCATTCTTTGGCGGACCTGACCTCATGCTATGACAGACGTGACCTCATGCTGTGGCGGACCTGACCACATGTTGTGGTGGACCTAACCTCATCCTGTGGCGAACCTGACCACATGCTGTGGCAGACCTAACCTCATGTTGTGGCGGACTTGACCTCATGCTTTGGTGGACCTGACCTCATGTTGTGGCGAACCTGACCTCATGCTGTGGCAGACCTGACCTTCTGCTCTTTCTTCTCGGGGCCACCATTTCCACACTGTAAGTCCATTTTCCTTCGTTCAAAAGCCAATCTTCTCAATTTTTCGTGCTCTTTCCAACGACATATACCACTTCATACTTTTGAGAAGTTGACTGAGGCACCTTTTCCTTCCTCATCTGCCTCCTCAAGGGGGGGATACCCTACCATTCTCTTCGTTTACTCATTCTGAGTAAATGTTCATCCATTTAACACATCCTTTCATCATTCTGAACTCTCATTCTATCATTTTGATCATTTGTTTACTTGTTTCGAGTAAACATTCATCCATTTGACACATCCTTTCATCATTCTAAACTCTAGTTCTATCATTCTGATCATCTGTTTACTCATTTTGAGTAAACATTCATCCATTTAACGTATCCTTTCATCATTCTGAACTCTCGATCTGTCATTTTTCTCATCTGTTTACTCGTTATGAGTAAACTCTCATTCATTTAACACATCCTTTCATCATTCTGAACTCTCATTCTATCATTCTGATCATCCATTTACTCATTCCAAATAAGCATTTCAAACCTCCTTCCTATCATTTTGAACTCTCATTCTGAGCAATCTATCATACATTCCAAGCATCCATCTCCTCATTTTGAGAGTCATTCATCTATTATGAGCACCCATTTGCCCGTCATCAACACTTTTCTTAAAATCATCATTCCATCACCAAAATCACATATGTTCCACTTAGAACATCATTAGAGTCCATATCCAGCATCAAATCATCCATCCCAATCACCTAGACTTCATTTTGAGAATTTTGATTTTTGTGTTGAAACTTTCGGAGGCCATAACTTTTGACTTGGGTGTCTGTTTGAGCTGAAATTTTACGGGTGGTTGCATTATGAGATGGCATGTGGATCCCCGTTGGATTCAAAGTCCCTTAAACCCTATTTTTCCACATTTTCGGGGCCTCAAACTTTCATCTTGACCCTCAAAATCACAATTTAGTGTTTTTTTCCAGCATTTTGAAAAATCATTTTTGTCAATAACTCAGAATGCATGTCTCAAATTTGGGATATTAGTTGTAAATTCATCCTATCTTTGTTTTGGGTATTTTTTTGGAAAAAATTGAACTCTCAAAAGTACGTTCGTGAGGTTTCCTAAAATGGAAAAAATTGATAATTTTTAAAAATTGCCAAATTTGGAAAATTTTGATTATCAGCACCTTACATTCTTTAAACCCCAGAATTTGGTGTAGAATCAATCCCATCATATCCTCTAGTCATTCTAAGCTTCAATCCAATCCTAATCTAAGCTTTAATCTAATCCCAATCTGAGCTTAACCAAAACCCTAATCTGAGCTTTAGTCATTTCAACCTTTCAATCATCCATTCTAAACAGTTATTCTCCCTTTTTGATCATCCGTTTCCTTATTCCGAGTAAACACTCATATATTTTGAACCTTCATCTATCATCTCAAACTCTAGTTTGGTGATTCCGATCATCCGTTTACTCGTTTTGAGTAAACCTTCATCCATTTCACACCTCCTTTCCTCATTCTAAACTCTTGTTCTATCGTTCTAATCATCTGTTTACTTGTTCCGAGTAAAAATTCATCCATTTCACACCTCCTTTCCTCATTCTAAACTCTCATTCTATCATTTTGATCATCTATTTACTCGTTCTGAGTAAACATTCATCCATTTCACACCTCCTTTCCTCATTATGAACTCTCGTTCTATTGTTCTGATCATCCGTTTACTCGTTCCAAGTAAACATTCATCCATTTCACACCTCATTTCTATCATTTAAAACTCCCATTTGGTCGTTCTGATCATTCATTTACTTGTTCCGAGTAAACATTCATCCATTTCACACCTCCTTTCATCATTCTGAACTCTCGTTCTATCATTCTAATCATCCATTTACTCATTCTGAGTAATTATTCATCTGTCTCGATCAACCGTTTGCTCATTTTGAGTATTTGTTCATCCATTTCTATCATCCACTTCTCCAATCAAATCATCATTTTCCCCATCCAGATCACTTGAACTTCATCTCACGTTATTATCCAAATTGACCTAAGTGTTTGATCTGATTGTCATCATCAACATCCGCTTAGGATTGTCATCCATCCTAAGTTAATCATCATCACTGGCCCAATCAATTCACCTTCAATCTCAAGGTGGATTCGGTGCTACAATCATCCATTTATCCTTTAATCCAATCAATGAACATCCTAAGTCACCTAGGATAATCTCTGAATGGGGTTTAGAATCCCTTCCATCATCCTGTCCAATCCATCATTCGATCATTAATTGATCTTATCCAATCCAATCGCATCCTTATCCAATCACCTTCGACCCAATCAATCTTCTTACATCTCGAAGTAGATTCGGTGTCGTAATCATCCTTTGATAATCAAATCCAATCGTTAGAATCAATCCCATCGCATCATCCAATCATCCTAATCTAAGCTTTAATCCAATCCCGATCTGAGCTTGCCCTAAATCTCAATTTGAGCTTTAGTCCATTTCCATCCTTTTTTTCCATTCATCATCATGAATTCTTATCCTCCATCAATAGTGGTCAAGGGAAACCCTAATTATGTCGACGATGATAATGAAAGTCTTGTCAATCAAGAAGAATGTGACATGGATCCCCTTGACACTATCATTGCTAGTAAGTTTTCTCCACCCACTTTTCAAAATCCAATCATCCCTTCAAGCTATCCTGTTATGTCTTCATCCATGCCTAATCATGCTCCTTATGATACCTTTGACAAGGGATACCCATCATATCCATCATATCCTTCATCTACATCATCCTCTTATCCTAGTCTTCCATTACAACACCCTCATCCTAATCCCTCATCCACATCCTCCTACCTCAATCCTTCATCCACATATACCCACTACCCTAATCTTCCATACCAATCTAATCCTACACTTGTACCTTCCTATCCTAACCCAAATCCACGTCAACTTACCCTAATCCAACATCCGCATTTCCTTATCTCCATCTACCACCTCAATCTCCCCATCCTAGTCTACCATCCCAATACCCTTACTACAATCCACCACCCACATCCTCATGTCCTAATTCACCATGCCAATACCCCTATCTTAAACCTTCACCTAATCCTCCATCTATTCCTAGTCTTGCATCCAATCCCATTCCCCCATCTAATCCTTGTCCACCAATCCCTAGTCCTAATACCCCACTAATCCATAATCCTTCATTCACTCCTACCTCGCCATCTTAGCCTAGCATATTCAAGTTTCTCCAAGGACTTATAACAAAGGAAACATCCCCCACTCCACACATTGCAGTTGTGGAACTATGCCATCCCAACCCATCATCCATGGTCATTAGTGACGAGACCCTTCTCCATCCAACACCTATCATTGATGATACCATCACATCCTCTAAATCCATTGAGTCCCCATCTCCTACCATCACATCCTTTGAATCCACTGAGTCCCCATCTCCTACCATCAAATCTACCAAATCCATTGAACACCCACCCCCTACTCCGAGAGCCACCGAGCCTATCGATGACACCCAAATCCAATCCACTTCTTCCACTCCTAGTATCCATTCCTAGGAATATTTTGAATCCCCCATCCTTCCATCTCCCCCACTTGAAGAGTCCCCCCATGACTCCATTATCATGCCTCCTGCACATGATGGTCATGCCAACATATCCCCTCCTCCAGATCAAGATCCTACCATCCCATCTAGTCTACTGCAAGATCACAGTCCCCCATCCATTCCATCCCATGATCCTCTTGACATTCAAGATTCTACAGCTCCATCTCCATCTCCATTACATGAGCCTGCTACAACAAAATCAGATCCTATCATATCCCCTACTCCCTCTCCAGATACCACCCATCCAAATGCTGCTATCCCATCATCTCCTTCTCAAGATCCCCCATCATCGCCTAAAAATGCTATCCCCACACCGCTTGCATATCCCCTTGGTACTCTCACATTCTTCCATGTTGGCCTCCTTGTAGAAGAAAAACATAGTATATTTACCACCCATCATCCTCCACTTAATGATGGACTCGCATCATGTTTTTAGAATAACAGAAATCCTATCATGGATCGTATGCTCAAGAAAATGAACTATCAAAGAAAAGGTCTAGGCCTTCATGAGCAAGGTATTTTAGAGCCCATCCAAGTCAAAGAACAAATATGCATGCAAGGTCTTGGATCTATTTCCCAAGACTCACAATCTAAAGATGTTGGTACAACCTCTAAACGTCCTCAACGAGCCTTTTCCAAAAGAACTTATGGCTCTCCCCATTGCTCCGCTAGATCATATGCTGCCATCCCTCCTCCTCTATCGTATCACCTCAAAACAACCATCCATATTCCTTTTTCATCTGCTCCATCCATTTTGGGTCCTTACATCCCTCCATCCACCATCTCCATTCCTTCATCTACTCTATCCATCTTGGGTCTGTATATCCCAAGATCACCTCCTCCATCTCATCCATTCATCCATCCAACACCTATCCGTGTCATCCATCATAAAAATCCCTCTCGCATATCCCATAATCAGGATCAACAAAGGCACATACCTAAACATCCTCCATCTACACATACTCTTCATCATCCTACCTCCATTGCCCCACATAGTCCATCCCCTCACACCCATCCCATTGCTAATAAAATCACTTTGGATGATAACATAAAAATGCATAAATCCAAACATCCACATGAATCTAAAGCTCCCCATGTCCCCTCTATACGACATGTTGAAGAAAAGAAAAATCAAATCCACAATCCAAATCAAACCCATCAGCCACAAATGCCCACTAAAGCAAAAATTCAAACCATGTGGATCCCAAAGAAAAAAATGCAATGCCATCAAATGAAAAATCTATAAGAACATCCAAAGTTGCTAATCCAAAAGCTAATCATACCCACCTTTCATCTCCTAAGTCTGTTTTGGGTCCCTATGTCCCAAAATTCACTGTTCCATCTCCTCCATTATCCCCACATTCTCCATCCATCAATCCTCTTATCTTTTCACATCCATCACCATATGTGCCAATGTTTGTCCTGAACTCACCACCCCATCACACATCCACCCCATCATTCTATCCATACCCTTTCCAGCATCCCATCCATTACCCCACATATCTCCCCCATCAAATCCCTCTAATTCATCCTTTTGCATAATCCATTTCTCCTAATAAGGTTGTACCAACATCCAATAGTTGGTTTGAACTGAGTTCTTAATACTTGGTATGGAACTTGATGCTTGAGTCATTCATCCATATCCTTATCACATGTCTTCTAAATCCACTTATTCATCTCCCTATCCTTACCCATTTTCATCCGCATACTATCCAAAAATCCAAAAATCCAAAAATCCAAAACAAGTCAAAAAAGTCAAAAAAATAAAAAAATAAAATAAAATAGTAAAGAGAAACAATCTTTCCAATGGTGAAAACTTGGAAAACAAGTGCCTTGGATAAGTACCATGATGAAAACCTTGCAAATAGGCGTCATACGTAATTCCCCATTTGCACTCGGGGGCAACTTCTTGATATGCATTCCCTCCACCAACTATGCTTCCTACTATGCTTCTAGCTATGCACCCATCTTCTTTCTATACGTCCTCTTCATTCATCCCCTGCATCCTACATATCTTACGCATCCTACTTGGCATATCTCATTTATCCCATCCCTCCACCCTTCCTGTGATCTTGATAAAAAAAAAAATAGGGGCACCTATCTACGGATGCTTTGGACACCTCTTGGTATACATTCCCTGCACACATGCTCTATCATATCCCTAAATCACCCATCCTATCCTCCTCCAGTTATCTCCTTCATTTTCCCATCTTCTATCTCTCATGCCTCATTATACATGACATATCTAGAGTGGGGGAATTTATCTTCCTTTGTGATATAGTCCTTGGAGACATCATTCCTTCCATCCTGGCATCCCTTTTCATCCATTTATTTGGTAACCTTTTCCCCATCCTTCATCCACTCCATCCATCTTGGGTTCTTATGTCCCTCCATCTCCCCATCCCTATCTTCTTATCCTTGCATCATAGAATCCCTTGTCATCAATCCATCTGGCCACCTTTTCCTCATCGTCCATCCTAGAACAATCATCTTCCTCCCCCCCATCCTCTACCCTCATCCCATCTCATAATCCCTTGTCATTGGTATCTAGCTATAGGCTTTTCCCCATGCAATCCAATGTCATCTATCTTATCATTACCACTTTTGATTTTTTTTGCACATCTTTTCCATCTCCTATCCTTTCTCATCATTCATCTCTCCATCATATCATCCTCCCAATTCATCTTTTAATGATTTGAATAATTATCCCATCCTTGAGCTTTGTGATCACCACCATCCTCCAATCAATCCAATAGGTCTATCATGTCCCATTGTGTCGGTCCAATAATTTTATCCCCTTATCTAGGGTTATCTCATCATCCTTCATCCATTGTCTATCATTGATCTTTCATCGAACTACCTTGCCCCTGCGCTTTCACATAGGCAAGGTCGATCATTTGATCCACCCCCGGGGTTCCATCATTAGTCTTTCTACTTTGTCCATTTGATCCTTTATCATCTATCATCAGTCTTCAACTCTTGTTCCTATTGTCTGTCCCATCTTTACCATCCATCGAAGTTTCTTACCTTGTGTCATGTCTCTTGTGTCGTGTCATCAAGCTATGCCCTTATCTAGCTAGATCTTAACAAACAAGATCCACTTGTATCATCAAATCCAATCAGTTTTCCGTTTAGTATCCATCATCAGTCTCAATAGGATGCATCCTTCCTAACAAACCTCATCAATCCCGTCCATCCCCGTGATCCTATGGCAAAGGACGTTTGAAATTAATTGTGATTTTTTGATGCTTTTGGTTTTTGTTTATCATTTGAGCTCCCTATCATCACTTGTCATAGTCGCCTTGATCCATCATATCATGGCGTGCTTTGACTAGTCAACATAGGGGCATATATTGATCTTTTCTTTTTTGTTGTCTTCTTGGTTGTCCCATGTAGTACCCACCAAGATCCCTGAGGTCTTGTCTTACGTTGGGGCATCCTTTTGTGCTTGTGGTTATCCCAACACCTGACCTGACCAAGGTCAACGTGACTTTGGGGTGCTGGGATAGCCTTCTTGTTTGACCTATTTGTTTCATGCATTAGACACTAATCTTCCTTGGTCCTTTATACCTTGGTGTATTGTGTCTTCTGCTATAGCAAAAATCAGTGCTCCTAATGATGGCAAATTGCATCTCATCTTTTCATTACATCATCTTGCATGTTTTCCACCATCCTCTCATCTATCAAAATCCCCCCATCCCTTCATTCTTCATCATTCTCCCTCCTCTCTCACATCTCAATCATATCCTCATCAACTCATATCTCACATAAATACTCTAGTCAAATCCTTGGTCTTATCCCCAATATTGTTACCAACCTTGAACCATCATCATCCTCATCATCCATCATTATCCTTCCCTATCCCTTTGGTGTTGTTTTGGGATGTATCCTTCCCTCATCAACAACACTTTCATCATCATCAGAAGGTATCATTCCCAATCCTTTAGTGGTGTTTTGGGGATGTATCCTTCCCTCATCAATACCACTCAATGGGATGTATCCTTCCCTATCCTTGTGTTGTTTTGAGATCCCTCATTGACAACACTCCATCCCTCATCAACCCCCTTTTGGCTTGTACCTTGACTGGGGTAACATCACCTTTTTTCATCCATTTGTGCTTCATCATCTTCATTTTGCATCATCTTCCTCATCTCCTTCATCACTCTCCCCTTGCATCATCTCCTCCATTTCAAGAGCCCACCTGTGTTCTCTTGAACCCGCATGTCCTCTCGAGGGGGCATCCTTCATCCCTAATTTTCATCATCTTTTTCCTTTCCTAATCATTCAAAGGAATGACTGGGGCATCTTTCCCAATCTAACCATCTTCTTCTAGGTTATATGTTTTAATGATCTTTGAAATGATGCTACTTTGTAACACCATCTCAAAGAGGGGCAAAATGTAGAAATCTAAATTTGGACACTTAATTTATCCAAATTCATCCCCTTTCGTCTTATTTTCATTAATTAAGTAATGCTGCTATTAATTAATTAATAACTTTAATTCTGCCAAATCCCTAAGGTATTTAATCAATAATAACTTATCTCTTTAATCCTCCTTTCATCAAATGAATTAATAAAATAGGACATTTATTTAATGCGTCACATGTCACATCCTCCATATTTTATTATCTAATCTTAATCCTTCTTCTAATCTCATCATTAGGATGTGCACATGCCTAATCCTTGATTAGGAGGTATCACATCCTCCAACTTTTGCAAGTTGGCCTCTAATCTTTCTTAGCCACCTAACCTTCCTCTAACCCCTCATCAACTTGTCTAATCACCCCCTTTAGTCAACTCTTCCCATCCCCCAAGGAATTTTTAATTCCTTTTGTCTTCCCAAAGTCCTTTAAGGAATTTTTAATTCCACTCTCATCTTTCAAGTAATATTAAATTCCTTTTCTCTTCCCCATGTCCTTTATGACATGTGTCCTTGGTAAACCTTATTAAAGGCCTTCCCCTTTTGGACAAGGCACTCCACTTCCCCATGTGAATTTTTAATTCACTTTTAATTCCCCAATGCACTCAAAGGAATTATTTATTCTTTCCCTTCTCCCCATGAGGATATTTGAGGAATTTTTAATTCCTCACATGTCCTCTCACCCACATGGGACAAGGACATCCTCTATGAGGATATCTTGACCAAATCCCTATGGTCCTTTGAAGTACATCCATGTCATGTACTTCTCTTACACTTCATGTCCACCTCATCTTTCTTAAGCCTCTCCCCTTGCCACATGTCAAGATGTGAGGGCTTGTGAGTTCTCAACTCACCATAGCCCTACATCTTGGCCATGTTGGGATCAATCTTAATCATCCATTTCTTCTTGGAATTCTCAAAATTCCTATAAATACCCCCTCTTTTCTCTCATTTGCTAGCCAAACTCTTGCAATTTTGTTTCTCAATCTACACTTAGCCATTTGCATCCATTTTCTTCAACTATCTTGCATCTCATACTTCACATATTGCATATACTTGCCATCAAGGAGCATACGTCTCATCTACAATCGAAGGGCCAACCAGAGAACAACTCTACAAGGTAAAAGGTTCCATTTTTATGTTTTTAAGTTCATAATTTTCCCAATATTGAAGTGTAGGTTGTTTTTTAGTTGTTATTTGCACTCTCTTTAGTTTGTTGCTCATCTTTTAATAATTATATTCCCCTATCACAAATAGAAACTTGCACATTAACATTGATGAAAGCTCTTAGGTTTTCCAAATTAGTTGAAAATAAAAGTTTTCCCACAACCATCAGTAATAATGAATTTAATGTTCAATTCTATGTGTAACAATGAATATTAATAAAATCATCAAATGAACGGTCTATAAATTGTCAAAACAAAACAAAAAACTTGTGTTAAGTTGAATTCGTTTATCTAAGCATGTTGAAAATGGACTACTATAAGCAATGCAAATAGAATTCATAAGTAAAATTTTGTTAAGTTGATGTCATTTATATAAGTTTAAACATGAATTCATCTAAATTATGTCATGGTTTTCATTTTTTTCTTCAAAGTCATAAAAATTAAACTTTTTTATGCAACTCTCATCTAATTCAATATTGAATTCTATGTCCAATTGTTATGATTAATAGAATCATTAAAGGAATTTAGAAATGAGTCAAAAATAAACAAACATAATAAATATAAACATTTCAATATTACCAAAAAATGAATAGATTACCTAAGATAATGTAAAATGATGTAGAAGCTTCAAAATGTCTTCATCTACATTGTCTACATGGAAATTGGTGGAAAAAATGTGATGGATCAAGCATAGATTGGTACAATAGGGAGTCAACTGCATAAAAAAGGTGTTTCTCTATCGGATTAAGCTTTGAACTAGACAAAGTAGAAGCATGTGGGCTAGAATCATGGGGTGAACTCATATTTTACTATTTCAAGGTAAAAACACATTTGGTGCTCGCCAAATATGGTGCTTTGAAATTATGCTTTCACAATATCAATAGGAAGGGAATGAGACTTGAGATAGAGGGAGAGGGGATATGAGAGACAAATTAGTCCTAGTAGCATGATAGGAAATAAAACTTGAGAGCAATAGATACTTGAGAGGGATAGAGAGTTATCCTATTAGGGTGGGGGGAAAGACCTCACAATGGGAGAGGGGTTGGAGTGAAATATATTTTTCTACCCTCTACCTATAAACTATAACCATAAACCCTAAACCCTCAACCCTATAACCCCCAAATCTCTCTCTCTTTCAACCCTCTAACCTCTACCCTCAAACCTTAAACCCTTAAATCCTCTACCCTCAACCCTTAAACCGTAAACCATAAACCCTAAAACCCTAAAACCATCAACCCCTTGTCTCTCTCTCAACCCTACACCGTCTACCCTTAAACCGTAAACCCTAAAACCTTGAAATCATCCTCTCTCTCTTCCAACCCTCTACCCTCTACGCTCAACCCTTAAACCCTAAAACCTTTAAACCCTCAACCCCCTTCTCTCTCTCTCTCCACCCTACACCTTCTACCCTTAAACCATAAACCCTAAAACCCTCAACCCCTCCTCTCTCTCTCTCAACCCTCTACCCTCAACCCTCAACCCTTAAACCCTAAAACCCTTAAACTATCTACCCTCTACCCTAAACCCTAAAACCCTAAAACCATCAACCCCCCCTCTCTCTCAAGCCTAAACCCTCTACCCTCTACCCTATACCATCTACCCTCTACCTCTACCCTAAACCCTCTCCCCTCCACCCTCAACCCTTAGACCCTTAACCCTTAAACTCGAAACCCTTAAACCGTCTACCCTCTACCATTAACCCTCTACCCTCTACCCTAAACCATAAAACCCCTAAACCATCAACCCCATATCTCTCTCAACCCTAAACCCTCTACCTTCAACCCTAAACCCTCTAACCTATACCATCTACCTCCTACCCTCTACCCTCCACCCTCAACCCTTAAACCCTAAACCCTCTACCCTAAAACCCTTAAACCATAAACCCTAAACCCCTAAACCCTCTACCCTCTACCCTCTACCATCTACCCTCTATCCTCAACCCTTTAACCCTAAACCCTCTACCCTTAAACCCTTAAACCCTAAACCCTAAACCCCTATACCCTCTACCTTCCTCCCTTAAATTGTAAACCTTGAAGCCTAAACCCTAAAACCCTAAAACCATAAACCCTCTACCCTTAAACCATTAAACCCTACACCCTCTACCTTCTATCCTCTACCCTCTACCATCAACCCTCTACCCTCTACCCTAAGCCCTAAACCCTAAATCCTTAAACCCTATACCCTAAACCCTTAAACCCACTACTATCTACCCTTAACCCTCAACCCTCTGCCCACAACCATCTACCGTTTACCCACTACCCTCTACCCTCAAACCCTTAAACCCTAAAACCAAAACCCCTCTACCCTCTAACCTTAACCCCTAAACCATCTACCCTCAACCCTCTACCCTTAAACCCTTAAACTCTAAACTCTCTACCCTCTACCCTTAAACTGTAAACCATGAACCCTAAACCCTAAAACCCTTAAATCATAAAACCTAGACCCCTAAACCCTCTACCCTTTAACACCCCTATCTCTCTCAACCCTACACTCTCTAGCCTTAAACCATAAACTATAATCCCTAAACCCTAAACCCTCTACCCTTAACCCTTAATTTGTAAACCCTAAACCCTAAAACCTCTACCCTCTACCCTCAACCCTTAATCCCTAAACCTTAAACCCTTAAACCCTCAACCCCCCTCTCTCTCTCTCTCAACCCTACCCCCTCTACTCTAAACCCTCTACCCTATAGCCCTCAAATCTCTCTTTCTCAAAAATTTACCCTCTACCCTTAAACCCTTAAACCCTCAACCCTTAAACCGTAAACCCTAAAACCCTAAAACCATCAACCCCCTATCTCTCTCTCTAAACCCTACACCCTCTACCCTTAAAATTCAAATTGTAAACCCTGAAATACTCAACCCCTCCTCTCTCTTTCCCAACCCTCTACCCTCTACCCTCTACCGTCTACCCTCTACCCTCAACCCTCAACCCTTAAACACTCAACCCCCTTCTCTCTCTCTCTCCCAACCCTACACCCTCTACCCTTAAACCACAAACCCTAAACTGTAAAACCATAAAACCCTCAACCAATCCTCTCTCTCTCTCAACCCTCTACCCTCAACCATTAAACCCTAAAACCCTCAACCCCTTTCTCTCTCTCAACCCTAAACCCTCTACCATAAACCCCCAACCCTCTACCCTATACCATATACCCTCTACCCTAAACCCTCTACCCTCTACCCTCAATCCTTAAACCATTAACCCTTAAATTGTCAACCCTCTTCCATTAATCCTCTACCCTAAACCCTAAAATCCTTAAACCCTCAATCACCTATCTCTCTCTCAACCCTAAACCCTCTACCTTCAACCCTCAACCCTCTACCCTATACCATCTACCCTCAACCCTCTAACCTCCACCCTCAACCCTTAAACCCTAAACCCTCTACCCTCTACCCTAAAACCCTTAAAAACTAAACCCAAAACCCCTAAACCCTCTACCCTCTACCCTCTACCCTCTACCCTCATCCCTTAAACCCTAAACCCTCTACCCTCAACCCTTTACCCTTAAAACATTAAACCCTAAACCCTAAACCCCTACACCCTCTACCCTCTACCCTTAAACTGTAAGCCTTGAACCCTAAACCCTAAAACCCTAAAAACCATTAAACCCTAAACCCTAAACCCTTTACCCTCAAACCCTTAAATCCTTAAACCCTACACCCTCTAGGTTCTACCCCCTACCCTCAACCCTCTACCCTCTACCCTCTACCCTAAACCCTAAACCCTATACCCTAAACCCTTAAACCCTCTACCATCTACCCTTAACCCTCAACCCTCAACTCTTTGCCCTCAACTATCTACCCTCTACCCTCTACCCTCTACCCTCTACCCTTAACCCTTAAACCCTAAAACCTCTACCCTCAAACCCTTAAACCCTAAACCTGAAACTCCTCTACCCTCTACCCTCTACCCTCCACCCTTAAACCTTAAACCCTCTACCCTCAACCCTCTACCCTTAAACCCTTAAACCCTAAACCCTAAACCTTCTACCCTCTACCCTCTACACTTAAACTGTAAACCCTGAACCCTAAACCCTAAAATCCTTAAATTTTAAAACCTAAACCCCTAAACCTTCTACCCTATACCCTTTAACACCCCCCTCTCTCTCTCAACCCTACACCCTCTACCCTCAACCCTCTACCCTCTACCCTCAACCCTAAAACCCTTAACCCTCTCACTCTCTATGTATCTCTCTCTAAACCCTGAAGGCCCCTCTCTGTCTAGATCCTACACCCTCAACCCTTAACTTGTAAACCTTAAACACTAAAAAAATTAAACCCTCAACCCCCCCTCTCTCTCTCTCGACCTTGCATCCTCTACCTTCTACCCTATACCCTCTACCCTAAACCCTCAATGCTTAAACCATAAACCCTCAACACTTAAACCCTATACCCTAAACCCTTAAACCCTCTTCCATCTACCCATAACCCTCAGCCATCAAACCTCTACCCTCAACCATCTTTTGTGTACTGTCTACCCTCTATCCTCAACCCTAAACCCTTAAACCCTAAACCTTCTACCCTCAACTCTCTACCCTTAAACCGTTAAACCCTTAAACCCTAAACACTCTACCATCTACCCTTAAACCCTCTACCCTCTACCTTTAAACCCTAAACCCTAAACCCTAAATCCTAAACCCTAAAACATTTAAACTCTAAACCCATAAACCCTCTACCCTCAAACCCCTCCTCTCTCTCTTTCAACCCTACACCATCTACCCTTAAACCGTAAACTATAATCCCTAAACCCTAATCCCTCTACCCTTAACCCTTAATCTCTAAACCCTAAACCCTAAAACCTCTACCCTCTAACATCAACCCTTAAACCATAAACCCTCAAACCTCAACCCTCTACCCTTAAAACCTTAAACCCTAAACCCAAATCCCTAAACTCGCTACCCTTTACCCTCTACCCTCTACCCTTAAACTATAAACCCTAAACCCTAAACCCTTAAAACCTTAAACCCTATAAACTAAACCCTCTACCCTCTACCCTCAACTCTCAAACCTTAAACCCTAAAACCATCAACCCTCAACCTTTCACCCTCTACCCTTAATCTATAAACTATAATCCCAAAACCCTAAAAGCTTGGGGGGAGAGGGAGTAGGAGGGATAGGGGAACAAGAGAGAGATGGAGGGAGTGATAGAGAGAGATGGGGTGGGGGGATATACCAAAGAGAGAGGGAGAGAGAGAGAGTGGGAGGGGGTGGGAGGGAGATACCTCAGAGAGAGGAAGAGAGAGAGAGGGTGTGGGAGAGAGATAGAGGGAGTGAGTGAGAGAGACAAGAAGAGACCTAATAGAGGGAGAGGGGGTAGGAGGGAGATAATTGAGAGATAGAGAATTGAGAGGGAGGGAGAGGGAGAGAGAGTGGGAGAGAGATAGAGGGCATGATAGAGGGAGAGGTGGTGCGATGGAGATACTTGAGAGAGAGAGGGAGAGGGAGGGAGTGGAAGAGAGATAGAGGGAGTGGTTATGAGAGGGAGAGGGGGTAGGAGGGGGAGACATGACAAAGAGAGAGAGAGAGGGATAGGGGGTAGGATGAAGATACTAGAGAGAAGGAGAGAGACAGAGTGAGAGAGAGATAGAGGGATTGAGAGAGAGCGGGAGTGGGCGAGAGAGAGAGAGGGGGTGGGAGGGAGATACCTGAGAGAGAGGGTGTGGGAGATAGATAGAGGGAGTGAGTGAGAGAGACAAAGAGAGACCTGAAAGAGGGAGAGAGATAGAGGGGTAGGAGGGAGAGACTTTAGAGAGAGAGGGAGGGAGAGGGGGTGGGAGGGAGAGACTTGAGAGAGAGGGAGAAGGGGAGAGTGGGAGAGAGATAGAGGGAATGAGAGGGAGGGAGAAGTGGTGGGATGGAGATACTTGTGAGAGAGGGGGAGGGAGAGGGAGAGAGATAGAAGGAGTGAGAGTGGGAGGGAGTAGAAGAGAGATAGAGGGAGTTGTAAGGGAAAATTATAGGGCATCTCAGAGAAATCTCCAAGAACAGTGGTGCCTTCAGTAACTTCAATTTCAATTAGATTACCTCAAAGACACATACAACTATGTCCTAAAGCAGAAACAGACAATTTATTTCCCACGTTAATCCTTCTGAGAAGCACATGTAAATTCAACATCATGCAATAATAGATTCTTGAAACAGAATCAACACAGATGAAAGATAAGACAAAAAACTAAAACACACATATTTATGTGGGGAAAACCCTTTCGGGTAAAAAACCCCACACTCCAAAGATCAAGCCATTGTATTATTTAGCAACAAAAGATTACAATAAAATTTAGGCTCATAGCCTTTTCAGAGATTACATCTTGTTCATTCTGGAATCAATCTGATAGCAAACTCTCCCCTTTACATTTCCTAATCAACTTCTCAAAACAAATAATCTTCATACTGTTGCAATACCCTCACACAATATACAGTACAAATCAACATGAGAGATCAACCATGGCATTCAATCCTTGATTAGGAGAGTATTCAGTAGCATAAACATGCCTCTCACTTCCTCTGTTTCAGCCTCATGGCTTTGGCCTTTCAACCAGCCACTCGGCCCTTTCTCTTGTTCTCACCGGCTCACTTCTACAGAACATCCAATGCATACTTATATGCATTCATTCTCAATAGTCTCTGTGAATTGGTTCGTTTCCAACTGTCGGACATCAATCTCTAGCTTAGCATCATTATCATTGTAGATGTTTCCATTTCCTCGCATAGAAGATAATACGTCTATGTCACACCACGTAGGACAGTCTTCACTCAGTCAACAAGGATCAACTTGTGCCACATGTTAGTGAGACACTAACCATGTCTCCTTGATGCCACAGAGCCCATATCATCATTATCGCCAAGAGTCTTCACTATCGGCAAGACATTATACCAAGTCCAGAAAGCTATTGCTCAAACTTCCCCTTGTCACCAAGACATCTTACCGAAGTTCCTTCTCATCCGTGAGACAATCGCCATTTGATGAGACATCATACTGATGACCAAAAGTTATTCTGAAGTGTTCATCAGTCGGCAAGACTATCGTTCTTCGCTGAGAGATCATACCGAGCCTTTATGGTATACTGAACACTAAACAACAGTTGGCAAGACTTATCGCTTTCATTGAGAGGTCATACCAACATCAGGATTCCCATCAGCAAGACAAACAGTCTTCGCCAAGACATCATACCGATCCCTTTAAGTCATATTGAAGAGTCCAACCATCAAGCAAACATTCCACATTCGCTAAGACTTCATACCAAAGTCCTTGTGTTTCTCTGATGACTCCATTCACTAGGAGTCTCACTGAAAACACCTGATTGCATGTATCTTTGTCGGCTAGACTTACTGTTGTTGATGAAACATCATACCGAGCTCAGGATTCATATCGATGTCCAATGCACCTATTGGAAAGACTTCCACATTCGGTAAGACTACATATCAAAACACATGTGTTACATTGAAGTCTCACAACCATCAGTGAGAGAGCTAGCCTTCAGCAAGAGTTCTTATCGAACCCCTTTTGTTACTTCGATGACCAAATCACCATGAGTCTCCCTGACATTTGCTAGACACCAACCCGTCAGCCAGAGGTCTTCACTTGGCAAAGGGTTACAGTGAACACACCAAGTCACACCGATGACCCCATAAGAATTATCCAGTCGGCTAGACATCTCCCATCACTAGGACACATTACGATAGAAGCAAGTCATACTGATAGTTCCATCAGCCAAACAAACCAAAGGTCACGTTGATATTGGCTAGACTTCCTACCGTCACTGAGACATCATCTCGATTGTCCAAGGGTACGCTTAAGGTTTCCAATTATTCCAATCGCCAAGACATTCCAAAAGTCATAGGGATATTCAAGATCAACTAGTAGGTCGGCCAGACATCTCCGCAGTCTCATCGAAATTGCTCACAAGAAGTTTCAGTCTATGGGATTTAGGCACACAATTCCAACAGGAGTAACTGTGAGAGGGAGATGGGGTAGGAGGAGGAGACTTGAAAGAGAGAGAGGGAAAGAGAGAGAGAGAGCAGGGGGGAAGGGGGATAGAGGGAGAGACCTGGGAGAGGGGGAGAGAGAGTGGGAGAGAGAGACCTAAGAGAGGGAGAGAGAGTGGGAGAGAGATAGAGGGAGTGAGAGATAGGGAGTGGGAGAGAGAGCAGTGTGTCTATGTGAGAGAGAGGGGGGGATAGATATGTACCTGAGAGAGTGAGAGAGAGATAGGGAGAGAGATTGAGTGAGTGAGAGAGAGGGAGTGGGAGAAATATAGAGGGAGTGAGAGACCTAAGAGAGGCATAGGAGGTAGGAGGGAGAGACTTAAGAGAGAGACAAAGAGAGAAAGATACTAACCTAAGAGATGGAGATGGAGTGAGACAAAAATACCAAAGGGAGAGAGAGAGGGAGAGTGAGAAAGGAGGTTGGAGTGAGATAGATTTATTTAGGTACTTAGGTGGGTGGGAAAGAGACTTGAGAGAGGGGATTGGACTGAGAGAGAGTAGTCTAGGTTGGGAGGGAGGGAGTGAGACCTAAGAGAGAGAGAGACTTCAGAGGGATAAAGAGTTATCTAGTTAGGGTAACGAGTTAGAAAGAATATGAAAGGTAAAACCTCAACTATCCATCTACAATCATAAACTATGCACTCTAAGCATTATCAAAATTGTTGACCAAAGAGGGGAAATTCAAGTTTAGTTCAAAGTAGGTCATTTAGCGAGCGCCAAAGTTGGTGCTTGCTAAATGACACATCACATTTGGTGCACGCCAAATTTGGCACTTGCCAAATGTGATGTGCCATTTGGCAAGCGCCAAATTTGGCACTCGCCAAATGGCCTGCTTTGGACATGTTAATTGATAGGATTTTCCAAATTTCCTCATATTTTCGTTTGTGCTCCCTGTCTCATTTGCACATCTTTCAATTCAAGTTTATAAAAAAAATGGTGATAGCATTGGCCTCTCTCTTAGCTATCTAAATATATAATTATTTGTTCATTTTGATTTAGTTAAGGTTTTGATCTATGGCTTCTATTATAAATACCTCTATTTTTGGCAAAAAACCAACATGTGCTACTTTTAGGATAGATTTTTACTCATTTACCAAAATGTGAAACAAATTACATTTTTGAAACTAGACTCCATTCTACAAATGATGAAAAAAAAATCAATTTTTGATTAGTTTTCAAAAAATTTAGGGGGGAGCACGCTCAAATTTTAGCTTTTCAAGATGTGTCCACATTGAATATTCATAAAATATTATATATTCATTAAAAAAATTACCCAAAAGAAATAGGATAAACTACATGGTGTTAGATAATTTCTCATCATTGGGATTTTTGAAATTCTAAAAAAAAGTTAATCAAAAAGGGTGGAGCCCTCAGGTGCTATACTATTTTTTTGATAAAAAAAGGACCTATTTTGGGCCCCCACCTTTTTGAGACCCTTGATCTTCATTAATTTCAAAAAAAAATAGTAGCTTAGAAACTAGACTCAGAGCACTTCAACTTTTGTTCTTACTGCATCTTGAAATTTTGAGCGTAACTATCTTCAATTTCTTGTGCAAATTAGATTTTGCTGATTTTAGAAAAAAGTGGCATCTTAAGAGCCAAAATTGTGTCATTGATCCATGCACTTACCCATATCCTCGACATATACAACTTCAAATACATTTATTCTAATAGCGTTGACATCAATGACAACCACATATCAACAAGACAACCACAACATTCAATAGGGTTGGGATAAGAATAATGTTTTGATTAATGAGGTGAATATGGATGGGCCTGGGGATAGAACGAGAAACAAGACCAAGGCTTAGGCTGGGGCTCCTAGAAAAGAATTGTCTGATGTCTTGGATGATGGTTAGAAGGCTATAGTGAGTGATGTGGAGGTTTTTGATATCCCCAAGAACATGTAGTACTATTGTTTAGGGTCCTCCTTTTTGGCTGATGTTTTGCTTTTGGTTCGTTGTGTATGGGATGATATATACTTTATGTAGTTTTATTTACTTTCAACTTCTCTCTTTTGTAAAGGGTTTTGGGCTCCTTCAAAACCCTTTTTTTTACCTCTAATAAAAAACTTTCCCATATTCATTGCACCTGATGATATCAATCATTAACTAAAATACTTGACATATATCATAAATATTATCTTTAGATAAATTGTTGAAAAAACTAATCATTAGTTACAAACATGACTTATATATAATGGCATGTAAATTGAATGAGTTCATTTATAGTGGGAGGGCCTTGTCTTTAAATTGTGTCATTTGTTTAACCTTTCCTTCCAAAAATTAATAATAAAAATAGATTGAGATAATCCCTATAATTGTGTTATAAGTATATTATATATTAATAAAAAAGTTTAAATATATTTATATTTTGTTTGAATTTTTTTTATGTGTAAGGCTTTGTATTATATTGATTTCATGAAAAAAGAAATACATTGCTGTTGGACTAGCATATGTTTCACAGTCCCAAATTTTCTTATCAGAGGAGCCCAAACCCTTAAACACTACTACATATATCTACCCATACCCACCATAATACATCACAACACCATAGGGATAATATAAGCTTTGACCTTCTACACTAACTATTCTATAACTTTACATCCGACAAACTACAAACATGATATGCTGCACTATTGAAAAAGAGTCAAAAATATTGGATGTCAAGCCACCACCATCGCTATATCCTAAAACTAGCCTAAACCAGCTGAATAAAAGTACAAAACCTAGTTGTATCCTTATGCCATAGGGGTATAAATTTTAGCAAAACCAAGCACATACCCATTATCCATCCAAATTAGATGAAGCCATGCTCCTCTACAAATGCTCTAAATTCTAGGAGCCAATCAAAATGGACTGCACCGGTGTGAATTGTAGAATTTTCTTTAAGAAGCTTATGCCAACCACCACAACCTCCTTTATTCCATCAGAACAAAGCCCTTTAGGTCAAGGATAAAAGGGTGATATTTAACCACCTCCCTTAGGATCTCCAAAACATGCATATCTTAAGGTTGTGGGACACCTAATCCCAATGTTTTGGCTACTAAGGTTTGATGTAAATCCCCCATCAGTTCTTCCTTGAATAGTTTCCATGTAATTCCTTTCACCATTGCTTTCGTCACATTTATGTCCAGTAACATTTTTAAAAACCTAGAAACTATGTTGGTTTCCACATGATAAAATTCACCTTTAGACAAGAAAGCCTTAACAAGAATCACCTTTACTGTTGCTATCAAAATAAAATCTGCCACTGACATTATGCATTTGAGATGTTGGTTTGTCACCTATCCAATAAAATCCATTTGATGAACCTCACTTGTTAGTCATATCAATGTGTCCATTCCACTAGCAACAAAGGTTTTTATAGATAACCACAATATGAACTTCTCAACTATTAAATTGTGAAAGATATGTAAAACATCAATCTAAAATAGTAATAAATCTGCCCATGTGTGGTGATGACCCTTTGTCCCAATTATGTGACATGTCGTCAATATCAAATTCATCAAAATTATTTAATAACCTTGTTGGGAGTAGTGTAATAATGAACGATAGGAAACAATCTAAATGAAACTTATCTTCCACCTCCAAACATCTTCAACCTAGACCAAATTGCATAAAATATATGACACCTTCATTGTTAAATGCCTACTAAATTTAGCTATAACCCTTTACTTATCCCAAACCCTCTGGAAATTATTTATTACACTTCAATAACTAAGATGTACTTACCATTTCAAATTTATTGTGAATGCCAACTTACCATAATTATTGTTTAAATGACCGGATGTATTGCTAAGCCACAACACTTGCCCAATTAGTCTGTTGTTGCTACCACAACTTGGCGTCCAATGCATAACTAATACCATGTCATTTGAGCTTACCATGATATTCCTAATACCCTTAATCAAATTTTCAAACATCCAACCCACCAATTCAAATTTGAAAAATCGGGAGTATAAAGACCTTTGTCAATTGATATAACCAAACGATGACCCAATCAATGTCGTATGTGTTGTGCAGTTTTCACACACACGCCCTATTGAAAGCAGGGACCCTCTTTTGCTTTTGCTCTTGATGTTTTCATCCTCTAATTTGAAGATTTACTTTGCCTTGGCATGAGCTTAAGTGTTTATATTTCTTTCTTTGGTGAACCCTTTGTGGTGTTCATTGAAAATCTCAAGTTTTAAGCTTATCTCAAGTTTTTCATTGCTTTCATGAAAATCCACTCCTGTTAGAATTCCCCAGATCCTCTCTAAGTTTGGTCCTATTTGCTTTACATTGTGGTTCAGAGATTTTTGGTCCTCGCCAAATTATATGGTGGCTAGACTTTTTCGAATGTCCGTTGTCTCGTTGGGTTCCCGAATTTTGTTAGAATGTCTTGTCGATTGCATTAATGCTTCTTGTACGATTTTTAAGGGATGTATTTAGTCTATCTTTGGGGATTTTCTTGCCATTGTGCTTTATCATTTGCATTCAATTTAGTTGAGATGTTTGATCTTGATGTGTTTGAATCGATTTGGAGCATTGGGTCTTCAAATTGTTGGATTTGGTGGTGATTTCCTAGTCATTATCATTGTTTTTGTTTGTTGAGTACCAAAAAAACTGTCATTTGTTATTGCTGAAATCAATTTTCACTTCATCAAATGGTATGTACATATTAACTTGCTTTTAATTGATGAGTATGAGTGGTCCTTTAGCGTTCTGGATTTGCTTGGAGTTTGAATTCTTGTATGTTTGGGCATTTCATGGCTAGGGTTGCTTGACTCTATTAAGATTGATGGTTCCCCAAGTGAGTTTCAAGCTTGTTTTTCATTTGCATCATGAGGTAGCTCACTTTTGGGTCATAATGAGCCTTTGTGAAGCCTAGCAGTTGAGTTTCCTGAAGTCTAAGCTTTCCCTATGCGTTAATGGAAGATTTCTAAGGGTTTCATGCTTAGGGCATCATTGTTTCCTTTCAATTTGCTTTAGGAAAGAGCCTTAAGTTTAAAGAAGATATGTAGGAGGTTCAAATTAAACTGGTTCCATGCCCAAGGTCCTCAAATTTGTGATCATTCGATCAATTTGAGTGAAGTTGTGGGAAAATGATGGTATTCAATGTTTTAGGTTGTTCGTGGAATTCCTCTCTTGCCAGAATTTCCCAACTTTCCATTTTCCCATTGTTTTCCCAAAATTTGTAGTTCTTTGCAGTTCCACCTTCTTCACAAATTTCCTTCCTATCTGGATTTTCCAAAAATTTCTTTGTCCCTTTGTTTTTCCAAAAATCGCAGACTACCGCTTCTTTTGCGAAAATCCATCTTGGGCAGATTTCCCTGAAACTTTGTGGAAAATGAAGGATTATGAGATGGCATGACTTATCAACCAATGATTATGCATTCTATGATTCATTTGAGCTATTTTAAGGTATCTCATGTTTTTTCTTTGTTTATGATGATTGATTTATTGACTAATGGGTTTTTTTCAAGTTTATTTCCCTCGAATCCATCTAGCTAGGAATTTTCTAAAATTCCTCCATGGCTGGGATTCCGCGGGTGGACCTGAAACCCAAAATTTGATGTGATCACTTTTTAAGAAATTTAATGACATCTTGCTTGTCTTGGGACTTATATTAAGAATGAATATGTTGTTTGTGATTAATTAACTTGGGATTGTGTGATCTTTACTATGGTTTCTCTATTGAGTGTAGGCCGAGTCAAGAAAAGTAGTGACTAGTGGAACTAAAGGTAAAGTGATGGATCCAAGTGCAGAGGGGTCTTCTATTTCTAAGGCAAAAAGGATCAAGATAGACATCAAAAGTAAGATCCTAGAGAGCAACATTACTTCCATATGGTCAGAAGTGACTAATACAAATGTTGGACTATGGGACTATGAGGAGTTCAATGCTAAGATGGCAGCACCAAATCTTCCTTTGTTGGCCAGAAGGACATTAGAATTAGGCCTGGATAATGTAGCTAGATTCCCCCCTATGGTGCAGTGTTATGAGCTAGTGCTTGAATGTGCTAGACATTATGATAGAGGTACACAGAGGATAATTGGTCCTAAAGAGAGAGTTGTAGCAAATTTGAATCCTATGTCTGTTGCCCAGACCTTTGACATGCCAAATAGGTCTCATGTGGTGGGTTTTGACATGGAAGTACCAAGAAAGTTCTAAGAGGAGGATACTATCAGGTCTCAACGGGTTATCAATTCATGGCTGGCTAAACCTAAATCTCACTATTCCAAGCTACCCAAACAACTATTCAGTGCAAAGTTCAAGAAGGAATATTATGATGTTATCACTCTTCTCAGTAGGGTGGTAGGGTCAAAGAGTGTTGGAATGTTTGAAAACTAGATGTCTCATGTTATTGTGAGAATTGAAAAGAATGTAGATTATCATTGGGTGGGCATTATAAGTGCCATGAATCATGAACAGATGTGCAATGTCCTGCAAGCGAAGACCTTCACAAGGACTTCCTACTTGGTCTATGCACTTACAATATTTCATCCATACAAGGGATTAAGTACCAGGGGTATCTTTGGGTAGGATGTGATCTATGAGGTTTATCCAAAGCTACACCTTGGTAATTCAAGCTATAGGAGGGTGAATGATGCATTCACCATGTACATCACTAGGTTGCTTGAAGGTGCAGCGCATGTGAGGATTTCTGACCAATCCAAGGAGCTGATCAAGAGGTATGGGGCGTGGTTCATACAATTTCCCATCTTCTCATACATAAGGATAGATGGTTGTCAAAGGGCTCCATATAAACTTCCAAGGTATCCCACAGATCATATGATCATACTCCTAAAGGTCACTAGACAAATATGTGACTTTGATGCCATTGTGAAGAAGGATAAACATAAGATTTGGTTTGGTGGAGATTTCCCTCTAAGGATAGGTATTGGACAAGCATACCCTTCCATTAACTTGGCCCAAGCTTCTTAAGAGGAGATGAGTACTGTTGGGTTTTCCTTTCAATCCAAGAGGTCTAGGTTTGATAGAACCAGTGAAGCACAAAAGAGAGCCAACAAAGAATATAACCACAAAGACGATATAGAAGACTATTGGGATAATTGAAGTAATGAGTATGAGATTAGAAAGAAGAAGTTTTTCAGGTTGCATGTTGACTCAGTTCAATTATATAATGTGAGGGCCATCCTAGATCAAATAGAAGATGATGGAAATCTAATTCAAGGCCATGATTATGAGGCAATGAAATACAAACCAATAGGATAAATGGACTGGTTGGAAGAGGATAAAATAGAGCTTGAACAACTCATGACTCTAGTAATGAAGTATATAAAGTTGTGGCTTAAACATAAGATTTGGGAACTAGAAAGTGAAGGTGTGCAATGCACCTATAATCTAATGCAAGACTTAGAGTCTTATTCTACTTCTGAAGAGTCAACTAAATAGGATCTGAAAGGTAAGGGAAATGTGAGCTCTCCTTTCAAAACCAAGATTAAGGATGCTCAAGCAAAAGAAGTACAAGAGGTAGGAAAACAAAGAAAACCTATTGCTAAGAAAAGGGGGCACACTTCAAGGACTAAGAAACTAGAAAAAGATGAATCTGAGAAGCAAGATCGGGAGGTTGGTGCATCTATTCCCTAGAGAAGAGGAATTGTAAGGATGTCATATAGGGGAAAGGAAAGCTCTAAGGAAGCAAAAGAGGTTAATCCACCAGTGATAAATGTGGAGAGCTCAGGAGAAAGGACACAAGTGTATGCAAGGAAATCAAGAACTCCTTCTCCTAAAGACAATGTACCAAAAAAGGATGCTCCTCTAGTCACTCCTACAAAACAACATGATGATGTTCTTCTTCCTCATCAAGCAAGCAATCCATCAGGTGAGCTAGGTGAATCCAAAAAATTAGAAGTTCATCAAGATCTTAGGGAGAATAATTTCAACAAGGTGAGCTATATAGTGCTGAAGCAAAAATTGAGAAGGTGATGTAGTCACCCTTGGTAGCCTATGAGGACACACCTATTAGGAGTGAAGAAGAAATATCTCCTCAAAAGGAAGAGGTACGAGTTAGGACTCCATCACCTGTGCATAGAGAAGACCATACTAAATAAAAAGAAAATAAGGCCAAGGAGGTTCCTAAAGAGCAGAATTTGAGCAAAGATATGCCTAGGGGTCAACAAGATGAAGTGGGACAAAGTGAAGCATAGTCAAAGTATACTCTTCCTAGTTGGTTGGATAGGGAATTGAAGAGAAAGTGGATTCTTTTTTATGACACCCCTCCCAATTGGGATGAGCTATTGGAAAGCATAGGAAAGTGAAAATAAAAGAAGAAGGCCAAGATCATTTTCAAGATTTAAGGAGATGAAACAAATAACAAGGCAGTCCATATTCCTACTCCTACTCCTGATAAGAATAGAGATGATGTGACTAGAAGTGATTACAATGTGTAGACCATTAACCTAGGGCCTACCTCTATGGAGTAGGATATTGAGGAGTATGAAGGCTCTAGTGCGGTGATCTTAGGAAGATTAAGGAAAGAAGCTCATAGTAAAAAAGAATTGAAGAAGGAGAATGAAAGAATGAAGAAGTATTTGAAAGACTTGATGAAGCCTTTGCAATCCATAAGTTCCTCTTCACCTGCTACCGGCTTCTTGCCATAGGAAACAATATCCAAGCTGGAAAGAATGAAGAGCACCACAAATGCCACATTGAATTGGTTGCAGAAGGCGGGAACCAAGGGTGATGAAGAAATCAAGGATATTATGTCAACTGGTGGAAATGCAATTAGATCTATGGAGAGGTTGAAAAATGTGTTGGCTTAGGATAAAGAAGATATTGAGCTCTTGCTATAGAAAACTAGAGCTATCATGGAGTACACCAAGGAAAAGTTGGTTAGTGATGGAATCCTTCCTTCTTCTAAGGCCACTGAACCTTGGGAATGGTGTGAGGTTTTGCAAATAAGGTAGAAGGTGTTGAAGAAAGTGCTTAAGAAAGAAAAGAAAATAGAGGGCACCTTGACTAATGTTTATAAATAGTGTATCTCTTTCATTGAGATCATGATAGGAAGGAAAAGGTTTGCACCAAAGAATTTAAATCTTGAGCAACTTAGAAGATGGTGGCAGGATGTTTATTCTCCAGTCATTGATGGCCCAGTTACCGAACATCAGCTTGAGGATGTAGCCACTTACATTGTAGTTATGGATAAATATCAAGTCCTTAGGACTGATTGGGATAAATTCGTTGATCATTCAAGGAATGAAATTAAATCTATAGAAAGGAAATTCAAAGTATTGGTTACTCCACCCTTGGCCGACTTAGATAGAATCTTCTTGAAGGTGCAGGGTCAAATAGATAAAGATAAAGGGGGAAGTAGTTAATACAAGGTTACATTGGAATTTATGCTTCCCTATTATTTTCCCTCTCCTTTACATGCATTGGTTCAAATTATATTGGAGATCCCAGGCTGACTTGGATGGAGTTCATGCATTTAATGCATATTTTGTTCTATTTTGAATTCCTCTTGGTCAACTTGTCTTATCGCCGTTTTATTGTAAACATTAGTTGGGCCGACATGCCTTGGGGGGTTTCTATAAATATGGAATTTTGCCTCATTTGTAAAGGATAGATAGATAGTTTTGATACTGAAGCAAATTAATCAGTACAGAAAGAGTTAGAATTTAGTTCATTTTGAGCAAGTGTTGTAACACAAAACACTAGAATTGTTGTTGTCATTGGGTGATTCAATACAATTGGAGACATTGTGGTTTTGGTAAATTATCTTCTGTTGATTTATCTTGCATGGTTCTTGTTGTTCTATGTTTTGAGAATTGCTTGAGAAGTATTAGATATATGTTAGATTTAGAATTAGACATGATTCAATGGTGTTTATGGTTTGATGCTTGAAGTGTTTGCAACAATCCCTAGTCCATACTTTTTGTAACTAGCTAATTGTTGGTTACTTTGTAAAGTTAGCTTGGACATTACATTTATTGTGCTTAGTTCAATTATGAGGCTTTACTCATTTCAATTGCAATAGGGTTGTTTCGGATGAATGTTCATGATCTAAAAATATTTAATACCATAGAATATTGCACTATTTTTGTGAGATTGTAGATTCATCTGGGTTGAGCAAGAACTAGTTTTTGAGGGGTTGGTCCATTTCAAGTATTTCATCATCTGCATTATTAATCTTAGGGTTAGTGTTAATATTAGAAGCCTTTGAAACCTTATCTCTTTTGCTATTTATTTATCATTTGAGTTAGATTTAGAATTGCAAGTATTATCATATTGCTAGATCTGATAAATCTAAGGATTTAGTATTTACTTGTAGTAAGGTCCCTTTTTTGATTACCAGCATTTTCACATTTATCACTAAGTTGTTTATACATTGTCAAGACCTGCCATTAGAGACCTTGGAGTTATCTCTTATGGCTTATTGATAGAGATTTTCCTTTCAAGAGAGATATGATATTTGTATCTTGTCTGAGTTGTTGTGCAGAAAACACCATCAACAGATTGGTGCTAGAAGGAGGGCCTGAATAAGCAAGCTGGATCGGGTTTTGTCTGCTATTTCTCCTAAAAGATTCAGAAGGAGAACTAGATCTACTCCAGGAGAAGAGGAATTTCAAGAATTTCTAGTTCCTACCAGGTCTAAGAGGACCAGAAGAAGGGGTGAGTCATCATCTACCCAGTGACTTCCATCATCCTCATCATCCTCATCATCAATTCCATCCTCATATGATTATGAGGACATTCTCATTTAGCAACCTCAGCCGGTCATAAATCAGCCATTACCACCCCTACCACCACCACTGGCTTTCCTTGCCAACAATCCATCTCCATTGACTTTTAATAATTGCAATGCCATGCCCAATTACCCATAACACTTTTTTTCTAAGTTCCATGTTAATGATCCTAATAGAAATGCTAAGGAACACATTAGGATCTTTCAGATTTTCCTTAAGGATAGAGGGATAAATCATGGGGATGTAGCATGTAGGCTCTTTCCTTATTCCCTAGGAGAGGATGCATTCTACTAGTACAATCATTTTCCTACTAGGTCTTTTCAGAATTGGACTGAATTGGAGACTGCATTTCTACAAGAGTTTAGGATTCCCATTAGTCCCAATGAGCTTTATCTTCATTTTACCAATGTTAAGAGAGAAGTTCATGATCCCATATCATCCTTTAAAAATAGGTTTCATTGTACCTATACCCAATTACAGGCTCCGTATATTGTTGATGAACCCACTACTTTAAAATTCTATTATGAGGGTCTAGATAGTCTGACTGCTACCTTCATGAAGTGGAGAAACAAGCCTCCTACTACCCTACTTGATGCATATGTAGAGGTTGTGAAGGTTAGCACTACTTTAAGGCAACATCTATCCAGACCTTTACCATCACTAGGACCCACTACTCACCCTAGATAGGTCCTAGCTCTCAATCAGGCTCTCGCTAATCACACTCCAATCATGAATCTAGTGCCTCAGTTTCCTATGGTTCCTCACCCAGGACCTCCTGTGAGTCAAGTTTCACCTATAATCAGCTACCCTCAACAAAATACGAATCAACCTCTTCACCTTTAGCCTCAAGCTAGTTTTCTCACATATCTATAGAACTCTGAGGTTTTGAACCAGTCACTAAATAATAGTACTACAACAGGATATCCTCAAAATAATGTAAATCAACCTCCATATAGCAATCTTGACAAAGAGAGAATGGATGAGCTAACTGAATAGGTGAGAAGCTAAAAAAGGAGGTAACTTATTTGAGGAACCAAAATCATCAACTTCAGGATGCTCAAAGGAATATGCAGTCCAATCATAGCAGAGAAAATCAAGAATTTCAACAAGGGTAGTAGTTTGATAGAGGTCAACATCTTGAAAGGAGGTATAATCCTAAAAGAGGATATAATAATGATAGAGGAAAAAATTATGATAAAGGAAAATCTTCAAGCCAAAACTTTGATAGAGGCTAGGCTGGTGGACAAGGATTTAAAAGAAGACAGCCACCCAAACATAACAAAACATGGAAGACAAGACCTAACAATGGAGGCATTCCCATCCCATTGGATCAACTAGTTAATCAACTAGTCAATCAGGAAAAACCTCCAAGTGGTGTATATTTGGCTAAAGCTACTTTAATAGGATGGTGTAGGCTCCACAAAACAAGTCAACATTTTGAGTTAGATTGTCTAGAATTTTAGATAGTAGCTTCAATCTTCTAGTATGAGGTGGAGAAAAATTCATATAGTCAAGAAATGGTGCCATCTACTCCTTATGATTCATCAATTTTGGTGCTCAATCATGCTCCTTTTCCACATAGCAATTTAAATGTACATGAGGAAGAATCAGAATAGCTTGAAGAAGAGGCAGATCAGGTATGCAATGGAGATGAGATTACATAATTGTTCAATGAAAATCCAGTGAATGACAATGGTCCCATGGATGAAGAAAAGGCTTATGTTGAAGAAGTATAGACATTCCAATGACATGTCAAAAAATATGATCTGAGGGACTTGCCACATAGATGTCCACAGGTTGGAGGCCCCTTCACTACCTCCACTCCTCTAAACAAATTTACTACACCTCCAAATCCCAATGCTAGCAATAATCCACCATATCCTCAGGTATCTAGGCATTATTTATCTAAATATCAAGGACCTATGGACATGTCCAAAGGAAAGAGTGTTGAAGCAAACAAGGATAGGGTAGTGGAATATCCAAAGGAGGCCCCTACTAATCTGAGTGCTGAACAACTGGCCATATATGTTACAAAAGAACTCAAGAAGCTAAAGGTAATTCTCTCTGAATTTGAGTTATTGAGAGTTCTGACTATTAGGAATGTAGTTTTAGGAGCTTACAATGCCAATTCTATATCACAAGATAAATCACTTAGTGAGAGTGTCAATAGAGCATCTAGTTCTCAACCAATAAAGGAGCAGAATCAAACTCATAATCAAATTCACATGCTTTTTAGAGATAAAGGGAGAGAGAAAGATAGAACTCAAGTTGCTCAAGTGGATACTCCCTTAACTCTATTTCAGGGAAAAACAAACACTCCTCCATTCCTGATCTCTGTTTGTATATTTGGTAAGAACTTGCATAATTGTTTGCTAGATTCAGGTGCTTCCACTAGTGTAATTCCTTTTGGTGTCCGTAGGGCCCTAGGTACTACTCCTACTAATTCCCAAAAAAAAGTTACTCAATTGGATAGAACTGAAGTTAATGTTGTAGGGGAATTGAATATGATTCACATGTAGGTTGCTTCTGACCCTAGAATTCAACAAGTTATTAATATACAAGTGGTAGATATACCCGATGCTTATAGCCTGATTCTGGGAAGAGACTTCACCATGGCCTTGAATGGATATGTCTCAACTGATCACTCTCATATGTGGCTTCCCTGGAAAGGAGTGCCAAATCAGATAAGAATTGAAAGAGAACCCCGAATGAAATACATAATCACATAATATCATAATACCTCAAATGAAATATTGATATTAGAAGTATGGGTAATTACTTTTTTGCAGCCCCTTTTGAGGAGTCAAATGTAGAAGTCCTTATTCTACATACAATGCCCATTGATCTCACAACAAAATCTAGCAATACTGGGGCTTTGGTGGAACTTGTTGAAAATGATGATGATCTTGAAGATAATCAACTCAATTTGCTAGATAATTTCCAAGAGTTCATTAAAAAGTGCATTGAGGATCAGATTCAGTTAGGAAAGGAAATGAATTTTTGAGAGTTGCTCTTACCAAATTGGTGTAGAGTCCATAATGCTTCCCATTATGAACTAGATTGTGCCTTATGCCAAACTGCAGTAGAAGAAGTGCAAAAATGTATCAGCCCTATTCCAACAATCAAAATCAGTATCTAGAATACTCAAGAAGATCTTAAAGGGAAGAAAGTGATGTTATCTAAATATTCTTCTAGTAGTAATGGTACACAAGGTGCAACAATGAAATATATAGTTACTGGTTGTTGGACCTTACAATTTGATGGATCCAAATCAAAGCAAGGAGCTAAGGCAAGATTTGAATTAATTATTCCAAAAGGTCAAACTTTCTTTGTTGCTCATAGAATTCAATTTCATTGCACTAATAATGTAGCGGAATATGAGGCTTTGGTTCATGGGTTGCTCATGGCACTAAAGAAAAAGGTCAATATTTTGCAAGTCTTTAGGGATTCTAAGTTAGTGGTTAAGCAAGTTAGGAGACAGTACTCCTATCATGACAAGAGAATGACCAATTATAGGCATAGAGTATGGGACCTTATTCAAAGATTTGATGCCTTCAACATTTAGTTGATACCATGCAATAAGAATAAAATAACAAATACCCTTGCTCAGTTAGCTAGCACATTGCAACCTGTTAGGGTTAGAAAGGCAAATATCTAACACTTAAATGCAGATATAATTAAAACAGAGAAACTAAAAACACATAGAATAAATTATAACACAGAGAATTTAACGTGGTTCACCCACTCCAGGCTACATCCACCAAACTACAAGCATCCAATGATTTTATTATCCAGTGCAAAAACCTATTACAATCTTGCAAATAATCACATTTTTCATCATACTCTAACACACATCCAGACCCCTTTTTAACAAGCTTAGAAGCTTCTAGATTAGGGTTCTACAAAGTTGGTTTTTTCCATTTTTCAATGACGACACGAAAAATTAGGAGGAAGATTTTTCTTGGGGGCTGGAACCCCCAAACCCCCACCTGGGGCCCAACAAGGATACATGATGAGGTGTACAATATAGCATGATCAGTCACCACATAACAACAATCTTCCACTTGGAGACTGATCCTAAACGACATTGTTGCACTTACAACTCCCATTGGAAATAAGTACCTTGGAACCTGCTACTCTATTATACTTGAATTCAACCTTGAAGGCCAACCGAAGCTGAAAAGGAGCTCAACTTCTCCCTTGTCATCACCTTCATAAACATATACACTGGATTGGCATCTTTATATATCTTTTCCATCTTGACCTATCCATCCTCAAAGACTGATCGAATGAAATGATATCTCAACTATATGTGTTTTGTTTTAGAATGCAAGGAATAATTCTTTGCAAGATGTATAGCACTCTAACTATCTATAAACAAGTAATTTATAGCCTATTTTTTTCCCAACTTGTCCATGAAAAATTGTAGCCATATCATCTCCTTTTCTGCCTCTGTTGCGGCAACATACTCTGCCTCTATGGTGGATAAAACAACCACCTTTTACAATCGATAAATCCAACTCACTGCTATCCCACCAACTATAAATACATAACTTGCAGTACTTCACTTGGTATCTATATCCCCTGCCAAATCTGAGTCAACATAACTTTTTAAATCAGTATTAGAGCCCCCAAAACATAAACATATATTGGATTTACCTCTCAAGTACCTGAGAATCCATTTTACCGCATTCCAATGCTCAACTCTAGCATGACTAAAATACCTGCTAACAACTCCTATGGCATGTGCAATATCCGATCTCGTGCATACCATGGCATACATTAAATTGCCTATAGCTAAACCTTATGGTACCTTGGACATTTTTTCTTCCTCCTCTTGTTTCTTTGGACACATATCCTTAGTCAATTTAACATGACTAGGCAAAGGTGTGCTGACAACTTTTGCATTCTCCATATGAAATATTTGCAACACCTTTTCAACATAATTAGCCTGAGATAAAAATAATTTTTTGTTTTTCCTATTTCTATAAATTTTCATACCAAGGATTTTTTTTGCTGCCCCCAAATACTTCATAAAAAAATATTTTGCTAACTGTTATTTTAGCTCACTTATGTGATCCATATTAGACCTAGCTACAAGCATGTCATCAACATATAAACATAAAATAATGTAGCTATCATTATCCAACCTCTTAAAATAAACACAATGGTCAGAATTACACCTATTGTAGCTTTGCTCAGCCATAAAACTATCAAATTTCAAGTACCATTGCCAAGGTGCTTGCTTCAAGCCATATAAACTTTTCTTCAATCTGCACACTAGTTTCTCCTTACCTTTGACATCAAATCCTTGTGGCTATTCCATATATATTTCCTCTTCCAAATCACCATGGAGAAAGGCTATTTTAACATCAAGCTATTCTAAATGCAAATCTTCAACAGCCACAATACTTAAAACAATACGAATATAAGTCATTTTAACAACTGAAGAAAAAATATCATCAAAATTAATACTCTTTTTTTGTACAAATCCCTTTACAACTAATCTAGCTTTAAATCTCTTCTTACCTCCATCCTCCTCTTTCAGCTGATAAACCCATTTTTTTGGTAATGCCTTTTTACCTACAGACAACTTGCATAATTCCCAAGTCTGATTTTCCAACAAGGAGTCCATTTCTTCTTCCATTCCATGCTCCCATTGAACCTTGGTATCCACCTACATGGCTTCATCATAATATTCTAGTTCACTAGCATCAGTTAACAAAATAGTATACAAAAAGGGAGAGAATATTTCTAGAGGTCTACTTATCCTTGAAGATTGTCTAACATTCACAAGAGTTTGTGGTATTTGTTGTTGCTATTGTTGTGGAGCATGAGGAATCACTGAAACATCATTGTTTGGAATATCATCCAACACTGCATAATCATTTTCTTTCTTCTCATGATGCAACAACAGATCATTGTACAACACTTTCTCATTGAATATGACATTCCTGCTTCTCACAATTTTCTAATTTTCAAAATCCCAAAGCCTATAACCAAATTCATCAATGACATATCCAACAAATATACATTTCTTTTATTTTGCATCAAGCTTGGTTCTATTTTCAGAATCTACATGTGCAAATGTTTCACAACCGAAGGTTTTAAGAAAAGAATAACTCACCTTCTTACCTTTCCATGCTTCCTCTAGAATACCACAACCCAAAGGATTAGAGGGACCTCTATTAATTAAAAAATAGTAGTGTTTATAGTCTCTGCCCACATTTTTAAAGGTAGCCCAACATGTAATCTCATAGTTCGTGCACGCTCCATTATTGTTCTATTCATGCACTCAACCACTCCATTTTCTCGTAGAGTCCTTGGAACCATTTTTTTCCTACGAATACCATTAGAGGAACAATAATGTTCAAACTCTTTGCTGCAATACTCACCACCATTATCAGATCTAAGACATTCTATCTTTTTACCTATCTCATTCTCAACCAAGCTTCTCCATTTTTTAAAATTTTCAAATACATCAGATTTTTGCCTAAGGAAATAAATTCATACCTTCCTAGTTACATCATCAATAAATGTAATATAATACTCAGAGCCACCAAGAGAAGATACCTGAGCTGGTCCACATACATCCATATGCACAAGCTCCAATTTCTCATCTTTCTTTTGCTTCCCATCCTTGAGAAAACTTACTCTCTTTTGTTTTCCATACACACAAACTTCACAGAAATCCATATTAACAAATTTTAGACCTGGTAAAACATTATTGAATCAAGTACTTTCATACCTTTTGCACTCATATGCCTAAATCTATTATGCCACAGTGTTGATTCAAAGTCCACAGTAACTATATGATCTTCTACTTTTTGAACTACAGCAACTATTCCTAAACATTGACCATTTTCTGTAACAATTAAAGTAGAAGGAATAGTATGACCTATACAAAGATATAAGGTGCCTACTTTCACACCTTTTGCTACCACTAAGGCACCCTTTGTGACCTTCCAATTTTTATCACTAAATGTAACAACACAACCTTCATCATCTAGTTGCCCTGCGGAAATTAAATTTTTGCTTAACTTTGAAACATGCCTTACCTCATGTAGTAGCCAATGATTCCCATTCTACAACTTAATCTTGATTCTTCCCTTTCCAACAATTTGATAGGGTTTGTTATCTCCTAAATAAACCAGCCCAAAATCCCCTTGGACATAATCAAGAAAATAACTTCTATGGGGGGTAGCATGAAATGAAACCCCTAAATCTAACACCCAAGAATCATTAGCATTATCAAGGGAAAGAATCAAAGCATCCTCATTAGATTTATTACTTACCACATTTTCCTCTTTACTTCCTTCTTTTTGTCTCCTTTATTTTTTTGAGAATAATAATCTTTCTCTAAATGACTCGACTTACCATAGTACCAACAATCCCTCTTGTCTCTAGATTGGGGCCTTTTGTCCTTTGATTTTCCTCATGACTTCCCATGATTTCCGAAATTGTTTTCTCTCCTTTGTTCTGCCCCTACTTTCTACATTCAAAACACTACCTGATGTAGATGTTCCACCTGAATTTTCCTATGAATTTCCTCACTCAAAATAACACCAACAACATCATCAAATTTCAATGTATTCGAACCAAAAACAGAATTGCTAACAGCGATTACCAAGCTATTCTAGCTTTTAGGAAAAGAACAAAGAATCAAAAGAGCCCTAACTTCTTCATCAAAGTTTACTTTAATATAAGTTGATTGACTGGTGACCATATTAAACTCATTCAAATGATCAGTAACTGACCCACCTTCTACCATTTTCATATTAAATAAATGCTTCATAAGAAATACCTTATTCAAAGTGGGAGTATTTTCATATAACTTCACCAGGGTTTCCATCAACTCTTGAGTTGTCTTTGTTCTTGTAATATTGAATGCCACCAATTGTGTTAGGCATAAATGAATACTGCCAAGAGCCTTTCTATCTAGAATATCCTAGTCCTCATCACACATTGTTGTCGGTTTCTTGGTTTTCCCTTCCAATGGCCACCATAAATCCTTCTGATAGAGGTAGTCCTCCATCTTCATCTTCCATAACTGATAGTTCTACCCATTAAAATTCTTGACCTTCTTACCCTCATCTACCATTACTCCCACTCAACTATCAAACTCCCACTCAATCCGTGAGACCTTTCTACAGATGATAATAAAAAAAACAACCCACTCTAATACCACTTGTTAGGGTTAGAAAGGAAGATATCTAACACTTAAATGTAGATTTAATTAAAATAGAGAAACTAAAAACACACAGAATAAATTATAACATAGAGAATTTAATGTTGTTCACCCAATCTAGGCTCCATCCACCAAATTGCAACCATCCAATGATTCTATTATCCAGTTCAAAAACATATTACAATCTTGTGAATAATCATGTTTTTCATCATAATGAAACACACATCCAAAGCCCTTTTTAGCAAGCTTAGAAGCTTCCAGATTAGGGTTCTACAAAGTTGGTTTTTTCCTTTTTTTAGTGATGATGAGAAAAAGTAGGAGGAAAATTTTTCTCGGGGGCTGTCGACCCTAAACCCCCGCTTGGGGCTTGGAAAGGATACATGTCAGGGTGTATAGTATAGCATGATCAGTCGCCACATACCAACATAGCCTTTATCTCTTTCTGGACTAAAGAAGTTTATAGTGGAATCGACCCCGGTGCCCTCAATTCCTAACAATGTTACTAATTTCTAGGTATTTGAAGATGATAAGCACATTTTGGATTTAATCACAAGCTCAACTGTCTTTTCTTCTTATTGATGAAACTGAACCTCAAGAAGCAGAGATGGATTTAGGAGTAATTAATTTGAAGACTAATACTATTCCTAGAGGAATGGTACAGCTAGAAAGGATTTTTGATTTGGATAGGGTTAGAGATCAAGAACAAGATGCCAAGAAGGAGTCCATTAGTGGACAATGTGAGAAATACAACATGGGGACTCAAGAGAATGTCAAGAATGTCTTTATTGGTAAGTTGTGTACTCCAGAAGAGATGAAAGGAATAATTGATGCATTGCATACATATCAAGATGTGATAGCTTGGAGTTATGAGGACTTGAAGACCTATGACACATCAATTATAACTCAAACTATCCCTCTAAGGCTAGGAGTGAATGTAGAGCAAAGTGGGTGACCATGTTACAGGAATACGATATTGAGATTCAACCTATGAAGTTGATAAGAGGACAAGGTCTTACACGAACAATGGCAGAAATGGGCCCTAACCTTATAGTCCAACATTACAATCTTGAAGATGTTTCCCTAGGGGACTAGTATGATGATATCATTTACTATGTTTTGAATCAAAGTTTTCTTGACCATCTTAATGTAGTACAAAGAAGGGAATTACATTTGAAGAGTGACAGTTTCATGCTAAAGGGAGTTTTCTTATACAAAAAGAACCATGAAGGTTTATAATTAAGATGTTAGGGACAACGAGAGGCTAAAAGAGTCATGGTTGAATATCATGATAGATATGGTACTGGCCATGGATTTGCACATTCCACTGCAAATCAAATTTTGAGGGTTGGTTATTATTGGCCCACATTGTTCAAGGACACACATAACCATGTCAAGACCTGCTATGTGTGTCAAATTGCAGCAACTACAGAGAAGTATGCAGCACTTCCACTCCAACCGGTCTTTGAGGTAAAACCTTTCGCACAGTGGGGCATGAACTTCATAGGTCCCATCAATCCACCTTCTTTTGTGGGCTGTAGGTATATTCTCACTATTACTAATTATTTTACACTATGGACTAAAGCTCTTGCATGCAAACAATGTACTTTTGAAGTGGTAATTAATTTTATTGAATCAAACATCATTAATTGCTTTGGATGTCCTTTATCTTTAGTTTGTGATAATGGTCCCACATTTGCATCATTAAAATTTTCCAATTGGGATTTTGATCATGGGATCATAATAAAGTTTGCATCCAATTACTATTCACAAGGTAATGGGTTCACTAGGTCTTCCAATAAAAAACTCTTAACAATCATCCGTAAGCTATTAGAGAAGAGTCCCAAGGACTGGCACACCCAACTCAGATTTTCTCTATGGGCAGATCATACAAGATAGAAGACTTCCTTAGGGACCTCTCCTTATCAACTTTTGTATGGCCTGGAGCTTGTATTTACTATCCAATTGAGGATTCCCACTTTATAGTTCATTAATGAATGTTATGATGAAGAGAACAGGCATGAGGCCTACCTACAAGAGTTGTTGCACCTTGAAGAAAGAAGAGATGAAGCCTTAGAAAAAATTTCCAAGCATCAGGGTGTAGTTAAAAGATGGTTTGACAGGAGAGCTAAGGTAAAAGACTTTAGGATATCTGAATTAGTTCTCTACTGGGATAAGGCACATGACTGAAAGGGGGAGCATGGAAATTTTGACAAACTTTGGCTTGGCCCTTATCAGATTTTAGAGATCTTAGGAGACAATATTTTTCGCTTGAAAAATATCACTAGGGAGAATATCCCACTGCCTGTTAATGGGCAGTACTTGAAGCATTACTTCCAACCTTAAGCTATTTATAGCTCTTTTCTTGTACATAATTAGATTATGGTTTCTTTTTTGTTTGGTTTCTTGTGCTTTGCTTTGGTTAGAATAGGTTTCCTTTTCTATTTTTCTTTTGGTTTAATTTTTTTCTTTTTGGTTTTGGTTTGTTTTTTTGCTCTGCTCTTGCTTTGGAGGTCTTCTTGTTTTCTTCTAGATGTGTTGCACCTACATGTAAAACATGCTATTATCTCAGATTATTCTGAGTATTTCATTGATGAACTTTAATCATGTGTCTTGAATGGATTGCTGAGATCTTTTGTTATCGTCAAGTAGTCAGGATGTTTGATTTAAAGATAATGGGTCATTGGTATGGTTTGAACCTGAAGTATTCTAAAATCTTATATCTTTCATACATCTTAAGAATCTTGAGGTTGTTGTGGGATCTTTTTGAGGTCAGGTTAGGTGAAAAATCCTATTTCTACTTCAGCGCCACAATGGTTCTTAGCCCTGAGTGTGAACTTCATTATAGTTCACAGGTTAAAACAACAAAAAAAGAAGAATAAAAGAGAAAATGTTGAAAATCAAAAGAATGAATTCAACTTATGAGTATCTGAATACCTCTACTAGGGCTATGGATGCCTAGCTAGCAGTAGAGCTATGTTTAGGAGGATCACAGTGATAACCTCGTCGGCGCTATAGATGCCTGACTGGCAGTGAGGCACTATCCAGGATGCTTTTGGAGCTAGAATCCTTATGTAGCCTAACTTGACTGAACTTGGTTTCTGTAGTAGCTTAAGGAGGGAAATGAGCTCACTTGCACACACTTCGATTTTTAGTCTATGGAAAGGTCAGTCTACCTTTGGTTTTGATTCTTTAATCTTGTATTTTGATTTCTTGTTCTGATAGGGAGATCGAAAATAGAGATTCTGGGTTCTTGATTCTAGTTTGTCATTGAAATGCTCTGGAGCATTTCCCTAGCAGAGTCACCATTTGTTGTGTAGCTTTCGCACACATGCCCCGTTGAAAGTAGGGACCCTCTTTTGCTTCCGCTCTTAATTTTTTGGTCCTCTACTTTGAAGGATTTACTTTTCCTTGGCATGAGCTTAAGTGTTTATCTTTCTTGCCTTGGTGATCCCTTTGTAGTGTTCATTGAAAATATCAAGTTTTAAGCTTATCTCGAGTTTTTCACTGCTTTTAGGAAAATCCACTCCTGGCGGAATTCCCCAGATCCTATCTAAGTTTGGTCCTATTTGCTTTACATTGTGGTTCAAAGATTTTGGGTCCTTGCAGAATTCCATGGTGGCTGGACTTTTGTGAATGTCCGCGATCTCGTCAGGTTCCTAGATTTCATTAGAATGTCTTGTCGATTGCATTAATGCTTCTTGTATGATTTTTGATGGATGTATTTAGTCAATCTTTGGGGATTTTCTTGCCATTGTGCTTTAACATTTGCATTCAGTCAAGTTGAGATGCTTGATCTTGAAGTGTTTGACTCGATTTGGAGTATTGGGTCTATAAATTGTTGGATTTGGTGGTGATTTCCTAGGCATTATCGTTGTTGTTGTTTGTTGAGCACCAAAAAAAATATCATTTCTTATTGTTGAAATTGATTTTCACTTCATCAAATGGTATGTACATATTTCCTTGCTTTAAATTGATGAATGTGAGTGGTCCTTTCACATTCTGTATTTTCTTGGAGTTTAAATTCCTGTATGTTTGTGCATTTCATGGCTAGGGTTGCTTAACTCTATTAAGATTGATGATTCCCCAAGTGAGTTTCAAACTCATTTTTCATTTGCATTATGAGGTAGCTCACTTATGGGTCATAATGAGCCTTTGTGAAGCCTAGCAGTTGATTTTCCTGAAGTCTAAGCTTGCCCTATGCATTCATGGTGGATTTCTAAGGGTTTCATGCTTAGGGCATCACTATTTCCTTTCAATTTTCTTTACGAAAGAGCCTTAAGTTTAAAGAAGATCTAAAGGAGGTTCAAATTAAATTGGTTCTATGCCCAAGGTCATCAATTTTTTTATCATTCAATCAATTTGAGTGAAGTTGTGGGAAAATGATGGTATTTAGTGTTTCAGGTTATTTGCAGAATTCCTCTCCTGCCAAAATTTCTCGACTTTCCGTTTTCCCATTGTTTTCCCAAAATTTGTAGTTCTTCGGAGTTTTGCCTTCTTCGCATATTTCCTTCCCATCCAGATTTTCCCAAAAGTCCTTTGTCCCTTTTTTTGTGAAATTCAAAGAATATCTCTTCTTTCGTGGAAATTCATCTTGGGTGGATTTCCTCGAAAATTTGTGGAAAATGAAAGATTATGAGATGGCACGACTTATTAACGAATGATTATGAATTATATGATTCATTTGAGCTATTTTAAGATGTCTCATGTTGTTTCTTTGTTTATGATGATTGATTGATTGGCCAATGGGTGTTTTTCATGTTTATTCCCCTAGATTCCGTTTGGCTAGGAATTTTCCAAAATTCCTCCCTGGCTTGGATTCTGTGGGTGGACCTAAAACCCAAACTTTGATGTGATCATTTTTTATGAAATTTAACGACATCTTGCTTGTCTTGGGACTTATATTAAGGATGGATATGTTTTTGTGATTAATTAACTTGGGCTTGTGTGATCTTTACTATGGTTTCTCCATTGAGTGTAGGCTGAGTCAAGTAAAGTAGTGACTGGTGGAACTAAGGGTAAAGTGATGGATCCAAGTGCAAAGGGGTCTTTTTTTTTGAGGAAGAAAGGATCAAGATGGACATCAAGAGTAAGATCCTAGAGAGCAAGATTACTTCCATATGGTCAAAAGTGACTGACACAAATGTTGAACAATGGGACTATGAGGAGTTCAAGGCTAAGATGGCGGCACAAAATCTTCCTTTGTTGGCCAAAAGGAAATTAGAATTAGGCCTGGCTCATGTAGTTGGATTCCCCCTACGGTGCAATGTTATGAGCTAGTGCATGAATGTGCCAAACATTATGAAAGAGGTACACAGAGGATAATTGGTCCTCAAGGGAGAGTTGTAGCAAATTTGAAACCTATGTTGATTTCCCAGACCTTTGACATGTCTGATAGGTCTCATGTGGTGGATTTTGACATGGAGGTACCAAGAAAGTTCTATGAGGAGGATACTATCAAATCTCAACAGGTTATCAATTATTGGTTGGATAAACCTAAATCTCACTATTCCAAGCTGCCCAAACAACTATTCAGAGAAAACTTCAAGGACTATTATGATGTTATCACTCTTCTCAGTAGGGTGATAGGGTCAAAGAGTGTTGGAATGTTTGAAAACTAGATGTTTCATGTCATTGTGAGGATGGAGCGGAATGTATATTATCATTGGGTAAGCACCATAAGTGCCATGATTCATGAATAGATGTTCAATGTCCTGCAAATGAAGACCTTCACAATGACTTCCTACTTGGTCTATACACTTGCAATATTTCATCCATACAAGGGATTAAGTACTAGGGGTATCTTTGGGCAGGATGTGATCTATGAGGTTTACCCACAACTACACCTTGGTAATTCAAGCTATAGGAGGGTGAATGATGCATTCACCATGTACATCACTAGGCTACTCCAAGGTACAAAGCATGTGAGGATTTATGACCAGGCCAGGGAGCTGATGAAGAGGTATGGGGCTTGGTTCATATAGTTTCCCACTTTCTCATACATAAGGATAGATGGTTGTCAAAGGGCTCCATATCAATTTCCGAGGTATCCCACATATCATATCATACTCCTAAAGGTCATTAGACAAATATGTGACTTTGATGCCATTGTGAAGAAGGATAAACATAAGACTGGGTTTGGTGGAGATTTCCCTCTAAGGATAGGTATTGGACAAGCATGCCCTTACATTAACTCTACTCAAGCTTCTAAAGAGGAGATGAGTACTCTTGGGTTATCCTTTCACTCCAAGAGGTCTAGGTTTGATAGAACTGGCGAAGTACAAAAGAGAGCCAGTAGAGAATATAGCCACAAAGATGATATAGAAGACTATTGGGCTAATTGCAATGATGAGTATGAGATTAGAAAGAAGAAGTTTTCCAAGTTTCTTGTTGACTCAATTTGATTATATAATGTGAGGGCCATCCGAGATCAAATAGAAGATGATGGAAATCTAATTCAAGGTCATGATTATGAGGCAGTGAAAGACAAACCAATAGGATAAATAGACTGGTTGGAAAAGGAGAAAATAGATTTCAAACAACTCATGACTCCAGTAATGAAGTATACAAAGTTGTGGCTTAAACAAAATATTTCGGAACTAGAAAGTGAAGGTGTGCAATGCACCCATAATTTAATAGGAGACTTAGAGTCTCATTCTGCTTTTGGAGAGTCAGTTGAATAGGATCCAAAAGGTAAGGGAAAGGTGAGCTCTCCTTTCAAAATCAATATTAAGGATGCTCAGGTAGAAGAAGTATAAGAGCCAGGAAAACAAATAAAACCTATTGCAAAGAAAAGGGGGCACACTTCAAGGACTAAGAAACTAGAAAAAAGATGAAGCTAAGAAGCAAGATCGGGAGGTTGGTGCATGTGTGTCCAAGAGAAGAAGAATTGTAAGGATGTCACAAGGGGGAAAGGAAATCTCAAAGGAAATCTCTAAGGAAGTAGAGGAGGTTAATCCACCAGTGATAAATGTGGAGAGCTCGGGAGAAAGGACACAAGTGTATACAAGTAAATCAAGAACTCCTCCTAAGGATAGTGTACCAAAAAAGGATGCTCCTCTAGTCACTCCTATAGAACAACATGATGATCTTCCTCCTCATGAAGCAAGAATTTTTTTAGGTGAGCCAGCTAAATCCAAAGAAGCATAAGTTCATCAAGATCCAAAGCGAGAAGAATTTCAAGAAGGTGAGTTGTATAGTGTTGAAGCAGAAATTGAGAAGGTGATGCAGTCTCCCTTGGTAACCTATGAGGACTCACCTATTAGGAGTGAAGAAGAAATATCTCCTCAAAAGAAAAAGGTACCAATTAGGACTCCATCATATGTGCATAGAGAAGATCATACTAAAGAAGAAGAAGATAAGGGTAAGGAGGTTCCTAAAGAGCAGAATTTGAGCAAAGATATGCCTAGGGGTCAACAAGATGAAGTGGGATAGAGTGAAGCACAGTCAGAGTCTATTGTTCTTGGTTGGTTGGATAGGGAATTGAAGAGCAAGATGATTCTTGTTGATGACACCCTTCCCAATTGGGATGAGCTATTGGCAAACATAGGAAAGCGAAAATGAAAGACTAAGGCCAAGATCATTTCCAGGATTGAAAGAGATGAAACAAATAACAGGGTAGTTCATATTGCTACTCCTACTCCTGATAAGAATAGAGATGATGTGACTGGAAGTGATTATAATGTGCAAATCGTTAACCTAGGGCCTACCTCTATGGAGCAGGATATTGAGGAGTATGAAGGCTCTAGTGCAGTGATCTTAGGAAGATTAAGGAAAGAAGCTCAGACTAAAAAAGAATTGAAGAAGGAGAATGAAAGACTGAAGATGTATTTGCAAGACTTGATGAAGCATTTGCAATCCATAAGTTCCTCTTCACCTTCTACAAGCTTCTTGCCACAGGAAACAATATTCGAGCTAGAAAGAATGAAGAGCACCACAAATGCCACATTGAATTGGTTGCAGAAGGTGGGAACCAAGGGTGATGAAGCAATAAAGGATATTCTATCAACTTGTGGAAATTCCATTAGATATGTGGAGTGGTTGAAAAGTGTGTTGGCTCAGGATAAAGAATATATTGAACTCTTGCTACAGAAAGCTAGATCTATCATGGAATACGCCGAGGAAAAGTTGGTTAGTGATGAAATCCTTCCTTCTTCTAAGGCCACTGAACCTTGGGAATGGTGTGAGGTTTTGCAAATAAGGTAGTAGGTGTTGAAGAAAGTGCATAAGCAAGGAAAGAAAATAGAGGGCACCTCAAGACTGACATTTATAAACAGTGTATCTCTTTCTTTGAGATCATGATAGGAAGGAAAAGGTTTGCACCAAAGCATTTAAATCTTGAGCAACTTAGGAGATGGTGGCAAAATGTTTATTCTCCAAACATTGATGGTCCAGTTACCAAACATTGGCTTGAGGATGCAACCACTTACATTGCAGTTATGCATAAATATCAAGCCCTTAGGACTGACTGGGATAAAGTCATTGATCATTCAAGGAATGAAATTAAATATATAGAAAGGAAATTTAAAGTATTGGTTACTCCACCCTTGGCCGACTTAGATAGAATCTTCTTGAAGGTGTAGGATCAAACAAATAAAGATAAAGGTGGAAGTAGTTAATACAAGGTTACATTGGAATTTGTGCTTCCCTATTATTTTCCCTCTCCTTTACATGCATTGGTTCAAATTATGTTGCAGATCCCAAGCTGACCTCGATGGAGCTCATGCATTTAATGCATATTTTTTTCTATTTTGAATTCCTCTTGGCCGACTTGTCTTATGGCTGTTTTATTAAAAACATTAGTTGGGCCAACATGCCTTGGGGGGTTTCTATAAATAAGAAATTTTGCCCCATTTGTAAAGGATAGATAGATATTTTTGATACTGAATCGAATTAAGTAGTAGAGCAAGAGTTAGAAGTTAGTTCATTTTGAGCAAGTGTTGTAACACATAACACTGGAATTGTTACTATCATTGGATGATTCAATACAATTGGAGACATTGTGCTTTTAGTGAATTCTCTTGTGTTGATTTATCTTGCATTGTTCTTGCTGTTGTATGTTTTGAGAATTGCTTGAGAAGTATTAGATATATGTTAGATTTAGAATTAGACATGATTCAATCATGTTTATGGTTCGATGCTTGAAGTGTTTGTAGCAATCCTTGGTCCTTACTTTTTGTAGCTAGCTATTTGTTGGTTTCTTTGAAAAGTTAGCATGGACATTACATTTATTGTGCTTAGTTCAATTGTGAGGGTTTATTAATTTCAATTGCAATAGGGTTGTTTTGGATGAATTTTCATGATTTGAAAATATTTAATATTGTGTGATAGAAATATGTGTATCAAAATAAGATAAAAAAATTACACAAATGAAACATTAAACTAAAGAAAACTGAATAAAATGAAATCAGAGAATTCAATCAAAGCTTCTTCAGAACCGTTCCATTTTTCTCTATCTCAGGAATTTGTTTGGAGCTGTTGCTCTTAGATTGTGTAAGCAAAGCTTCTCAGAATGGCAACCTACAGAACAAGTGCATGCAAAAATGAAAGTACTTCTCTATGCTATATGTTGATGGAGTGAAATGTTGATATGGATATGCATAGGGGTTGTGGATCATTGATGGTATTGAAACTAAACTATGAGGATGATTGGCCATGATATGGAATGATTCTACAATCTATGAATACTAAAAGACTATGCTATGGATGCTTGAAAGCTATTTGACTATAGTTTTCTTCTATGAAAGCTTCCCTATCATTTCAAAGACCTGACAGTCCTTTTTATAGCTTTTTGCAGGCAAGAGCCTGGCTAGCAAAGATCAATGGTTGTGAGATTGTCTGGTAGATTTGAATGGTGAGAGATGGAGAAGTTGAGAGGAAGATGGAGAATGTTGGGAGGTTGGAGAGAAGAATGTAACTTTGTCTTCAACCCACGGGAACAAGCTTGCACAAGAACAGAGAAATTAATTTTCTATTTTGGAAGTTTGTTTCACAGTTGTTGAAGATAATGCAATATTAAATATATAAATTTATTTAATTTCATGTAAGTTTGATTTTTGATTTGAGGACTATAGAAGATTCAATTAAATATTAGAAATATTTAATTGTGAATGAAATTTAGAGGATAAGAATATTTAATCTTTATTTGAATAAAATATTCAAGCCAAGATTAAATGATAATTAATATAAATAAATCGTAATGCTTATTTAATTAATTAAGAAATGGATAAGAAAAGTGATTAAATAAACTAATTTATTTAATCGAAATGAAAGAATGAACAATATAAATAAATTATTTAGTTTTATTTATACGTAGATCGAATTCAAAGATTTAATTAAATATTAAAAATATTTAATTAATTACCAGACTATTGTGATATGACAATTTTTAGGTGTATACATTTTGCCCCTCTTTGAAGTGATGTGTTTAATGCATTGCTTCAAAGAATTTTGAAATTTTCCCCAGATGTTGACTATCGAATGTTGATAGGTGTATGCCCCCTCAAACGATGAATTGATAAGATTTTGATTTTTTGTGAATTTTTTTTGAATTTTTAGATTTTTTGAAAATTTTGATTTTTATGATTTTGAAGATGTCGATTCATTGTTTGAAAATTATGATATGAAGAAAATGACTTGAAAAGATGTAAGATGAAAAATTGATGACTAAATTGCCTCTGTTATGATAAAATGTGATAAAAATACCCCAATTTTGCTTTTAAATAGGTTAAAAATGTCATTTTCCATTTTAGCCTAGTAAAAATTGTAAATTTTGAGCTTTGGAGTGATAAAGATGGCACTTCTGATTCACCAGCACTGTTTTGAGTGCATCCAACGACATCATCAGCCGGCGCATTATGGACCCACGGTATGTACCCCATTAAACTTCTATTTTTTGAAAAGAATTCGTTCGGAGCATGGTTATCCATGTTTTGATTGTGAAAGAGTGTGTTTTAGCACCCTTGATTATTTGCATAGCGCCCATGACCATTTTCATAGCGCTCATGATTCTATAGCACCCTTGATGAATTTCATAGCACCCTTGATGATTTTCATAGCGCCCGTGATTCTATAGCGCCCATGATGAATTTCATAGCGCCATTGATGATTTTCATAGTGCCCATGATTCTATAGCACCCTTGATGATTTTCATAGCACCCATGATGTTTTCTATAGTGCCATTGATTGCACGGTGTTGTGAGTGATAAATTTGTTCCCAAAGTTGTTTGAAAACAAATAATAACTAATAAATTTGCTTTTAAAGTTGTTAAAAAAAAATAAGATCGATAAGTTTGCTTCTAAAGTTGTTAAAAACAAACAGGATGTCGATAAATCTGCTTTTCATGATGATGAAAAACAAATAGTTGATTGATATGTTTGTTTCTAAGGTTGTTAAAAACAAACATGATGTTGATAAATCTACTTTTCATGAAAATGAAAAACACACAGTTGATTGATATGTTTGCTTCTAAGGTTGTTAAAAACAAACATGATTTTGATATATTTTCCTTCCATGATGATGGAAAACAAACAGTTAATTGATATTCAAATTTGATTGATGAGTCATGATGATTTGATATTGATTTTGCTTTGTCATGATGATATGTCAATAGTAGAGATTGGGTGTTTTGCAGTCACGAGAGACATTCCCAAAGACATGGGGATTGATTCCACAGTTGTTACAGGTAGATAGAGATATTATCGAGGAATGTGGACTGACTTCATTACTCAAGATGCTTGAGGTGCATCTCAATAGAGCTTTATTGACATCACTTGTAGAGAGGTGGCATAGTGATACCAACACATTTCATTTACCGACCAGAGAGATTACTGTGACTCCAAAGGATGTGTATCACATCTTGAGGATTCAAGCTATGGGAGAGATAGTGAGTTTCAATGTCCAATAGGTGGGAGGTACTGATTCCTTGAGATGGATATTCAGAGATGATGAGATTGCAGGATATTATATCTCATGGAGAGAGATGACAGATTCCTATGCACCCCTACCATCTGTACTTGTAGGCTTCATTGGAGGTGTGTTGTGCCTCGACCATAGGTTGAAGGGGTTCGCAGTCGGGTGGGGTCATCTTTTGGAGAGGATGGTGATGTAGGGTACATGGTATGCGTGGGGATCATGTATGCTTGCACATTTGTATGATGAGTTACACCATATTGTATACGGTAGAGGCTGGAGTTTTGCTGTTGGTTGTTCATTATTACAAATATGGGCATGGGAGCACTTTACCATTATGCGACCATTGACTCGTGGATGACGGCCTGTCAGTCGATCGTACAGATGGAGATATACCAATATTATTGCTCAACTAAGGCTGGGCAAGCTGGATCATTGGCAGCGTCTCTTCGATGATCTTGATATAGTATGTTGGAAGCCATATGTAGATTGTGAGGCATGGCTAGAGGATGCAAGGGAGATGCCCTATGTTTTTACTTCCAGATATCTTATTGGCCACACTCCGTGGATTATTGAGAGGTTTCTTGTTGGACGGGTGTGTTGGCAGTACGGTCGGCCTCAGGGTATGCCTATGGGTTTTGTGATTTATGCACGACGACAGCAGGAGACTACAGTGTGGGGTCCACAGATTTTTTATGAGGCAGTGGTGGTAGAGTTCACTAGTTTAGGAGTACAGATGTGGGATTACTGAGCAGATATTCTTGATGAAGGGATGATGCCAGAGTATGGTCAGTATGTGTTAGAGCATCCTACACCATGATTGTTTGATTCAGATGAGCCTGTTGCTCCAGTTGTTGTATAGAGACCACAGAGAGGTAATCACAGATGAAAAAGAGATAGCTTCATAGGGTGATGATTCAGAGGGAGATGATGATGATGAGGAGAGTGGAGGTAGTGATGATGAGTCAAAGGGAGATAGTGATGATGAGGAGAGTGGGGGAGGTGGTGGTGGAGGTGGTAGAGGTGGTGGGAGAGGTGGTGATAGAGGTGGTAGAGGTAGTGGAGGTGGTAGAAGTGGTAGGAGAGGTGGTAGAGGTGGACTGCGGATGAGACATATAGATCCATCATCTTCAGTAGATCCAGTGGTGCCGAGACAAATATCTTCTTTGTAGAGTATAGTGCAGAGCTTATAGAGTCAGCTAGCATAGGCACATGCCTTGATTACACAGCTTCAGGGATAGTTGACGACAGTCACTGCTGAGAGAGATATAGCCAAATAGTAGGGTGATGAGGCTAGAGCTGTAGCTAATAGTCTAGAGAGAGCATTAGGAGATGGTATGGTGAGAGAGTGGACTAGAGCTGTTTAGGAGGCCGCGTTCTACAGGATCAGATATCATGATGCAGTGCCACCTGAGCGGAGGGAGAGTTATACACAATCTTGATCTACTCATAGTCATTCTCGAGCCACTAGCAGGGGTGTGAGAGCCATTACCTCTAGGAGTTCCATCAAGGACAGGTAGAGCAGGTCCATCAGGTGCAGGTGGAACAGGTCCTAGACCAGTACCATCAGAGGATAGCACTGCCTAGTGCATTGTACATGATGATACTCTGTTGAGACCTTTGTATACACCTTGAGATGATTTCATTTTTGACGATGTTATGTCATGTATAGTTGACATCTTTGTACATTTTGACATTCTTTTTTGAGATATATGAAATGCAACGATGATTCCTTATGTGATGAATGTGTCTATTTCTATATGATATGATGTTTAGGATGACTTATGAAAGTACAATGTTATGTTCATGATGTATATGCATGCATGATTGATGAGATGAGTGAAATCTATTGATGAATGATTGTATGAATATGAATGTGAAATGATGGATGATACCATTTATGAATGCATGTGAATGTTTTGATTATGATGTATGCTTTTTTTTATGATTTTTTGATGCAAATATGTATGGAAGATGTATGAAATGATTTTTTTGTGAATGTCAAAATGTACTCAGTCATTTTATTGGAAAGATATGAAACATTTGATACTTTGCCAGCTTTTGGAATAATCTATAAATGCAAAATGAAAATTCTAGAATGAATGTAATATATACTAACCATGCAATGTATCTGTACAATATTGCCATTCTGAGAGCTTATTTGTGCCTTTTGTGTCATCATAGAGCATTGAAATGTTGAAAGTTAATACAAGCATCAAAGGGTATGTTAGCACCAGTGATGACCTGAGTATTGCTTTCATAATTTTTGATATAGCAAGATAATACAAGCATCTAGGTATAATTGAACCAAGATGACCTGAGTATTGCTTGCATAAACAGACAAGAGTTAACCTATTTCCTATGCAAATTATGAAATGTCATCAATGATACTTAGTAGAGCATGTCTCGCGACCAATTTGCATAGTACTAATGATTTCCTCGCAAACAGTAGACAAAGAAAAATCATACTCCTTCCTTGCTTTTCTAGTTCAGTACATCATCGAATTGCTCCAAAGATATGATAGAAAATAGACAACAATTCAAAATTTTGCTTAAAAGTATTTCAAACATTATTCAGATTAAGATCATCCAACTTGGTTATCAACATTGATGTTTGTGTTTTGATGAACTTTATTTTGACCATGTTGTTTTGATGTCATTGGCATTGAATAAGCATGTTGTGGTTGATTTGATAGGACAATGTTTGTTGCATTTTGGCAAACCATCTTGTATTTTTTTGTGATGTTCAAAAAGCTCGTTGCCCCTCTCTTGTTCAGTCTATGTTTCTGCCCCCAGTGTAAACACAACCTAAAGATTATGGATTTGTACAAATTTCGTCAAGCCATGATGAAACATAAGGATTCCCATTGTATGATATGGATATGAAAGATATGTATAGGTGATAAATATGAATGGATGATGCCGAAAATGAATGCAAGACATAAGCTAATAGATGGAGGAGCCTATTTTGATCACAAGTAGCGCCTGTTTGCCAGGTTTTCACCATGTGTTTTTATTGCATTTTTCAAGACTTTTATGATTTTTTATGATTTTTTCAGGACTTTTTCTTATTTTTTATGATTTTTTTAGGACTTTTTCTAATTTTTCTAATTTTTTTTAAGGACTTTTTTTTATTTTTATGGTTTTTTTTAGGACTTTTTTTTATTTTTATGATTTTTTGCATGATTCAGACACAAAAATTCTTCAAATGAATGCTATTGATTGGTTCTTCAAACAGGTCCCCTTCTAACGTAGACAACTAATATGCCCTAGAACCGTATGCTGCAATGATAACAAATGGACCAAGCCAATTTGGTTCAAATTTTCCCTTCTTTTCTCTGTCTTGTTGATTACGTGGATTTTCTTGCAAGACTAAATCACCTACTTGAAATATCTGTGGTTTAACTCTGTGATTGTAGCTACGAGACATAACTTGTTGATAACCCTTCAAATGATGAGCTACATGTAGACGTCTTTCATCTAACAGTTCTAACTCTTGCAGACAAGATACTCTATAGTCCTCATCATTTATCAATGCTTTGAGTGAGACCCGAAGCGAAGGTATTTCAACCTCTAATGGTAAGATTGCTTCTACTCCATAGACCAAAGCATATGGGGTAGCTCCTGTTGGTGTGTGAATGCTAGTTCTGTATGCCCACAAAGCTGGATTTAACTGGACATGCCAATCACAACCGACATCATTTATCATCTTCTTCAAGATCTTCAAGATTGTTTTGTTTGAAGCCTCCGCTTGACCATTGCCTTGTGGATAATAAGGTGTAGAGAACCTGTGTTGGATGTGAAATATTTCACAAAGTTCGTCAACATCCTGATTCTTGAAAGGCCTCCCATTATCAGTGATTATAGAATTAGGAATTCCATATCTACAAATGATATAATTTAGGATAAATGAAGAGATTTGTTTACTGGTCATGGTCATCAAAGGAACAATTTCAATCCATTTTGTAAAATACTCCATAGCTATGATGATTAATTTATTCCCATTTGATGATGAAGGATGAATTTTTCCAACAAGATCTAGTCCCCACTAAGAAAAAGGCCATGTCGGAGTGAAAGGTTGCAGTTCCTGTGCAGGTGCATGAATAAGATTCCCATGGATCTGGCATTTAGAACACTTCTTGACAAAAGTAAAAGATTCTTTCTCCATGGTAGGCCAATAATATCCCATTCTAACAAGTTTCTTGGCTAAGGTCAGACCACTTGAATGAGTTCCACAAATACCACCATGAACCTCTTGTAAGGCTTGTTCAGATTCGTCACGTTCAAGACATCGAAGGAGCGTACCATCAAGACCACGTCAGTAAAGGATATCGGCGATCAAGGTATAATGGGATGATTGGCGTATGCAATTCCTTTTTTGATTTCAGGATAAATCCATATGTAAGATATTATTTTTTAGATAAGTATAAGTATTTCCATATAAAGGTGAGTTAGAACCGGTTAAATGACATATGACTTGGATCTCAGGATTATCATAGGCGGGATAAAACAATTGTTCCACCAAGAATTCGTACCTTTTTTTATCTTCTGACAATTGTAACAAGGAAGCAATTGTAGCCATTGTATCTGCAGCTTTATTATCAATCCTTAGGATTTGTGAAAACTTGATTGACACAAAATACTTTTTAAAATCATCCACCATGTTATTGTAAGGTAGCAACTTATCATCTTTAGTTTGATAATCATCATTGATTTGATTAATGACAAGTTGTGAATCATCGTAGACTTGCAGCTCTGTAATCCACCATTCCAAGGCTATCTTTATCCCTATGAGCAATGCCTCATATTTAGCTATGTTATTTGTGCAAGGAAACATCAACCGATATGATTGTGGAATGGTATGTCCTTCACGTGTGACACAAAGAATCCCTACCCCCGAGCCATGTTGCCTATAAGATCCATCAAAGTACAATGTCCATGAGTTCTTAATTGTTGCTGTGAAGACGTTTGCATCAAGAAACTCAATGTGCATTGGATTTTCTTCTTGTAAAGGTGCTTCGACCAACTGATCTACGATGACCTATCCTTAAATAGCTTTTTGATCTACATAGTGAATGTCAAACTCACGTAAGATCATTACCCATTTGGCAAGTCTTCCTATTAAAGTAGCTCTAATTAAAAGGTATTTTAGTGGATCAATTTTGGCTATCACCTTAACTGTATAAGCCAACATATAGTGTCACAACTTTTAAGAAGCAAACACAACTACGAGGCAAGCTTTTTCAATGAAAGTGTAGTTTAATACATGACTTGTTAAAGTTCTGCTAATATAGTATATATCCCTTTCTTTTCTTGTAGAATCCTCTTGTGCTAGTAATGCTCCCAAGGATACTTTTGTTTCTGAAATATAGAGTATGAGTGGCTTTCCTGGAATGGGTGGAATTAAAAGTGGTGGGTTCATAAGATATTGCTTGATCTGATTGAATGCTACTTCACATTTTTCTTCCAATTTGAATGGGACATTTTTATGCAATAAATGTGTAAATGGTAAGCTTTTGTCTGCCAGTTGAGCTATAAACCACCTGATGGCCTGTAATGGTCCTTGCAATGATCGAAGCTGACTGATATTTTGTGGTGGCGGCATGTCCATTATAGCCTATACTTTTTCTAGATCAACCTCTATGCCCTTTTCTGAAACAATGTATCCTAGGAGTTTTCCAGATGTAATGCCGAAGAAACATTTCTTTGGATTGAGTTGAACATTGAACTTCTCTATTTTGGTAAAGATTTTTGACAAGATTTCTAGATGTCCTCTTGTGTGAGATTTGGCCAATAAGTCATTCACATAGTCTTCCATGAAGATGTGCATCATGTCATGAAAAATGGTTGTCATTGCTCTTTGATAAGTAGCTCCTGCATTCTTTAACCCAAATGGCATTACATTCCAGCAATAGGTACCCCAAGGGCATGTGAACGTTGTTTTATCTTCATCCTCTGGTGCAATCTTTATCTAGTTATATCTTGAAAATACATCCATTAATGAATACATTGCATGGCAGCAGTTAAATACACAATCATATCTATGTTTAGCAAAGGGAAGTCATATTTGGGACAAGCTTTGTTCAAATCTTTGAAATATGTACAAATTCTAATCCTTCCATTTGGCTTTGAAATAGGTACAATATTGGAAATCCATTCTACATAGTCAATAGTCTGAATGAATCCAACATCCAAAATCTTCTTTAATTCCTCTTTGACCAATAACGCAACATGTGGATGCATTTTTCTGAGTTTTTGCTTCATAGGTTTTGCCCCTGCATTTATAGATAAATGATGCATTATCAGATTAGAATCTAACCCTGACATATCAGCATATGACCAAGCAAAGTTGATTTGATTCTCCTTCAAGAACTCCATAAATTTTAGTACTTCTTCGACTATTAATTATGCTACAAGTTGCAAGATTTTTCGCTGCTCTGTTGTATTTATGTTGATTGATTTTGTTGGTTCAATCAAAATAGAAGATCTTTCTTGATAATGTTTGGGAAGAGTGTCAAGTTTCTCATCCTTTAGTACCTCAAAAAGGTTTTCACTGTCAGATTCGCTCTTTATTTTTCTCTTGTTGTGATCTACCACTGCCATTTTTCGGTTTTCACCGATAGATCCATCTTTTATTTCATTCTTTTTGCAGCTAAGAGACTTGACACCCTCCCTATCAAAATCGTGAGTATGAAATTCTTGGATGAAACAATTGTTTTCCTCATTAGAGGAACAAAGGAAATTTATAATGTCCTCATCATCATGAAATGTAGGGATATGGATAGGTGCATCATTGTCCCAATCAATAAGTTCCGGATAAACTAAAGGCATGGGATCATTAGGTTGGGTAAGGTCTTGAACTGTCAAAGTCATGATGTGGTTGTCATTTTCATGGTAGACAAGGTCTATGATGGTATTCTCTTGTCAATTATCAATCTCGTGAAAATTTGAATTGTCCTCAGTTGAGTCATTGTTATATCGTGAATCAAATTCAAGTGATTGTGTTCCCGAGCTTTCTCCTTGTATGAGAATGGGTGCATATTTGTGTATGGTATCAACTTGTTTGTCTCTCCAAAATTCATCATTATAAATGGTGTCCCATTCATATTCATTAGAATCAGTATCTGAACCATTCTGCAATTGGAAAACTGATCCATAAGATTTTTGTAGAGTGACATCTTCGTTTTGTTTATCTGAAATTGATTCTCTTTCATGAGTTTGTTGTGCTTGCTGTAAAACTAACTCTTCTATATCCTTACCATATCCCAAACCTGTTTTATCATTTGGATGTATTGAAATAGGTTGAATTGGCTCCACGATTCCTTCTCTTCTTTTTCCTATAGGACCATTTCCTTCATAGCCCATTTTCTACATGATAGGGTACCCCTTACCATATTGTTCTATATGTAAATTAATGTGCAAGAGAGATTCATCTTCATCTTTGTATAGCCAACTTAGGATGTCCCTATCTTCAGCTTCTTCCTCAATGGTGTTGGCTTTAATGAATTTCCCATCAAACTTTGTGATTGGCATAGAAGCTTGGGACATAGAGGCTATTGCAATCTTTTGATTTGATAAGGTTGGTTGACCATGTGACCTCAGAGAAGGAGGTAAGGTAGAAAGAGATAGCGAATATTCGCCTACTCCTTTGTCTTTAAAATGTAGCTTAGTGTCAAGATTCTTTGTCAGTTCTTGCAATTGGCCTTGTAGATTGGAAGAAGAAATAGCAAGAGCCTCCCTATTATGTGGCACAAAGGCGTCTTGAGTTGCTCAGAGTTTTGAACAAGTTTGGTTGCTATTGTAATCAGCTTGTATAGTTATTTCTTGTCCATTGTACAAAAACTTGAGGCATTGATGATACGTTGATGGTACTTCTTGCATATCATGAATCCATGGATGACCCAAAAGTATGTTATAGGAAAGATCCTGATCTAGAACCTAACAAAATGTGTTTTTCACAACAGGTCCCACTCTGATAGGTAGCATTATTAGTCCTTTGGAAGCTCTTTCTTCATCATCATATGCCTTGATAGTTATTTTCCTTCGTGGATCAATGGAATTTTTTGATATTCCTAAGGCATGTATTAGCTTTAATGTACAAATGTTTAAACTGGCTCCTCCATCTATTAAGACACGTCTGATTTGGTGTTTATGGATCATGACTTCAAGATAGAGCGATGAATTATGTGGATGTGTCATGGAGGCATCATCTTTTTCAGAAAATGAAAGACAAGTGGGGGAAGACAAATGTCCCACCATGGCTTGAAATTTGTTTACATCCAGATCAGTGTCAATAGTTGTGTTTACAAGAGATTCTTCTAAAATATTCTTGTGTATGGGAGATATTTTGAGAAGTTCAAGAATGGAGATTTGAGCTGATGTTTTTCTCAGTTGATCAACTAGATTATAGTGATTTGAAGAAGGAATAGCTATCTTAGATGAACTTCCTTTTAAAACAACTTTTGCTTGTCCTCTCGTAGTCACATTAACCTATTGATATTCTTGTTTTCCCTTGATTTTAATAACATTAACTCGTTGATCATCTACATAGATGTGACAGATTATACTGTCTTCAACATTATGTATGCTTTTTGCTTTGGTATCTAATGTTTCCCCTTTTTGATAGTTTGGTAAAGGATCTTTGAATGATTGATGATCATCATTGGTATGATGTCCTTCAATTGTAATGGTGCCATTGTCAATTAAATCTTGGACTAGATTTCACAAAGCTTGACAATTATTCATTCTATGACATTTACATTGATGATAATTGCAATAATACGAGTCATTCCATGATGGTGGTTTGACTCGTGGCTCATAATCTCTTTGTGGTGGTAAGGTGATAACCTTATTATCAAGAAGCTCCTTGAGAGCAGACTCAAGAGATTGACCCAAAGTGGTAAAATTCCATTGATTTGAAAAGAATGGAGGTCTAGACAGATTTGATATTTGGGTATTGCCAAGATTGTTATTGAAATTACCACAATTTTCATTGGTATTTTGATTGGTCATGCTTTCTTGATTGGAGTTTTATCCTTTTTGTTTGTTGTTTCCTTGTTGGTTGGTGTTTCCTTGGTGATTGGTATTTCCTTGTTGATTGTTTTGTGGAGCACTTGATAGGTTGAAGATAGATGGTCTTGTTCGTAGATTATTTGCATCTACTATACCATCATTGACAACATTTTTATTTATGTTCCAAAACCTTGTTTTATCGTTGTTTTTTTGGTTGGATGAACTTGGATTATCAAGTTTTATCACTCCTCGTTTAACCAAGGCCCCTTCAATGGTGATTGCATTTTCAATCAATTTTTTAAAGTTATGAGGATAATGAAGATTAATCCTGTAACTTAATTCTTGACCTAGGCTATTGATGAAGATATCCATCTTTTCCTTTTCAGGAATAGGACGGGAATATCATGCAAACAACCTTCTCCACCTTTGCAAAAACGTAGTGAAGGATTCTCCTACTTTTTTTTCACTTTACAAAGATCAAGCATTGTTATTTGGTGTTGGATGTTGTAGGCGTATTGTGAGATAAACTAATTTATTAATTCCTCAAAGGTTTTGATGGGGGGAGTGATCTTGGAAAGCCACTCCATGTATTGTCCACCCAGACTTTGTGGAAACAATCGCATTAAGTAGGTATCATCATAAGCGAATTCTAGACTCATATTTCGGAAATCCCTCACATGTTCAATGGGATCATTTTTTCCATTGTACCTATCAAATTTAGGGATTTTACAATGTTTTGGAAAAGGGGTCATTTGAACTCCTATCGAATGGATAAGGAGATCTGTCATTCAAAACATACTTCTTTGTTGCAACCCCTTGCATCTCCTTTATTTTCCCTTGAAATTATTTTATCTGTTGAGTAAGGGCACTAAAATCATTAGGAGTACTTTCAGGATTCTGTTTAATCCCTTCTATATTGAAATTGTAAGGTAACTTAGCTCTTTGATTAGCTAATGAAAGAAAATATCTTTCTTTGTTTCATTCTAAAATCCTTTCCATAAGATTATGGAATCGGGGATCTTGCTCTACTTCTTGAAGCTTTTCTTCTGTTAATTATTCAACATTAAATGTTTCCTCTTCTTTCTCATTATGGTCACCCATTTTGCTTGTGGTAGTTTCTCCTTCATCTTTTTCCATGTGTTTTCCAGATCTCGTGACAACAGGCATAAGCTTTGTTCCAAATTCTACTAACTTTTGATCAAAAGAATGAAATAGTGCAATTTGTGATAGATATGAAAGTCAGGATAGAATGAAGATTCTATGACTTGAAAGATTTCTAGCCTTTAGCTTGTGTTGTTCCCCAATTGAAAGGATGAAAATCTTGTTGGTGGGAATTTAAGCAAATGATCAAGAAAAGGAAAATGATTTTGCACTTGATGAAGTTTGATCATAGCTTCATAAAAGATGGATTTGTGATAAATGCCTAATGTGATTGAGTTCTCTACTGCAGAAATTGATTTGGATGAGTTGAATATTCAATTACAGGTTGGGGAATATAACAAAAATGAATACGTTGACTATGGTTGTGCCTTTGAGAAAGGGCTCTTCTTTGAAAGAAAGCTCGTGAGTATAATGGTTCTACAACATAATCATCAGTGAAACCTCTAACACAGTCATGATATCGATGAACAAAGGTTCTATATTTAAGTAAAACCTTTCGGCTTTGGTACAAGAATCACCTTTTCTTCAATAGTTTCTTGTAGCTAAGGGGTTTCTTTGGCTTTTTTATCCTTTTGAGAATGGATTTCTTAACAAAGGTTGTGGATTTCCAATCTCTTAACATGAGAGTAATCAATGTGATCGTGATTTTTGGATGATCTTTACTGAATTAATGTATTGAAAACACATCAAGCAAATTGTAGAATAGTTGTTTTTAATTCCTATACTAAACATCAAGTGTATGATCAAAATGTTTTTCAAAAATTGTTTTAACAGGTTTTACACATGATAAATAGTTCAAATAGACTCACTCTTAGTACTCAGATAGGTCATCATAGTAATCAACAGCCCACATCTTAGAACTGTGTCGACTCACACAGCCATGTCACCCCCAAAAGGGCGCCCGTGTTTTTTCTTTTCCAAGTGTGTACTCAGAATGACAGAAGTGGATACCGGATCCCCTGAGCAAACAGTCCTTGGCAGTTATATGGTGAGTATCTTGGGGGTAGATTCTTCCCTCCCCTGCACTATGATTATTATGACGTTCAGAAACTGACTTTGGTTGGATACTACACTAAGTTCGTAGTAAGGGTTTTCATTCGGTGCGACAAATAATATACTCCCTCAAGAGACCTCCCTACCTTTAGAAAAAAGGCTTTGGGGATGGTTATCTTGCACACTACCATCAAAAGAGGGTTTCCCCAATTTCTCTTTAAATTCTATAGTGGGGTGGAATAGCCTAGCTTTGGCTTGAACCCACTTGAGTTGTTCCTCTTGGGTGAGTGCTTTTTCCCACAAGAGCAGGCTCTCTAAAAGGTATTATAAAAACTTAAAATTACATGAAATGAAATAGATGAGTTTGGAATTTTGATCACTCAATTAAGGGGAGAGCATAGGCCTATCACCGTTTAAAGCAAAGCAAACAAGAGTTCAATTTTAAGCCCAAATAAACAATTTGCTATGCTAGGTGAAGATGTTGCTTCACAAAGACATGGAGTTCTTTTTAGCCCAAAATAGAAAATGAAGTGACTATCCTAGGATTGCTTGATTTTGAATTATGTGACTATCCTAGGATTGCTTCATTCTTTTAAAGTTCTTACTGTTCACGGTCGCATCGGATGCAGTCAAATTATATTTAAGTTATAGATTACAATTGCTAAAATAGACATCAAGGGCGATAAAATAGAGTTTATGGGTGCTGCAAGATCTATCACGGGCGTTGCAAGAACTGTCACGGGAACTACAGGATCTATCACGGGTGCTGCAGGATGGGTCACAGGCACTGCAGGAATTGTCACGGGCACTGTAGGAATTGTCACAGGCGCTGCAAGATGGGTCACGGGTGCTGCAGGATGGGTCATAAGCGCTGAATTGGGTGTGAATTGTGTTGAAGCGTGTTTATTGCACTAATATGTTGTTTTAGCCGTGACCTATTAGAAAAACCTACAAAAAGATGTTAGAATTGGGGCAAGAGCCCCACGGTGGGTGCCAAAAATGTGTGATAGAAATATGTGTATCAAAATAAGATAAACAAATCACACAAATAAAACATTAAACTAAAAAAAATTGAATAAAATGAAATCAGAGAATTCAATCAAAGCTTCTTCAGAACCGTTCCATTTTTCTCTATCTCCAGGAATTTGTTTGAAGTTGTTGCTGTCAAATTGTGTAAGCAAAGCTTCTTACAATGGCAACTTGCAGAACGAGTGTGCAAAAAGGAAAGTACTTCTCTATGCTATATGCTGATGGAGTGAAATGTTGATACGGATATGCATAGGGGCTGTAGATTATGCACATGGGCTATGGATTATGGATGCTATTGAAACTAAACTATGAGGATGATTGGCCATGATATGGAATGATTCTACAATCTATGAATGCTAAAAGACTATGCTATGGATGCTTGAAAGCTATTTGACTATAGTTTTCCTTTATGAAAGCTTCCCTGTCATTTCAAAGAGCCGACAATCCTTTTTATAGCTTTTTGCAGGCAAGAGCCTGGCTGCCAAAGATCAATGGCTGTGAGATTGTCTGGTAGATTTGAATGGTGAGAGATGGAGAAGTTGAGAGGAAGATGGAGAATGTTGGGAGGTTGGAGAGAAGAATGAAGCTTTATCTTCAACCCACGGGAACAAGTTTGCACAGGAATAGAGAAATTAATTTTCTATTTTGGAAGTTTGTTTCACTGTTGTTGAAGATAATGCAATATTAAATAAATAAATTTATTTAATTTCATGTAAGTTTGATTTTTGATTTGAGGACTATAGAAGATTCAATTAAATATTAGAAATATTTAATTGTGAATAAACTTTAGAAGAATTTAATGAAATATTTGAAATATGGAAATGTGAATGGACTTTAGAAGAATTAATTAAATATTTAGAATATTTAATTATGATGTGGACTTTAGAAAAATTAATTAAATATTTAAAATATTTAATTGTGAATTAAATTTAGAGGATAAGAATATTTAATCTTTATTTGAATAAAATATTCAAGCCAAGATTAAATGATAATTAATATAAATAAATTGTAATGTTTATTTAATTAATTAAGTAATGGATAAGAAAAGTGATTAAATAAACTTATTTATTTAAATGAAATGAAAGAATGAACAATATAAATAAATTATTTAGATTTATTTATATGTAGATCGAATTCAGAAATTTAATTAAATATTAAAAATATTTAATTAATTACCAGACTATTGTGATATGAGCATTTTTAGGTGTATACAAATACCATAGAATATTGCACTATTTCTATGAGATTGTAGATTCATCTAGGTTGAGCAAAAACTAGTTTTTAAGGGATTGGTCCATTTCAAGTATTTCATCATCTGCATTATTAATCTTAGGGTTAGTTTTAAGATTAGAATCCTTTGAAACCTTATCTCTTTTATTGTTTCTTTATCATTTGAGTTAGATTTAGAGTTGGAAGTATCATCATATTGCTAGATCTAATAAATCTAAGGATTCAATATTTGTTTGTAGCAAGGTCCCTTTGTGATTACCAACATTTTCACATTTATCACTATGTTGTTTATGCATTGTCAAGACTTGACATTAGAGATCTTGGGGTTATCTCTTGAGGCTTTCTGATAGAGATTTTCCTTTCAAGAGAGATAGGATATTTGTATCTTGTATGCTACATAATAGTTGAATAAAATTTATAGCATGAAGGAAAACTATTTAAGTTTTTTTGTGCTTTCCACACCAATTTTTGTGGAAAGAATATGTGAGTAGCTACAATTTCACTATTTATTTCCTTCCAATTGACAATAAACTTTCTCTTACCAATAAAAAAGTCCAAAATTTAACCTTGCGTGTGCTAGAAAATCATCTGAAATTAGGCTTTCCACATTTGCATTTGTGGAAATCCGCCCACCCAACCTCCCACTAAATAAAGTTAATCTTCCCAACTCTGATTTTGAATTTATATATTTATTAGAAAACCATTGAATTGAATATAGAAGGTAGTTTTTTGTTTCTTTACCAACTGTGATGGCTTATTGAGGAATTTATTTAATCAAGAGTTCAACTACTCCCAAATTTGAGAGCTCATCTGATTCTTGATTACCCTCCCAAAGTGTGTGATTTAACATGTAATGTTGAAATAAATCCAATAATTCCAAATAATTTTCTAGCATAGCCATGAGCTTTCAATTTATCATTTGTCTGGAATGTAAAGTATTGATAATCAACATTGAATCTCCCTCATCACCACATTAGGTAACTTCAACTCTAAACAAAAATTGAGGCCAAGGATTATTGCTTGCATTTTTGTCTTATTATTTGTCCCAATGGGGAGTTAATCAACCATCTTTCCTAATACTTTCCCATTCTAGTCTCTAATGATACATCCAGCCCTAGAAACACCTAAGTTTCCTCTTGTAGCCCTATCAAAATTTACCTTATACTATCCCACATCAGGCAGTTTCCATTTTATTTTTTTCCTTTCATCCTAGGTCTTTGCACCTCCTTCCCCACCATATGATGGGATTTTAAGACCATGCCAATTGTTTCTCATGATTACATCCCATTCTATGAAGTTAACTTACTTTTTGATTGTATCCCCAATTCTAGAATTAATCACCTCCACAATACTCACCTCTAGTTTGTTCAATAATGGGTGAATGGGCATTTCCTTATCTTTGAATATTTGTTTTTTATTTTCCTTCCACACTTCCCAGAGAAAAAGCAATGGGCTTGCTATCCAAAGGCTAGAGAATATTACATTTTTATTTAGACTGGGCCATGCTTTCAACATATTTAAAATGTCTTTGGGAAAGGCTAACTGCCATTGTAGTTTAGCGCAAATCCACTTCCAACATTTATTAGCAAATTTAAGGATAGATAATTCCCAATTTCTATCTCATGTTTACACATCACACATCTTGATGGAGCCCAATACCCCATTTTAATGAATCTATCTTCTATACATACCCTTCCTTGCACCACTTCCCAAGAGAACAAGCCAACCTTTGGAAGGAAATCTCTATTCCAACAGAGGTTGCTAGGTTATTTTGATTCTAACTCCTAATTTCTTACAAATAGTCTATACTCATATTTTATATTATAAGTGCCAGTTGGTGAGCCATGCCATTTTAACATGTATTTTCCATCCCTAATGCATAATACTCACTCATGTATTGTAGCTTCATAGGCTTCAACCACCTCATTACTCAACCCCAACACCCTCAAACTCTTCCATTGTCCCTTTTAGCAGCCGTTTTCAAAAGAAATGACCACATAGTCCCACACACAATTTCCCCATGCTTGTTTGGTAACAATCCTTGCTTGTTCTAACTCCTCCCTACCATTCAAAATTTGATAACCCCCCACAAATCCTCCTAGAAGAGGGATGTGCTTCCATCCCTAATATCCCATGTTAAATGGTCTATTATCAAGTCTTGACTAATTCTTAAGAAATTCCAAATCCTAGATTCCATTAGAAGTGTCCTTGATGTGAATATGCTTGTCTCTCCCTCATCCAAATATTTTTCCTTCAAATTTTACACCCATTTTAGCTCTTTATAGAGTATATCTTCCACACAAGCTTTACCTCTAGAGCTTTATTAAGAGGGAATAAACTATTCAATCTGACACCATCAACTTTCCTCGATTTACATATGTTTTCCCTTAACCTTCACTCCTTTTTAACCTCTAAATTCCTGTGTTTCTCCCAATTTTATCCCTATATATATATATTCATCTCCAAAATGACCTTGACATCCATGCCATGCCTCCACATTAATGGGCATGCAAATGAAGAAAATAAACTTCCATAAAATATATAGAAAAATCCAACTAGGAATGGCCCTCCAAAAAAAAAGTTGTTTGCAACACATAAAAAAGAATGGGCATCACTTTATCTCACTTGGAGTTGGTGAAAAATGAATTTAAAATCATTAATGTAGCCCCAAATATCAGATTTGGCAATTTGGAAATTTGTTGCAGAATTAATGACATTTCTAGGAAAATTTGGCAGAATGTTCAAAAGTTTGTGCAAGGTTTGGAATCTCAAAAGGAACTAAAGGGGG